>VZQC01004376.1:9437321-9622297 GCA_009823505.1 Rhizomys pruinosus
TATACACAAAATTGGAACAACAGGAAATATGGGACACTATGAAAGCAGGTCAACTTCCGCTATCATAGGAATGAGAGGAAGGAGAAAGAATCTCAAAGAGAATAGTTTGATCAGCGATCTTCAACAGAATGAAATAAGGATGAATAACTTCCCCAAACTAAATGGCACAAACCCTGTACCGAATAACAAGAAGCACATACGGACCCCAACAAGACAAGATCAGAAAAGAACCCCCTGCCATATTATAGTTAAATGCTGGAGATGCCCAAACACCAGAAGACAAAATTTGCTGAGGGCAGATCAAAACGAAAAACAAGGTCACAAAGTAGCATACAAGGGAGAACCCACTACAGAATTAACAACTGACTCTTCGCTTAAAACAAAACAGCCATGGAAAGCAAGAATGAAACATGGAGCAAAGCATTCGCCCAGTCGTCAAGGGACTACGGTGCCAAACCCGAAGTACTTACCCAGCAAAAATGTTCCGAAAACTTGAAAGAGAGAGAAAATTCTTCATGACAATAAACAAGATGATGATACATATCTGGAAATACCAACTCCTTCATAAAATACTTGAAGCAATCAAAGGGCAGAAGAGAGGAGCAACACATCCTCAAACACCTAGGAAAACAAACTAATAAAACATAACCAAGGAGCAAAATTCAGAGGCTAGAAGCCCAAATGGATAATAAGTGAAAGGAAGCAACATCCATTGCTTTCAATTATAACCTTAATATTAATGGGCTAAACTCCCCAATCAAAAGGCAAAGACTGGGAGAATGGATTAGGAAACAAACCCATCTATAAAAGCTGTTCCTACAAGAAACCCATCTCAATTTCAAGGATAGGCACCAACTTAAGGTGAGGGATGGAAAAAGTATTCCAAGCAAATGGTACCAAAAAGAAAGCAGGTGTGGCTATTCTAATATCAGACAAATAGACTTCAAAGCAAAAGGAATAAAAGAGACAAAGAGGGCCACTACATTTTATAAAGAACAATGAGATGAAGATTTACAATCATAAATATAATGCACCAAACAACCGGTGCACCAAACTTTATAAGACAATTCTTCAGGATCTCAAGGCAAGATTAACCCAGCACACTAATAGTAGGGGACCTTCAATACCCATTATAGTCCCCTAGACAGGTCAACAGGACAGAAGGATAAACAGAGAGACATCTGAACTAAATGACACCAAATGGACTCACAGCATCTATCGAATATTTCACCCAAACACCAAAGAATACACTTTCTACTCAAGCACCCCATGGAACATTCTCCAAAAAAAATAACCACAAAAAAAAAAAAAAAAACTCAACAATAAAAAGATTGAAATAATCTCATGCATTTTATCAGAACACAGTGCAATAAAACTCAATATCAACACCAGAATAAACCCTACATCTACAGGAACACATGGAGATGAAACAACACTCTCCTGAATAATGAGTGGGTCAAGGAAGAAATAAAGAAAGAAATAAAAACATTCCTGGAACTGAATACACATGATAAAACAACACAGCAAAATCTATGGGACACTTTAAAAGCAGTCCTAAGAGGGAAGTTTATAGCTCTAAGTGCCTACATTAAAAAAACAGAAAGAACACAGGTGAATGATCTAACACTGCAGCTAAAAATACTCGAAAAACAACAACAAATGACCATAAACACAGCAGACAAGAAGAAATAACAAAAATCAGAGAAGACATCAATGAAATAGAAACAAAGAAAACCATACAAAAAAAATCAATGAATCCAAAACTGGTTCTTTGAGAGATAAACAAGATAGACAGACCTCTAGCCCAGTTAACCAAAAGAAAGAGGGAACAACTCCAAATCAATAGAATCTGTGATGAAAGGGGAAACATCACAACAGACAATGAAAAGAATCCAGACAATCATACGGGACTACTTCAAAAACTTATACGCTACTAAGTTTGAAAACCTAGAAGAATGGATGAATATGTGAATCCTGGGAATCACCAAAGCTCAACCAAGAAGAGAACACCTAAAAGACCAAATAGTAGACAGGAAGAAATCGAAGTGTAATGTAGCCTCCCAACCAAAAAATGCCCAGGCCCGGATGGTTTCACGGCAGAATTTATAAATATTTCGAAAAAGACTACAACCATTACTACTTAAATTGTTTAGAAGGATACAAAACGGAGGGACTTCTCCCAGAATCCTTCTATGAGGCCAGCATTACGCTTACTACCAAACCAGGGAAAGATACCAACCAAAAAGGAGAACTAATAGACCATCTCCTCAATGAAACACAGATGCCAAAAATTCTAAACAGGATCGGCAAATCGCATACAGACTCACATCAAGAAATCTCCACCATGACCAAGTTGGATTCATACCAGAAATGCAGGGATGGTTCAACATACGAAAATCAATAAAACATCATAAAACATATCAATTGACTGAAGGACAAAACCACATCATCATCTCAATTGATGCGGAGAAAGCCTTTGACAAAATCCAGCATCCTTTCATGTTTAAAGTCCTGGAGGGAATTGGCCTAGAGGGGATCATTCCTCAATTAATCAAAGCCATATACAGGAAACCCACAGCCAATATCATCCTAAATGGGGAATGACAGAAGCATTCCCCTTGAAGGTAGGAACTCAGCAAGGCTGCCCCCTGTCACCACTCCTCTTCAATATGTGCTGGAACCCTTGCAAGGGCAATAAGGCAGAAAAGGAAATTAAAGGAGTCTAATTGGAAAAGAGGAATCAAGCTATCCCTTTTTGCTGATGATTGTTGTCTAACCTAAGGGAATGCTAAAAACTCCATTCCAGAAAACTCCTAGAAATGATTAAGAGCTTTGGTAAAGTGGCAGGAACAAAATAAATCTAGAAAAATCAGTAGCCTTTCTTTACACCACCAAACAAGCAACTGAAGAAGGACTACAAGGAGACCTTCCCACTCACCAATAGCCTCAAAAACAATAAAATACCTAGGAACAAACCCTAACCAAAGACACCAAGGATTCTACAACAAAAATTTTAAACCCGAAAAGAAATTGAGGAAGACATCAGAAGATGACAAACCTCCCATGCTCATGGATTGGGAAAATAAATATAGTAAAAAGTCCATCCTACCCAAACTAGTGTACTGATTTGTGCATCCCAATCAAAAATCCCCAAGCGTTTCTTCACAGGCTTGGAAAAAAAATCCTCAATTTCATTTGAAAACAAAGACCCCAAATAGCCAAACAATCCTGACGAAAAGAGCAATACAGGGGAGATCTGCTATACCCGACATCAACTATACACAGGGCTATAGTCATAAAAACAGCCTGGTACTGGCAGCAAAAACAGACCAGTTGACCAATGGAATAAACTGAAAGATCCAAACCTGAGCTCATACAATTTCAGCCACCTCATATTGACAAGGGGCCAAGAAGAAACAATGAGGAAAGACAGCATCTTCAGCAAGTAAGTGTGTTGGCAAAACTGGATCACCACTTGTAGAAGAATGAAAATTAAACCTCTACTTCTCACCTTGTACAAAGGTCAACTCCAGATGGACCAAAGAGCTCCAACGTGAAACCCCAAACTCTGGAGGTGATAGAGAGAAGCTTGGCAGCAGACTAACAAGACTAGGTGTGGTAGGAAAAGACTTCCTAAATCAGATAGCAGCTGCACAAGAAATAAGATCAACATTGACAAATGGGACCTCATTAAACTCAAAAAGCTTCTGTACATCAAAGGAGCAATAAAGGAAGTGAGGAGAAAGACCCACAGAGTGGGGGGAAAAAACCTTCACTAGCAGATACATCTGACAAGCATTAATTTCCAGAGTATACAAGCTACTCAAAAACAAAGAAGAAAGAAAACAAATGAATCACTCAAAAGATGGAGCAAAGATCTGAATAGAGACTTCACAGAGGAGGAATTAGAGATGGCCGAGAAACATCTTAAGAACTATCCGGGTTCGATCCCCAGAACACCCACATGCGGCCAAGAGCCGTCTGAAACTCCAATTCAGAGAACTCCAGTTCCAGGGACTCCGACGCCCCTTCTGACCTCCGCGGCATTGCACGTCACGGGTGCACAGACTTGCCATGCAGACAATACATTCATACACATATGGAAATAAATAAAATTAAAAAAAATTAAAAAAAAAAAAAAAGAACTATTCACATCTCTGATAATTAAGGAAATGCAATTAAAACCACTTTGAGATATCACCTTACTCAATAAGACTGGCTAGGATCAGGAACACGAATGATCCAAATGCTGGAGAGGTTGCGGGGAAGGGGAACACTCATCCATTGCTGGTGGAATGTAAACTGTTTCAGCCACTATGGAAAGCAGTGTTGAGAACCCTTAAAAGAACTCAAAATGAACCTTCCATTTGACCAGTCATACCACTTCCTGGGTATATCCCACAAGACACAACTTACTGGCAAAGATACATGCACAGCTATTTTTTTTTTTTTCTTTTAAAAAAGTATTATCCCAGGTGCCCCTCACTGACGAGTGGATAGAAAAATGTGGTACATGTATACAATGGAGTTTCTATGCAGCGGTAAAGAGGGACAACATCATGAACTTTGCAGGTAAATGGATGGAGCTGGAAGACATTATGTTAAGTGAGTAACACAGCCCAGAAAAACAAACGGCAAATGGTGTCCCTCATATGTGGATGCTAGTACCAACAACCCAGAATAAATATTTCTTCATGGAGAGGGATGCATAGTAAAAGAAACAACAACAGAAGACTGCATCAGAAAACTGACTGAAATGGTGAATTGGGAGGGGGGATGGGTGGGAGAGGGACACGGGTGATATTTGATTAAGGGCATATTTAATTGACGTGAGTTCAGCAAGTACTCAGTTTCGCCTAGACACTGTTTACAGGATACATGGTGTTTTAGGACTTAGTAAAGTAAATATGTGTATATTAAACAACATGGTTTAAGACTCTGATAAAAACGGTAATGCATCTGAGTTAAATGTAGATAAATTCACTGTTGTCCACACTTTGTTTTACACAAAATCTGTAGAGCAATAACTTTGGGATTGGACATACAAATGTTCTCTATAATTTTCTGTTGTACAGTATCACCTTGTAGCATCTCTTTAAGATGATTTAATGCAAAAATTAAGTTTGCTTCCCATAATCATATATAGTCACCCAAAACAACATGGGTGAATTTGATGAAATCTCTGCCTTGATTCCACCCTATAGTTATGTATAAACAACTGTCTTCTGGAGACTCATGGGTTAAAAAAAGGGGGGGGGGATACAGACAGAAATGAAACCTTTTGTCAAAAAACTTGCAATTCAAATCTTAAAACTAACTATGGGAAAAGATTTGTTTGTTCCAACAGGACAAAATGTCACCAACTTAACGGCTGAGAAAGAAAAGATACAGCTTTGCATTGAGTAGGATGTACCAAAAGTGGCAACTGAAAGGTTGACCCGTCTGAACATTGAAAGGAAGAAAAGCCTCAGATTGCCATAAACATCGAACCCTTCTGTGGATCCTACATGTAACAACTATTTATAATGAGTCCTAATGAAACTATACCTTCTAGGTGCCACAAAGTTTTGTATGACTTTCTTGCCTTCCCCCCCCCCATAGAACAAGGAGAAATATGACGATGAGGAGGTCTTCTCCAACTGTAAATTGGAGACAACAATTATAGAGGCAATCTCTTAAAAACCGGTAAAAATGCCTTCTTTAATTGACTAATAGACAAGAGAACTGTGAAAAGGATTATTCTCTGTTCAGAACCAAATATAATACTAAAGTCCTTGGGTATGACTTAGGCAAAGTATATAATGCAGGAGCGTCTGACATCAGCAATGGATTGTTCTCCAGGGGGATGTTGGCCAGGGGATCCAAGGCCCCACAAAAGGTAGGGCTCCTTGCCCCTAAGTTGGGATACCTGAGAGGAGAGGCGATAAGGCCCTGCTGCCGAGACCTGACGTTAACATGGGAGGGATGTATTGAGACCGCACATGCAAGTTACAGATGGCCTCTGGAATGCCAGAGAGTGTTACCAAAGGCCACTAAACCAATAAAGCAAATACGGGTCTCCCTGAGTCAACAAGATCCACAGTCAGCACCAGCTACACCTCACCTGCCCTGGAAATACTGTGCAGCAGAGGCAGCCATATGCCTGTATATCCCAAATCTAATTGGCTATTGCCTCTCTCCTTGGAGGAATAACCCATGGCTGATGCCACAAGCTTACATCCTTCACAGGTTAGGAGATGTTATAAGCCACGTAAGACCCTGTCATATTTAACAGGGGGTAAAAATGTAATTCATGATTAACATATCATCCAAACATATGTTGTCTGTGCCAAAGTAACCTACTATAACTATTATGCTGCTTAAACCTATATATCTAATTGCTTGTGCTTCATTAGTAGGATCGAAAGGTTACTCCGAACAACTGGTCAGCCCATGAAAGGAAACAGCCAGAATTGACCAGAGTCCAAGTTCAACAGCTCCAGAGAGAAGTGAACTGTTTTACTTCTCATCCACCTGTGCCCCTTTTCTAAGCCTAGGGAACAATCTGCGGAAGAGGGGTGGTGTGGTAGAATGTAAAGGCTGCGATTGGGGGTGAATGGTGAAACATACAGCATTAGTCTGGACATCATTGGATCAACTTGATTGAACAAACAACCTGTCACCCCCACCTGGATGGTGGGACTGTGGGTTTGGGCACACAGTCCTGCAGATTGGTTTTGCACGAGAAGGATGCTTGTACTCATGATTATCACTTATGCTAAAAATGAAAAAAAAAAACTTGAAAGATGCGGACAGTTATGGCAGAATACATGATCTGGATGGGGTGGGGGTGGGGGAGGGAAGGGAAGAGGGAAATATGCCTGATCTGAATTGGAAAATGATGTACGAAATGCACAAAGCATCAATAAAAATTAAATTAAAAAAAAAAAAAAAGAATTCACCCGAAACACATCATTTTTACAATGAGGGGGATGTGGAAAAGCCGTGATAACCATTAATCTCTAATAGTGGACAACCAGGTCTCCACAACATCCACTGCAGGTGCAGTCGGCCCCATAGTTCACTGCTGTCCAGCCCTTTACAGCCGATGGAAGGCATGCGCTGCTCTCACCCTGACCCGGGTGCGTACCTGCTTCATGTAGGCATAGCACATGGTCTCCTCACCCTGACCCGGGTGCGTACCTGCTTCATGTAGGCATAGCACATGGTCTGGTCTCCTCACCCTGACCCGGGTGCGTACCTGCTTCATGTAGGCATAGCACATGGTCTCCTCACCCTGACCCGGGTGCATACCTGCTTCATGTAGGCATAGCACATGGTCTCTGCCACACGCTTGCCCTCGTCATAGCAGGCCCGGGGTCCTATGGGATTCACGTGGCCCCAGTAGTCTTCACTTTGAGGGTGGACTTCAGGATCTATGGGTGAGCAGGAGAAAAATAAGACTTCATTTTCCCTCCAGTTCATATGGACGAGAAACAATGTACTGATGATGTAAAACAAACCTTTGGACCCAGGTAAACATTTACAAACTGAAAGAAGATCAAAGGAGGTCCTTAATCTTGTCTTTCTTCTCTTCTCTATATAAAAGTTCTTAACTTTGGGATACTTATACAAATTCCTGAAAAGATAAATGGCTTGGCTTTCTATTTACAAAGTATGTAGTTAGAGTGAAGCACGCACTCATGGGAGATATTTAAAGCACAGCATCTCCATGGAGCATGACGGCATTCATACCAGCCTTCATCTCATCAAATACAAGACTGCTGATGAGGTAATCCAGGCCCATGGAGCAGTGTCTACAAACCACCAGAATTCCTAATTCTTGCCTTTCTAGTCTATAAATAAATCAGTACTGTAAGTGTATCCAGGCATCAGACTATTTAAAACAAACAAATAACAAATTGTTTAACTCAAGTGTGTTTCTAGACTGTGAATTAGTACCAGTTTATCTAGTACGCTGAGATTTTTTATACACAAGTCCAACTGTGCTATAAAATGTATAAATCTCTCCCAGGAAATCTGGACAAAAGGCCTCCATTAGAAATCCACAGCCTACTTATCTTGCACATGGTTTGACCCTAGGGTCAACAGGATAAGCGCCCTGAGCTTGTACGGGAAGAGGAGCATGACAGATGACCCTTGGTCAGCAGAGCCTTCAGGGCGCAGAGCCGTGAGGCTGTTCTGATTCTGTGAGGGAAAATTCCTCCAGGAAGAGGCAACGTTTCCACTGCACATGAGAGACGAGGTCTAAGCAGATTTCCTAAAGAATACCACCAACTGACACAACCAGATCAGATGCCTCACAGCAGGATTTATTGAAAAAAAAAAAAATATATATATATACATATATATATATGTATATATAAAGAGAAGCTTTTTGGAATACTAAAAGCACACTATAAAACCAGATGCTAGGTTCTTAGCTATATTCCTACATATGCCTGAATGAAATACATGATAATGGGTACAAACTTCTCTGTGATATGAGATAAACTAGATCTACCAGAANTATACACAAAATTGGAACAACAGGAAATATGGGACAACTATGAAAGGCGGTCGAATGTCCGTATCATAGGAATTGAGGGAGGAGAAGAATCTCAAAGAGAATAGCATTGATCAGCGATCTTCAAAGAATGAAAAATACAGGAATGAAGTAGACTTCCCCAAACTAAATGGACACAAACCCTGTACCGAATAGACAGAAGCAACATACGGACCCCAACAGACAAATCAGAAGAACACCCCTGCCATGATTCATTAGTATAAAGTGCTGGAGATTGCCCAAACAACAGATGACAAAATTTCTGAGGGCTAATCAAAACGAAAAACAAGGTCAACAGAAAGAGGTCAGCTATACCAAAGGGAGAACCCAGCATACAGAATTAACCAACTGACTTCTTCGCCCTTAAAACAAAACAGATTGGAAAGAGCAAGAATGAAACATTGGAGCAAAGCATTCGGGCCGCAGTCGTCAAGGGACTACCTACGGTGCCAAACCGAAGTACTTTACCCAGCAAAAAATGTTCGAATATACTTGAAGGAGAGAGAAAATTCTTTCATGACAATAAACAGATGATGGAATACATATCTGGAAATACAACTCCTTCATAAAATACTTGAAGCAATTCAAGGGCAGAAGAGAGGAGGCAACACATCCTCAAACACCTAGGAAAACAAACTAATAAAACATAACCAAGGAGCAAAATTCAAAGGCTAGAAAGCCCAAATGGAAATAAAGTGAAAGGAAGTCAACTCCATTGCTTTCAATTATAACCTTATATTATGGGCTAAACTCCCCAATCAACAAGGCAAAGACTGGGAGAATGGATTAGGAAACAAACCCATCTATAGGCTGTTCCTAACAAGAAACCCATCTCAAATTTCAAGGATAGGCACCAAACTTAAGGTGGAGGGATGGAAAAAGTATTCCCAAGCAATGGTTACCAAAAGAAAGCAGGTGTGGCTATATCTTAATATCAGACAAATAGACTTCAAAAGCAAAGGAATCAAAAGAACAAAGAGGGCCATAACATCTTTATAAAAGACAACTGATCGATGAAGATTTCACAATCAATAAATATATATGCACCAAACACCGGTGCACCAAACTTTATAAGACAATTCTTCCAGGACTCAAGGCACAGATTAACCCAACACAATAATAGTAGCGGGACCTTCAGATACCGTCCATTAAGTCCCCCTAAACAGGTCAACAGGACAAAGGATAAACAAGAGACATCTGAACTAAATGACACCAAATGGACCGTCACAGCATCTTCGAATATTTCACCCAAACACCAAGATGAATACACTTTCTCAGCAACACCTTCAGGAACATTCTCCAAATAGAAACCCCAAACTGGAAAGAAAAACTCAAAAAAAAAAAAACTCAAAAAAGACTTGAAATAATCTCCCAGCATTCTTATCAGAACACAGTGCAATAAAACTCAATATCAAAACAACCATGAATCAAACCTACATCTATCAGAACACATGGAGACTTAAAACAACACTCTCCTGAATAATTGAGTGGGTCACAGGGAAGAAATAAAGAAAGAAATAAAAACATCCTGGAGACTGAACAATGATAAAACAACACAGCAAAATCTATGGGACACTTAAAAGCCAGTCCTAAGAGGGAAGTTTATAGCTCTAAGTCGCCTACATTAAAAAAACAGAAGAGAACAAGAGTGATGATCTAACACTGCAGCTAAAAATCACTTCGAGAAAACAACAACAAATGACCATAAACAACAGCAGCACAAGACAGAAAATAACAAAAATTCAGAGCAAGACATCAATGAAATAGAAACAAAGAACACCATACAAAAAAAATCAAATGAATCCAAACACTGGTTCTTTGAGAGATAAACAAGATAGACAGACCTCTAGCCCAGTTAACCAAAAGAAAGCAGGGAACAACTCCAAAGTCAATAGAATCTGTGATGAAGGGGAAACATCAACAACAGACAATGAAAAGACGTCCAGACAATCATACGGGACTACTTCAAAAAAACTTATATCCTATACTATAGGTTGAAACCTAGAGAGAATGGATGATATGTGATCCTGGGAATCCCAAAACTTCAACCAAGAAAGAGACAACCCTAAATAGGACCAAATAGTACAGGAAGAAATCGAAGAGTGTAATAGTAGCCTCCCAACCAAAAAATGCCCAGGGCCACGGATGGTTCACGGCAGAAGTTTATAAATATTTCGAAAAAAGACTTACAACCATTACTACTTAAATTGTTGAGAGGATACACAAACGGAGGGATTCTCCCAGAATCCTTCTTGAGGCCAGCATTACGCTACTACCAAAACCACGGGAAAAGGATACAACCCCAAAAGGAGAATAATAAGACCATCTCCTCATGAAAACACAGATGCCAAATTCTAAACAGGAATCTGGCAAATCGCATACAGACTCACATCAGAAAATCATCCACCATGACCAAAGTTGGATTCATACCAGAACATGTCAGGGAGTCAACATAGAAAATCAATAAAATCACATAAACATACTCAATGAACTGAGGACAAAAACCACATCACATCTAATTATGCGGAGAAAGCCTTGACAAATCCAGCATCCTTTCAATGATTAAGTCCTGAGGGAATTGGCTAGGGGACATTCCTCAATTTAATCAAAGCCATATACAGGAAACCCCACAGCAATACATCCTAAATGGGGAATGAACAGAAGCATTCCCCTGTGAAGGTAGAACCAGCAAGGGCTGCCCCCTGTACCACTCCTCTTCAATATTGCTCTTGGAAACCCTTGCAAGGGCAATAAGGCAGAAAAGAATTAAAGGAGTTAATTGGAAAAGAGAATCCAAGCCTATCCCTGTTTTGCTGATGATATGCTTGTCTACCTAAGGGATGCTAAAACTCCACCAGAAAACCCCTAGAAATGATTAAGAGTTGGGTAATAAGTGGCAGGACACAAATAAATCTAGAAAAATCAGTAGCCTTCTTACACCACCAACAAGCAAACTGAAGAAGGACTACAGGAGACTCCCACTCACAGATGCCTCAAAAACAATAAAATACCTGGAACAAACCTAACCAAAGACACCAAGGGATCTCTACAATCAAAAATTTTAAACCCCTGAACAGAAATTGAGGAAGACATCAGAAGTGACAACCTCTCCATGCTCATCGATTGGGAAAAATAAATATATAAAATGTCCATCCTACCAAAACAGTGTACTGATTTAGTGCGATCCCAATCAAAATCCCCAAGCGTTTCTTCACAGGCTTGGAAAAAAAATCCTCATTTCATTTGGAAAAACAAAAGACCCCAAATAGCCAAAGACAATCCTGACAAAAGAGAACTACAGGAGGAGATCTGCATACCAGACATCAACACTATACTACAGGGCATAGTCATAAAAACAGCCTGGTACTGCACAAAAACAGACCCAGATACCAATGAATTAACACTGAAAAGATCCAAACTGGAAGCATCATACAATTTCAGCCACCCTCATATTGACAAGGGGCCAAGAAGACACAATTGAGGAAAGACACGCTCTTCAGCAAGTAAGTGTTGGCAAAACCTGATCACCACTTGTAGAAGAATAAATTAAACCTCTACTTCTCACCTTGTACAAAGGTCAACTCCAGATGGACCAAAGACTCCAACGTGAAACCCCAAACTCTGGCAGGTGATAGCAGAAAACTTGGCAGCAGACTAACAAGAACTGGTGTGGAAAAAGACTCCTAAATCAGATAGCAGCTGCACAAGAAATACAGATCAACAACTTGAACAAATGACCTCATTAAACTCAAAAAGCTTCTGTTACTCAAAGGGAGCAATAAAGGACAGTGAGGAGAAACGACCCACAGAGTGGGGGAAAAAACTTCATAGCAGATACATCTGAACAAGCATAATTTCCAGAGTATACAAGCTACTCAAAAACAAAGAAGAAAGAAAACAAATGAATCACTCAAAAGATGGAGCAAAGATCTGAATAGAGACTTCACAGAGGAGGAATTAGAGATGGCCGAGAAACATCTTAAGAACTATCCGGGTTCGATCCCCAGCACCCACATGGCGGCCAAGAGCCGTCTGAAACTCCAATTCCAGGAGAACTCCAGTTCCAGGGACTCCGACGCCCCTTCTGACCTCCGCGGCATTGCACGTCACGGGTGCACAGACTTGCCATGCAGACAATACATTCATACACATATGGAAATAAATAAATTAAAAAAAATTAAAAAAAAAAAAAAAAGAACTATTCACATCTCTGATAATTAAGGAAATGCAATTAAAACCACTTGAGATATCAACCTTACCAATAAGACTGGCTAGGATCAGGAACACGAATGATCCAAATGCTGGAGAGGTTGCGGGGAAAGGGGAACACTCATCCATTGCTGGTGGAATGTAAACTGTTTCAGCCACTATGGAAAGCAGTGTTGAGCAACCCTTAAAAGAACTCAAAATGAACCTTCCATTTGACCAGTCATACCACTTCCTGGGTATATACCCACAAGACACAACTACTGCAAAGATACATGCACAGCTTTTTTTTTTTTTTTTTTTTAAAAAATATTATCCCAGTGCCCCTCACTGACGAGTGGATAGAGAAAATGTGGTACATGTATACAATGGAGTTTCTATGCAGCGGTAAGAGGGACAACATCATGAACTTTGCAGGTAAATGGATTGGAGCTGGAAGACATTGGATGTTAAGTGACGTAACACAGCCCAGAAAAACAAACGGCAAATGGTGTCCCTCATATGTGGATGCTAGTACCAACAACCCAGAATAAATATTTCTCATGGAGAGGGATGCATAGTAAAAGAACAACAACAGAAGACTGCATCAGAAAATGACTGAAATGGTGAATTGGGAGGGGGGATGGGTGGGAGAGGGACACGGGTGAATTTGATTAAGGGCATATTTAATTGACGTGAGTTCAGCAAGTACTCAGTTTCCCTAGACACTGTTTACAGGATACAGGTGTTTTAGGACTTAGTAAAAGTAAATATGTGTATATTAAACAACATAGGTTTAAGACTCTGATAAAAACGGTAATGCATCTGAGTTAAATGTAGATAAATTCACTGTTGTCCACACTTTGTTTTACACAAAATCTGTAGAGCAATAACTTTGGGATTGGCACATACAAATGTTCTCTATAATTTCTCTGTTGTACAGTATCACCTTGTAGCATCCTCTTTAAGATGATTTAATGCAAAAATTAAGTTTGCTTCCCATCAATCATATATAGTCACCCAAAACAACATGGGTGAATTTGATGAAATCTCTGCCTTGATTCCACCCTATAGTTATGTATAACACAACTGTCTTCTGGAGACTCATGGGTTAAAAAAAAGGGGGGGGGGATACAGACAGAAATGAAACCTTTTTGTCAAAAACCTTGCAATTCAAATCTTAAAACTAACTATGGGAAAAGATTTGTTTGTTCCAACAGGACAAAATGTCACCAACTTAACGGCTGAGAAAGAAAAGATACAGCTTTGCATTGAGTAGGATGTACCAAAAAGTGGCAACTGAAAGGTTGACCCGTCTGAACATTGAAAGGAAGAAAAGCCTCAGATTGCCATAAACATCGAACCCTTCTTGGACCTACATGTAACAACTATTTATAATGAGTCCTAATGAAACTATACCTTCTAGGTGCCACAAAGTTTTGATATGACTTTCTTGCCTTCCCCCCCCCCATAGAACAAGGAGAAATATGACGATGAGAGGTCTTCTCCAACTGTAAATTGGAGACAACAATTATAGAGGCAATCTCTTATAAAACCGGTAAAAATGCCTTCTTTAATTGACTAATAGACAAGGAACTGTGAAAAGGATTATTCTCTGTTCAGAACCAAATATAATACTAAAGTCCTTGGGTTATGACTTAGGCAAAGTATATAATGCAGGAGCTCTGACATCAGCAATGGATTGTTCATCCAGGGGGATGTTGGCCAGGGGATCCAAGGCCCCACAAAAGGTAAGGGCTCCTTGCCCCTAAGTTGGGATACCTGAGCAGGAGAGGGATAAGCCCTGCTGCCGAAGACCTGACGTTAACATGGGAGGGATGTATTGAGACCGCACATGCAAGTGTACAGATGGCCTCTGGAATGCCAGAGAGTGTTCCCAAGGCCACTAAACCATAAGCAAATACGGGTCTCCCTGATCAACAAGACTCCACGTCAGCACCAGCTACACCTCACCTGCCTGGAAATACTGTGCAGCAGAGGCAGCCTATGCCTGTATATCCCAAATCTAATTGGCTATTGCCTCTCTCCTTGGAGGAATAACCCATGGCTGATGCCACAAGCTTACATCCTTCAAGGTTAGGAGATGTTATAAGCCACGTAAGACCCTGTCATATTTAACAGGGGGGTAAAAATGTAATTCATGGATTAAAATATCATCCAAACATATGTTGTCTGTGCCAAAGTAACCTACTATAACTATTAGTGCTGCTTAAACCTATATATCTAATTGCTTGTGCTTCATTAGTAGGATCGAAGGTTACTCCTGAACAACTGTCAGCCCATGAAAGGAAACAGCCAGAATTGACCAGAGTCCAAGTCAACAGCTCCAGAGAGAGAGTGAACTGTTTACTTCTCATCCACCTGTGCCCCTTTTCTAAGCCTAGGGAACAATCTGCGGAAGAGGGGGGGTGGTAGAATGTAAAGGCTGCGATTGGGGTGAATGGTGAAACACAGCAGATTAGTCTGGACATCATTGGATCAACTTGATTGAACAAACAACCTGTCACCCCCACCTGGATGGTGGGACTGTGGGGTTTGGGCACACAGTCCTGCAGATTGGTTTTGCACGAGAGGATGCTTGTACTCATGGATTATCACTTATGCTAAAAAATAAAAAAAAAAACTTGAAAGATGCAGGACAGTTATGGCAGAAATACATGATCTGGGATGGGGTGGGGGTGGGGGAAGGGAAGGAAGAGGGAAATATGCTGATCTGAATTGGAAAATGATGTACGAAATGCACAAAGCATCATATAAAAATTAAATTAAAAAAAAAAAAAGAATTCACCCGAAACACATCATTTTTACAATGAGGGGGATGTGGAAAAGCCGTGATAACCATTAATCTCTAATAGTGGACAACCAGGTCTCCACAACATCCACTGCAGGTGCAGTCGGCCCCATAGTTCACTGCTGTCCAGCCCTTTACAGCCGATGGAAGGCATGCGCTGCTCTCACCCTGACCCGGGTGCGTACCTGCTTCATGTAGGCATAGCACATGGTCTCCTCACCCTGACCCGGGTGCGTACCTGCTTCATGTAGGCATAGCACATGGTCTGGTCTCCTCACCCTGACCCGGGTGCGTACCTGCTTCATGTAGGCATAGCACATGGTCTCCTCACCCTGACCCGGGTGCATACCTGCTTCATGTAGGCATAGCACATGGTCTCTGCCACACGCTTGCCCTCGTCATAGCAGGCCCGGGGTCCTATGGGATTCACGTGGCCCCAGTAGTCTTCACTTTGAGGGTGGACTTCAGGATCTATGGGTGAGCAGGAGAAAAATAAGACTTCATTTTCCCTCCAGTTCATATGGACGAGAAACAATGTACTGATGATGTAAAACAAACCTTTGGACCCAGGTAAACATTTACAAACTGAAAGAAGATCAAAGGAGGTCCTTAATCTTGTCTTTCTTCTCTTCTCTATATAAAAGTTCTTAACTTTGGGATACTTATACAAATTCCTGAAAAGATAAATGGCTTGGCTTTCTATTTACAAAGTATGTAGTTAGAGTGAAGCACGCACTCATGGGAGATATTTAAAGCACAGCATCTCCATGGAGCATGACGGCATTCATACCAGCCTTCATCTCATCAAATACAAGACTGCTGATGAGGTAATCCAGGCCCATGGAGCAGTGTCTACAAACCACCAGAATTCCTAATTCTTGCCTTTCTAGTCTATAAATAAATCAGTACTGTAAGTGTATCCAGGCATCAGACTATTTAAAAACAAACAAATAACAATTGTTTAACTCAAGTGTGTTTCTAGACTGTGAATTAGTACCAGTTTATCTAGTACGCTGAGATTTTTTATACACAAGTCCAACTGTGCTATAAAATGTATAAATCTCTCCCAGGAAATCTGGACAAAAGGCCTCCATTAGAAATCCACAGCCTACTTATCTTGCACATGGTTTGACCCTAGGGTCAACAGGATAAGCGCCCTGAGCTTGTACGGGAAGAGGAGCATGACAGATGACCCTTGGTCAGCAGAGCCTTCAGGGCGCAGAGCCGTGAGGCTGTTCTGATTCTGTGAGGGAAAATTCCTCCAGGAAGAGGCAACGTTTCCACTGCACATGAGAGACGAGGTCTAAGCAGATTTCCTAAAGAATACCACCAACTGACACAACCAGATCAGATGCCTCACAGCAGGATTTATTGAAAAAAAAAAAAATATATAATATATACATATATATATATGTATATATATATATATATATATATATATATATATATATATTACATATAGTATATATGTGTGGTCTTTTTGAGACAAGGTCTCCTTGTAGCCCCAGCTGGCTTGAAACTCATTATTATAGACTAGGCTGGTCCTCATCCCAATCTCAAAGACCCAACTGCCTCTGGCTCCTGAGTGCAGGTGTACACAATCATACCTGCCTTTCCAGCTTCTGAGTGCAGTTATACACTATCACACCTGCCTTTCCAGCTCCTGAGTGCAGGTGTACACTATCACACCTGCCTTTCCTGAGTACAGGTGTATACTATCACAGCTGCCTTTCCAGCTCCTGAGTGCAGTTATACACTATCACACCTGCCTTTTCAGCTCCTGAGTGCAGGTGTACACTATCACAGCTGCCTTTCCTGAGTGCAGGTGTACACTATCACAAGTGTCTTTCCAGCTCCTGAGTGTAGGTGTACACTATCACACCTGCCTTTCCTGCTCCTGAGTGCAGGTGTACACTATCACAGCTGCCTTTCCTGAGTGCAGGTGGACACTATCACAGCTGCCTTTCCTAGGAATTTCTGACAAGGGCTAGGCAAGCCAGATTCCAAAGGAGGGGCCGTACATTTCTGGCAGGATAGAAAGCTTGGCATACTCATTCTGTTACATTCTGGGTTGAAATGCCCCCAGGCTTCTCAAAGAGCTCTGTCTTGAAGCCGTTTTGGAACAATAGAGATGTTACTTCATGTTAACAGAAGTAAAGGTCTAGGGCTAGAGAGGTGGCTCAGTCAAGAAAGTGCATGCCTTACAACCATGAGGTCCTGAGCTGCAGCCCAGAACCCACATTAAAAAAAAAAAAAAAAAATTAAAGCTAGGTATGGTGGTACCAACTTGTAGTCCCGGCACTGGGGAGGAAAGGACGGGTGGACTGGTGGGGGTTTCCTGGCTTGCAGCCCCGGCCTACTTGGCAAGTTCTAGACCAGTAAGTGACTACATCCAAAAATACAGGAGGTGGACAGTTCCAGAGGAACAAGACCCCAAAGTGTCCTCTGTCCTCCACAGATATTGTGCACACACACTCATGTGTACCTGCACACACGAATACCTACATATGCACACACTCCTTTGGGTGACCATACACGTGCATATACTTAAGGGTCTAGTAAAAAATTATTCATAAGCCAGGGATGGCAGTGCACACCTAAAATCTCAGCACTTGGAAGGCTGAGGCAGGAGGATCACAATTTTGGAGCCAGCCTAGGCTACATAGCAAATTGGAGCCCAGCCTGAGATGCATTCTGTTCTTCTTAAAAAACAAAGCAAAGTAAAATAATAAAACAAAGATTCCCAATCACCTCCCTCATCTTCATAAGTGAGTCTAACCACGTAGGCTGATGCTCCACAAAACCAAGTGCTCACTTAGCAACACAGAGTGGAGCAAGCTGTGATGCTAGAATTAGGCTCGCACACTACAGAAGAACCCCAAGGATGGCAACTTTGATTAAATATGCAGATAGTGAGTGAGTGGTCCAGGAAGAAGGACAAGATGGCACTGCTCCTTCTAAACAGAGAGCAGGGGGTGGGGTGGGGGCCATGGGAAGCTGGCTTCTTTGCTCTTTCAACTGCCCAGAACCTCAGAGAAGAAAGGAGAATGTGCCACGCCCTCCCAGTCCTTACGCTACAACTGGTTCTGTACAACCCCTGTTGCTATCTTGATTTCCTACTTGACCCTTACTTTTAAAAGAAAAGGTGCCTTTTACGCTTTTATATCCTCATTTCCTTTGTCTACAATAATACTATAAAAGAGAAAAACTCACTTGGTGTCAGGGTCTGGCTCCTGCTGTATCAGCTAGGCACTTCTGCCACACCCTGCGGCCAGTTGGTTTAGGGCTGGATAGGTATCAACTGGGGCTGAAAATCCACTCCCTCTACTGTCCTGACTCAAGATCCTAGGTGCTGTGTGGTTTGGGAAGGAAGATGGAGGTTGAGGGTAGACAAGATATGACCTGGGGTTTATGGTACTACTAAAGGTTTCTTCAGCAGATGAGGAAGTGAGCACATGTCTGTCACCAGCAAGCTCGGGCCACCCTGCAGGCTGTTGCTGCACCAGGCATGCAACACACACTGCTCTTGATGAAGACAAGGTGTGCCAGCAAAAGAGGCAGAAACTAATTTGTGCTATATTTCTGAGTTACTTCCAGAGCAGAACGGGAAAATCCACTTCTGTGGAACCATACATGTTGTGTTCTCACTGGATGGCTGGCCTGGCAGGTTGGACTTCTATGAAGTGGAATCCTGGATTCTGATTCTGTCTCCCCTAGACAAGATGAAAAGTCCCATGGGTCAGCGGGCACAGCCAGGGTGCCTCGCTACTCACCTCCATATACTTCTGACGTGGAAGCCAGGAGCAGACGGGCACCCACGCGCTTTGCCAGGCCTGCAGAGAGTGGACACATCATCAGAGAAATTGCCAGCTTACATGACAGACATAATTTTTTGTGGTCAATTTAAACAATATTTTAGCCCTGAAAGGTGCTTGAGTAGTTACTCCATTAGCTACTATTGCATCTGCTAGTGGAACAAAAATAAAAATTGCACAAAGAGATTCTTTAAAAGAACAGTGCTTCCAAGGAAACTTAGAGCTCTAAGCAGGGCCAGATCCAGAATGTTATAAAACAGTGTGATTCCGGAAACTTTATAAAAACTTTTGTACTCCAAAACGATTGGCCCGTATTTGATCAGGTAGCCAAGCTGGCACTGTCCCGTCCCCAGGGGCCCGCCTACTACTCCTCAGCATGCCTGGGTCTTCTGGTTTAGTCACCCTGGGTAGCTGAATGCATTCTCCCGCTGCCTTTCAGGCTCTACCTACATAGCACCCTGCGCAAAGCAGCGATGCACTCCTCAGACTGGTTCTGAAGCCCTTTCCTGACCTGAATGTCCATGCACAGAACGACTAGACCATCACTACTTGTGGAGTCAAGCAAGAACAGTGTTCTCAAACTTTTCTCAGACACTCAACATAGAATGGAGAAGTCCATGACCCTTACTTCACACACACACACACACACACACACACACGTGCATGTGCACCGCAATACACTGAGAGTGTGACTGTTGTATCTAGCCCTGATATGGACAAAGATCCTCTGATGTCCAGGAAGTGCAGCCAAGTGGGATGGATGAGGCACGCACCCGTGGCCTGAGGGCAGTGCTGGGGAGGTGGGCTGAAAGGCCAAAGCAGGAGGGACTCAGAAGCATGAAGCATCTGGGAAGGAGGGAACTGTCAAGAATGAGAAAGGGGACTGGAGCTGGAGCTCAGCTGTAGGCTGCTTGCCCAGAGTGCCAGCGCCAGGTCCTGGGTTCAATTCCCAAAAACAAAAGAAAAATGAAAAAAAGGAAGAATGAAGGAAGTGTGTTGCTATGAAGGTGAGGAATGAGACTGCCAGCTCTGCGTTGTGCCGGAAAAGGGAATGCTAAAAGAGAGGTAGTAGCAGATGGAATTCACAGGCAGCCTCCTCCACATACGTGCCCCCAGAAGACCTCATGGAGCACCGCTACAGGGTTTTACAGCAATGCCTTCAAAATCCGTACCCAATACAAATAGTTTAAATGTGGTGACCCTATAACAGAGGTTCAAAGGCCGTGTTAGACACCACAGGACAGCAAATAAGAACCCCAACGCCTGGAATGGGCTCCCTCTTTTGGAGCTGTTGACCAGGGAGGTCCCATGACCCTTAAATAATACTGACTATTGTCATCACTCTTGGTTATCCTCCAAAACTTGACAGTGAGACTCTATTCCTGAAGACACTACACACATGATTTGTAGAACAAGACAAAGTCAAGCTGGTACTGACCTCAAAGCTTCATCTCTACCAGCTAGCTTTCATAGTAGTAGAAGGTGCTAAGCATGCTACTGGCAGGGAAAGGTAATCATCACCCCCCCCCCCACTGTGAAACTTGGGAACTACAATAATGACTGATCTGGCAAGATAGGCCTACTGGTGCAGCACTGACATGAATGTTATTGGGGCAACCAACCACCTTGATTGGAGCTGAGGCCTGTTTCACAAGATGGAGCTCAAATCTGGCACTTTTATCTGGGCCAAGAACCTGTGGCTAGACAGGTCAAAGGTCATAATGGAGAACCTACTACTATTATTCTGCTAAATGGACATAGTATTGAACTGACTCTTAATGACTTACTGTTACACCCACAGATTAAAGTCATCTCTCAACTCTCCCCAGAGCAGCTTCTTGCAACAGACGGTGATTAGCAGAAGTCAATGGTTACTCAAAGTTGAGAGACTACAGAGTGCTCAGCCCTAAATGAGACATCTGCATCACACCCTCTCTTTCACGGCTTAGGGATCGCTGTGGAAGAGGGGCAGAAAGGCTGGAAGAGCCAGGGGTGGTGGACGACTACAGGGACTGTGTTTCCTGACAGCACAAAGTAGGTACACAGAGGAACATATGGCACTTGTGGCAGCATGCATATGACCTGTACAAACTCAAGCCATGTAGACACCCAGCACGGATGGGGGAGATGAGCGAGAAGCCCCAGACCTGGGACTATTGGCAACTGATAAGTTTTGGGAGAGGGAGAGACAGTTTTCTTTACAGGTGTGAAGCCTAGAAGTTGACCAGACTCTAGGAGATGGATTCACACCCAAGAACATTTGAGGAACAGATATTATACTCAATAGGCCATTAAAAAAATAATACTACTAATAAAAGAGGACATAAGGGGGGCAGTAAAATGGGGGTGGAGAGAGGGGAAGGGTCTGTATGTAATCAAAATACACTGCATGAAATTCTCAAAGAATCAATACAATACTATTAAAAAGAAAGCTTCTTATTTTAAGATACTTGTATATTCAGATTCAGCTGCACAAAGATTCTGTTCTCCCTTTTACACAGCAATCCCCAATGGCAAAACTGGCAAAACTAGGATGTTGCAATGGTGTAGGACGTTGGCCCAGGCATTTCAGTAGGATTGTTCTGCCTCTGTGGGACCCTCCAACTGCTCTTTCATGGCCTCCTCATCTCTCTCCCTCCCACGCCTGTAACCCATGAGTACATTCTCATCGCTGTAGCACTGCCATTTCAGGAAACAGCTTTAAATGGAATCGTATGGTATTTAATCTCTGAGGACTGAATTTTTTCACAGACCATGTTTCTCTGGAATCCATCCAGGCAGTTGTACACATCAACAGAGCTTTCCTATTTTACTGCTGCACAGTACTCCAGGGAATGTGTGTACTACCTGTTAACTGCTCACCTGTTACAGGGCATTCTGGTTATTTCTAACTTCTGGCCATTGTGACTAAAGAGGAAAACTGACATTATTATGGAAGAAAACTAAAATTAAGAAAAAACCCAAAGCAGCCAGCCTGGATAAACAGCCTCTGCGAATCAGCCCTGCTGCCTTAAGTAAACAAGTCCTGGTTACCTAGGAAACCAGGCCTCCTATTGGCTTGAGAAAACAGGTGGATAATCTTTACCTTTTGCTTTTGTTAACATGTTTCCCTGCTTGGAATTCCAACCTATGGGGCATAAAGGAATGGGGGGGGGGGGTTTATAGTTAAAGATCCATGCATGGTTCACATTCTCTATGGCCTGGAAAACCTCATGACCTCAGTGCCCACAGAGCTGGGGTGGGTCTGAAATTACGCTAACTTGTCTACATGTACTGAGAGGACTGCTGTCCACTGCCCAACTACTGCTTGAGTTCCTTCGGGAGGTAACCGGGTTTGAGCCCACTAGACAGGATTTCTCCACACGAGTCTCCTGGTGCCTTCTCTGTGTGTGGCTGATCCTGTGCCTCGATCTGCCTATAACAGGACTGAGCTGCCTTTATGAGGATGCAGGTTCTCACTGGTTCTCATTTCCCTGGGATGAGTGTTCCGATGACAGTTGTTCAGTTTTTAAAAAAGAAAACTGTCAAATTAGTCTTCTAAATAAGTACACCAGCCCACAGTTTTCTTTAAACTTTGGTAAGGTGTACACCCCACCTACTGAAAGCACTGCCCATCAAGTACTGAAACCAGAGATTCTGTCCTGGGTGAAGACAGAAGAGCCAGGCAGCTGTTGCAGACCCCAGGTGTGGATGCCCAGCCTGGACATGGAAACGTCATCAGAGGAAGAAGCCAAGCTGGGGTACTCCTAGGAGGGAGGCAAGCCTGGAGGGAGGGCAAGCCAGGCCAAGCAGAGACTCTTCACGTGATCAAGCACATCTCGGTTTAATACAAAGTCCCACATATGACTGGTTCTCCTCAGCTGCTTATGGTCCCAAGGGTCTCTTGTCAAGTTTTTGTATGTCATTTCTGGAAGACTCCTCACACTCCTAAAAGGCATCCACATCCAGTTTTTCTCGTACCTCAGGCCAATAGCTTAGGGACTACTTTGCTTTGAACTCCAACAGCATTCACTGGGGTGTCATGGACCTTCCATCTGTTCCAGTAGCTGTGCAGCACCTCCAGGAGGTAACTAACTCAACTCCACCCCTGCCAAGGGCCTGGGGCCCTGTGACTGCATCCTCTGAGTAGGAAGAATATACACTGCAGGCATGGTGGGCTTTGCCTCCACGTGGAGACAGGCAAGAAAGGGCATGAGAGAGGCTGGGGGGGCAAGGGAGTACAGAGAGGATGAGAGAACACGGAAAGAAGCTGGGGGAGCCAAGAATGTAGGGAGGCTGGAAGGGCAAGGCAGCCAGGGGCTGGGGCTGAGAGCACAGGGAGGCAGTGGGGAAGGGGCATGGAGAAAGGCTCTAGAGAGTTCAGGAATGTTGGGAGGCGGTGGGAGCTTGTGGGAGCAGAAACAGGTGCAGTCCTGCTCTGTGCCCTCCACCTGGCTTTCTGGTGATGAGGGCAAGGATGGTAACAGAACAGGTGTTTCCTAGATGGATCATCTTCCTTGTTCTGTATCAATCTGACTGGGCTAAGGGATGTCCACACAGTCGGACCTCCGCCCTCTCTAATGCCAGTGTGCTTCATCCACTCCTTAGAAGGCCTCGATAGAAATCAAAATGGAAGGGAAGGGATAGGCTGGAACTTCCATTTTCTCAGGGCTTTGAACTCCACCACTGGCATTCCTGGGCCTCCACTGTGCAGACAGCAAATGGTGGGAATTCTCAGCCTCCATGATCACAGAGCCTTCCAGTGTGCAGACAGCAAATGGTGGGAATTCTCAGCCTCCATGATCACAGAGCCTTCCACTGTGCAGACAGCAAATGGTGGGAATTCTCAGCCTCCATGACCACAGAGCCTTCCTCATAAATCCCTCCCACACCTAACTATACCCACTGGCTTGTTCCTTGAGAACCCTGACTAATAAACCCTCCACAATGTTTAACCCACAGGACTTGAAAGCAACTTCCAGCTGCCTTTTCGGATCCCCATGCTTGCTCAAATTAAGATTTAGGCCTGCACTCCCCAAATCTACCTATGGTGCTTATTTCAAATGTTTTCATAATTAAGTCCATTTTTTTCACTTAGCATTTTAAAATGTGGCTTCTTTCTTCTACTTTGAAATAACTGAAATACAGATAAATCTGAACAGAACATAAGGATGCCAGTCGTTTTAGACGTTGACGAGCACCTGTCCCTCCAGAGCACAAGCTAATTCAACAGCACACTTCCCCGCATCTACTAATGTGAATCCTGAGTCAATCTGGAGCAGAGCCCAGTCTCCGTGACCCCATGTGGGCAGCTCTCCTCCTACCCCTTCTAGGAGTACTAATGAGCCTTTCTGGGTGCCATAAGGCCACACCATCCACAGTAATAGGCCCTCCATCCACTGCCAGCCAGCTTCAGAGAGGGAAGGAAAGGAATACAAGGTGGTCCTAGAAGTGCCTGTATCTCCACCAAGGACTTACTGAGACCTGGAAGACTGCTTACTACAATGCAGGAAAAGGCAGGTGCTTCTCTCATGGCAGAAAGCCACACTGAAATAATACCATGAAACTACCCAACAGCATATGTAGGAACACGGAAGGGATGTGAACACCAACACCAAACTAACAATGCCCGACTACAGAACTCTCTGAGGCACACTTTCAATGACCTGTGCTTATGTTCAACTGCAATCTGAAAATATTAAATAGAAAACTCCAGAAATAAATAGTTCATAGCTGTGCCCTGTTCTGAGGAGCAGAGTTAACAGCTGTGCTCTGTTATGCCATACTGTCCACAATGTGCATTCTTTGTCGGAGTAGTCTTGTGATAAACACTCTCCATTCATTAGTCACTCGGTCCATCCCTAAAGACCAACTGTCACAGCATCACTGCCATGGTGTTCAAGCAAGCTTTGAACTTAACAATGACCCCACAGCCCAAGAGCAGTGATGTTTGGGACTCAGACAATGTTATGCAGAAGTCACATGCCAGGTGGAAAGGGGGCGCTCTTGACTGAAGGAAAGCAGCCATGCTGATGTGAGTTATCTAGTCCTAATCTAGTCTAATCTCATATTGTGGTAGTTGGACAGGAAAGGATGGATAGTAGTTTTGCATTGCAAAAGTTAGGAGCACATATTTAAGTGCTGTGTTAAGATAGGGTCTGGGGTACGCCTTGTGGGTAAGAGGAGCTGCTGTGCATCTTATCTGGAATTACCCTAAGATATTCCCAGAAAAAGCAGGAAAAAAAGAAAAAGACAACTTACCCAGCATGTTTAACGTCCCGATTGTATTGGTCTTCAGAGTCTTGATGGGGTTGTACATGTAGTTTGGGGGAGAGGCTGGAGACGCCAGATGATATATCTGGTCAACTAAGGAGGCAGACGAGAAGCACATTATTTCCAAGAAAAACGATTACAAAGAAATCTTGAGCTTCTAGGGACTATAGTATAAATACAAGTACTGGTTTACCTTTGCTGAAATTCTACTTGTCATACTGTTCCTTTTAGAAACTAACTTATTTGTACTCAGAACTCTACACAAAAACAGAAAGTCTAGTTATTTGGGAATAACACGTGTGCTGTTGCAGTAAGTCCAGTCTGCTTTCCTTTAACTGCAGGCAGTCTGATGATGGAGTCCACAGCTTTCTGGGATGGGTATTTGTCCCATAAACCATTCACATCTGGACAACTTTTTTTTTTTTTTTTTTTTTAATGTGTATGAATGTACTGTCTGCATGCAAGTCTGTGCACCCATGTTGTGCAATGCCGCGGAGGTCAGAAGAGGGTGTTGGATTCCCCTGGAATTGAAGTCAAAGACAGTTCTCAGCTGCCATGTGGGTGCTGGGAATCGAACCCGGGTCCTCTGCAAGAGCAGTCGGCGCTCTTAACTGCTAGGCCATCTCTCCAGCCCCAGGTCAACTGACTTTTAAGGCAGAGAGCTGAACATCAATATGTAAAGTAAACTCAGCTTATAAAGTAAATCTGGTGTTAAAAGCAAAGATCTGAAACTACAGAAAAAATACTTTTTGTTTTTATGTATACCATGTTTATTAAACCAGATCCTGATGAGACACTCAGGGACAGTGGTCCTAAAGCTGCTGACGTCAGAAGACAATCCAGATCTCACACGGCTCCCCTTTCACACAGCATTCATTTTAACATCACTATCCACAGCCCTCCGTCCTTGGTCAGGAGCCACATGCACCCAGCAGAGGCTGTGGGGTCAGAGGCTTCCTGTGAACAAGCAGTGACGATGGAGAAGCACAGGGGGAAAGCCATCTTCCAGTCTGCACCATGTCAATCCATTTTAGCTACAAGCGAAAGACAACACACAACCACTCACAGCGGAGCTGAGAAGCAGGGGCAGAAAGTGCCACTACCAGAAGGAACCCCCTTCTCCACACTCACAGCCGAGCTGAGAGCCAGGGGCAGAAAGTGACACTACCAGAAGGAACCCCCTTCTTCACACTCACAGCGGAGCTGAGAGCCAGGGGCAGAAAGTGCCACTACCAGAAGGAACCCCCTTCTCCACACTCACAGCTGAGCTGAGAGCCAGGGGCAGAAAGTGCCACTACCAGAAGGAACCCCCTTCTCCACACTCACAGTGCAGCTGAGAACCAGGGGCAGAAAGTGCCACTACCAGAAGGAACCCCCTTCTCCACACTCACAGCCGAGCTGAGAGCCAGGGGCAGAAAGTGCCACTACCAGAAGGAACCCCCTTCTCCACACTCACAGCACAGCTGAGAACCAGGGGCAGAAAGTGCCACTACCAGAAGGAACCCCCTTCTCCACACTCACAGCCGAGCTGAGAACCAGGGGCAGAAAGTGCCGCCACCACAATGAACCCCCTTCTCCATACTTACGCCTAGGTAAGAGGCCAACAAGGAACCCTCTGCCTCTATCCTCCCCGTTCCCCAGGGCGGGCCACCCTGCTGCCCACCTGGAGCCCTGCTCCTCCCCAAGGGATTAGTGCAGATTTCAGTTGCAGCTCTTGTAGGCCTAGACTCATACTGAGAGAGGTGACAGCCACAAAGTCATGAGCCTGGCTACTCCCTAGTGTGTCTATAAGATCACATACATGTGTCCTCTCTCTTTCTCTCTCTCTTTAGTGTCTCACTCCCCATCTATAAGATCACATACATGTTCTCTCTCTCTCTCTCTCTCTCTCTCTCTCTCTCTCTCTCTCTCTCTCTCTCAGATGGGATCTACCATATTGGCCCTCACAGGAACTCGCTGCTGACGCATGGTCTTGGACCTTCAGAAGTGTGAGCTGCATAATCCTCTTAATAATGAGATAATAGTTTTTCAAGAATACACAAAACTTTCTAAAAAGACTGAGTCTACCAATATGCAAATTCAACAAAAGGACCCATCCAAATCCCAGGACAGTCCTGTTACCCCCACCCTCGCCAGACTAAGGCTGAGGGTGAAATGTGCAGTGCAGTAGGGACAAGCCCACTAGAAACAGGCAGATCAGGAACATCTGATCCTCCTGCTTCTAACTCCCGAGTGTCAGGATAACTGTGTTCCTCAGCTACACAGCAAGTTGAAGTCAGCCTGCTCTACGTCAGTCCCTGTCCTAAGGAGGAAGAAAAAAAGACCAAGAGTGAGTACACTGTACTTTCCTGACATCAAATAGAGGCCATTGGGCTGTAAGCCTCCCTTCTTCCCATTATCCAGCCCAACCTTCTTTAAGGCTCACACCCTAACACTAGTTTGCGTGGAAGCTTTCTACAGCCCCTTTTTGGAAATGACCCTTCCTGTGGCTGGTCACTCGTGCTGCTCGAACATGCCTTCAGGCTGCCTCATCAACTGACCCTCCAACAGACAGCAAGCTACCTGAGCACAGCAGTTTGTGTTCCCATTTACAGGAAGCAGTAACCTCAGAATGCCACAAACACAGAGTCCTGAGCCCACTGCAGCTGAGCCCCATAACCTTTCAGTGGATTTAGGAACTATGAATGGAAAACAAACACTTTCCATAGTGCTTCAGGCCAGGCTCTTGGGCAGTGCTGCGTTAACAGAGATGAGACAGAAACTGGGGCTTGGCCATCTCCCAAGGCTACCTCATTTGCTGTGTTCCTTCCCATCATCTGACAGCTTAGCCCTCCTGATGCTCCTTGAAAGCTAAGGGATGCTTAAAGAGGATCTCCATTCACACAGATGCCCTTTTAAGGAGAACCTGAAAACTAGATGAAAACCAGAGTTGTGCACAGCCCACTTTCCTATGTACATGTGTTCCGCCTGTAGTGCTGTTGACAGTAACTCCTGTTCTCATCCTAAAAAGGACACAGTACAGACTCTGTTGACTTCGTTAATCTAGTATGGAATTATGAAGGAGAGGGAAACTTCAGGCAGGAATGTGAGATGCTGCAAAGTATTAATAACTGGCTCTGGAATGTAAATAACGCCAAAGTTATTAACACTGAAGGTGCAGGGAAAAGGCCTGGGAACATGTCAGCTGTGGAGTACAAAGTACAGCAAAAATGAACATGAGGCTAAAAAGCCCAGGCTGGAGGTGGAGCGGGCAGCCGAGTGGGCTAGAGCGGCCTGCCCACTGGCTGCCGCACCTGCACACCACGGTGCCTCCAGATGTCAGCTGCCCAGTGACCTTGCCCTGATCCTTTTGCATTAGCTAGGAAAAACAGGCTCAAAAAAAGGAGCCACAAGCCGGGCGTGGTGGTGCACACCTTTAATCCTAGCACTTGGGAGGCAGAGGCAGGTGGATCTTTGTGAGTTCAAGACCAGCCTGGTCTACAGAGTGAGTTCCAGGACAGCTGGGGCTACAGGGAGACCCTGTCTCGAAAAGACCAAAAAAAAAAAAAAAAAAAAAAGGGAGCCACAAAGACTTCTAGTCATCAAGAGCATGGCTCCTGAGGGCAGGCACCTTCCTGTATATTGGGAAGAGGGAGGCAGGACGGCACTGAGGCTTGCTGGGGAGGGGAGAAATTCAACCAGTACTGCCACAAAGGCACTTCCTATGGACTCTGCTAACGGGAAAGAAAAAACATGCCATGTATCCAGAAGAACCCAGAAACACTTTAGGAAGCTGCTGGAGAAATCAGGCAATCGTCTTCCACCACAGAGACTGTAGAGAGCCAACTGCAGGTTAGCTCGCCCCCTGGCACAGCCCTTTGCTGAGTGTGCTCAGGTTCCTGCTGTCCCAGTGGTGTCAAGGTCCCTCTGGGAACATGCCTACGCCATACCGCACTGGTACACGCCAGCTTGGATTTGTGTTCTGACACTGAAGACTGGAAGCACTAAAAGCAAAAACAGAGGAGGGGTTCTTTCTGTGAATGTGCATAAAGAAACCTACAGGATTCTCTTTTCTATACTCCAAGTCTGAGACCTGGCAGAAAGAGTGATCCCTCCGTTTCCCCAGCTTCGGTACCCACAGAAGAGACACTGCTCTAAACACTCAGGTCTGCATCTGCACTGAACACGTGTGTCCTTGCTGTAACGATGGCATGCGAGGCACCATGTACCACCTAGAGACGACTTCAGCAGCCTGGTGGAGGAGCTCCCTGCATGCACTGTATACGGGACCTGAACATCTGTGGATCCTGGTTTCCTCAGGAGTCTGGAATCCATCATCGACTGGCACTGAGGGATTGACTACTCTCTGTGTGTACTCTAACACGAAGCCTGCAGTGTGGCCCTAAACCATGTCCCTGACAAAGAGGTTACGAGGGGAAATGGCGCTCTAGGAGATGCACAACTTTCCATTCTTCTAGGCTAAAGGAAAAGCAGGACTGTGCCTAGATTAGTATCAAGCAGAACATCCTTCATGTGAAGGCTACACATGCCGGAGGCCTGGCTAGCCTCGGCCTGAGGCTTCCCAGGGCTTGCTTCCCCTTGTGTTGCCTCAGTGATGGGACTTCCAGTGCCTACACTGCTTTGGAGGAAGCCTTTGGTCACAAATTAGACAGAAAGGACCCCAGAGACCTTCCACGTCTTCAGTGTACAGCATACACCACATAAAGCAGCACAAAGTGAAAGTTCATACAAAAATTTCCAAGTTATAATTCAACAAAAATACTCTCTCAAGCATAGCATGCTGCAAATATCTACATCACTATGGACCCTCTGCAGACATCTTTTTTATCCCTGCACTTTTCACACTGGGTGCCCAGGGATTCTCCTGACTTTCTTCTCTTGGTGTCCTCTCCGTATGGCTTTTCACAAGATTAAGTGTCTGAGTGAAGGCAAGCGACAGGCAGAATGGCTCTGTGCCTCGGTCATCCTCTGTAAAGTGAGAAAAACTGTGCATGTCACAAGAGTACTGGGGGAGCTGAGGTTGCTGAGCACAGGCCTGGGTTAGACCAGGAAGTGCTAGCCAATCACCTCCTTTTATTTTCCTGGGTTCTTTCACAAAGCACTGCCAACTCCAGGCACAGGCATTGCTGGTTTTGACTGAGCTCTACAGAAATATTGGCCTCTCTGTTCTCATTTATTTATGCAGGTGGTGGAAAAGCAAGCTGGAAGTGCTTTCAGGATGCTGTTGCCTTCATGCCTCAGGAGCCTGAACACGAGTTCCAGGGTGCTAATGACAGAGGCACAAAAGCACACACTGGGTGGCTTTCTCAAGCAGGCTTATGATGGTATCAAGTGCAAACACTGAGGAATAATGACCCTGTACTATGTCGTATGATGGGAACTTTCTAATAAATAATGCTGAGTGGGAGCAGTGTCTGTAAAGAGATCTGGTATGGCTATCAAAGAATACTAAGCCCCTGCTCCAAAAACTAAGTAGCTTCCTCTGTATGACCAAAACAGTCTGAGGAGGCCAGTGGCACGCAGAGCAATGCACCCCAGCCCACCCTCTCTAGGAAGAAGTAGGAATAGCCATCCGTATTTGCTGGTCAGTAACCGACACTGCAAAGGAAGGATGTTTCTACAGCAGCTTCCTGAGAGCTGGGACTGGACACGTCAGACTTTTTTTTTTTTTCAAAATTTTTTGTATGTGTATGAATGTACTGTCTGCATGCAGGTCTGTGCACCCGTGTAGTGCAATGCCTCGGAGGTCAGAAGAGGGTGTCAGACTCCCCTGGAACTGGAGTTTTCCTGGAATTGGAGTTACAGACAGTTCTCAGCTGCCATGTGGGTGCTGGGGATCAAACCCGGGTCCTCTGCAAGAGCAGTTGGCACCCCTAACCACTAGGTCATCTCTCCAGCCCTGGACATGTCAGACTTTTTACAGTGTTTATTTTTAATTTTTCACAGATGGAATGTAAATAAAGCCAAAGTTATTAACACTGAAGGCACAGAGAAAATAACTACATAAATATGCTACTTCTTACCTCTGTTTTTAATGTTTAAAAATCATGTTTAGAAGAAAGGATGGATATTAACACCAACAGATATGTTTTTGAGTAAGAGGATTCAGGATGGTTTTCATTATCTTTTTATACTTTTCCAAATACTTTTCCAAATTTCCTTTAGCATGTACATTTTATTTTCATTACCAGGAAAGAATGTTCTTTTAAAAAGAGGGTAAAAAGCTAATCTTTCGTTTTATTATTTGACAATTATACATAAACAAGAAACTAATTCTTTCCTTTAGTTAAAAGTGTGTGGTGTGCATGTGCCCTCAGTGCTTGCTGTATGAGCACACGCCTGCGTGTGCTGAGGGCACGCAGGTTTGTATGTGCACGTGGAGGCCACAGCAGGCCAATGGGTCTCTTCCTCTGTGGCTCTATGCCTTATAAGCTGCCTTGACACAGGGCTTCTCACTGAACCAGAAACTTGCTGTTTGGGCTAGCATGCTTCAGGGTCCACCCATCTCTGCCCCTCAATCCTGGGGTTAGAGGGATGTTTTTGATGTGTGTGCTGGGAATTCCAGCTCAGGTCCTTCTGCTTGCAGAGTAAATACTCTTAATCACCCCCACCATCTCTCCAATCCCACTGTAAAGCATTTTTTTTAATTTTATTTATGTGTATGAGTTTGTTGCCTGCATGTGTGTAAGTGCATCCATGTCGTGTGCAATGCTGACAGAGGTCAGAACAGCCTGTCTGGCTCCCTTGGAACTGAAATTACAGATGGCTATTAGCCACTGTGTGGGTGCTGGGAATTGAACCCGTGTCTGGTGCAAAAACAACCAGTGCTCTTAGCAGCTGAGCCATGTCTCCAGCCCCCAAAGTATTTTTAATCTTGAGCTGTCTGTCCTGACCCACATGTTATGTAGATGTGGGTCATTTCATCTTTAAGGATTTAGTGGTTTCCCAGCTGTTTTTCTACTACTGACTCCTAGTTTATCTTCACTGTGGTCTGACAGTACACTTCATGTGTTTACTTCAGGGCTTGTGGTGGAGTGTTCTATGGACCAGTGTGCTGGATAGCTTTAGTTGTCAACTTGACCTACCTGGGTAGAGAGAACCTCAATTGAGTTATTTTCTCATTGGACTGGCCTGTGGCCATATCTGTGGGGCATTTTCTTGACTGTTTAGTGATAGAGGATACAGGAGGGCCCGTCCACTGTGGGTAGTGCTACCCCTGAGCAGGTGGTCGGTCCTCTGTTATATAAGAGCAGGCTGAGCACAGGCCAGAGGAGCAAGTCTGTAAACAGTGTTCCTTCGTGGCCTGTGCCTCAGTTCCTGCCTCCAGATTCCTGCTCTGAGCTCCTCCCTTGGCCTTCCTCCATGATGAGCTGTGACTGGGAGATGTAAGACAAAATAAGCCGCTTCCTCCTCCCCAAGTTGGTCTTGGTCAGTGTTTGTGTTTTGTTTTATTAAATTTTATGCATATGAGTGTATTGCCCACTTGTGTATACCCACATTGGGCAACGGCCATAGAGGTCAGAAGAGGGCATTCTCTGGAAGTAGTGGTGTTACGGACGGTTGTTAGCTACCATGTGGGTGCTGGTGATGGAAACTTGGACCTCTGTAAGAGCAGCCAGTACCAGTACTTTTAACCGCTGAGCCATCTCTCTAGCCCCTTGGTAAGTGTTTGTATCAAAGCAACTGAAATCAAACTAGAACAGAAATTCACACCACCATGATTGTGGGGTATAGCTATGAGGCAGATCTGATCCTGCTGTCTGGGGAGGATCGTAGAAGCATTTACAACTTTGGGATGAAAAAACCGAGCACTCAGAACTTAGTGAGCTGTTGCTGTGGAGTTTGGAACAGTTATGCTGAAAGAGGCATAGATGAGAGAAGCCTGGCTTGTGAAGTTTCAAGGGAAGCAAAGACTATCATGGGTGTTTGCATAATTCTGAATCAAGAGTCTGTGGTTTCTGGTTGACTGGGACTGAAGAAGCAGCTGTGAGTAACAAGAGACAGCACCACTGACTCGAAACCTCTGCTTTACTGAGACAGTTGATGCTGGTTATCTAGGGCTGAAAAATCAGCTGTGAGTAATAATAGACCAGCACCATTGCAGTGAAATCATCTGGGAAGTATTTCCTCAGGATCAGCATATAGACGCTATAGTTCAGAGGGGACCTGAGCCTCTATCTCAAGCTGGAAGCAGGACTTGGTAATGTATAAGCCTCCTACATGGTACTGGTGTTGAAAGTATAAAGAGGTCATGGAGACAACCTTTAGGCTTTGCACTGTGAGGGGCCAGTGGTAAAGGTGCAGCCACGGTGTCACTAAGGACCCCAGCACACTGGAGATGCCAGTCTTCCAGACATCTGGGTTTAATTCTCAGCACCCAAAGGGTGGCTAACAAATATCTGTAACTCCAGCTCCAGGGACTCTTCCGCCCTCCTCTGACCTCAGGCACTGCATGATACAGGCGCACTTACACACAAGCAGGCAATACACTCATACATATAAAATATATATATGTGTATAAATGCGTGTGTATGTGTGTGTGTGTGTGTATAATTACTAGCACAGCATTTTTATGTAAGTGTTGGTTTTTCAGTGATACTGCAAAACAAAACAAAAAACTGAGATCATCTCTCAAAGGTGAGCAGTTCCTGCAAGCCCTGTCCTAAACCCCTGTAATCATTTTCTATTGCTGCCCCAACGAACTGAGAACTAAAAACTACATGTCTATAATCTATCAGCTGTGCAGATGAGGCTGGGAGATGGTGAGCTCACTGGTTCACAGCCCTGCCTCTCCAGGGCTCAAATCTGGGTTGCCAGTGGGCTTTGTGCTTTCTTCAGAAAATGACTAGAATCCTGGAAAATTGTCTTAACAAGGCTGCTAGTATTGGCCCCAGGCTGCCCAGGCCCTGGCTCATGGCCCCTCCTCAAGGCAGTGGGTTACACCCCTGTCACTGGCTTCCCTTGCTTCTGCCTGGTCTTCTCACAGCAGTTCTCCATCTAGTCTCTCTGGCTGAGTATTCCACCATTTCCTGCGGCCTTTTAGGAGCACAGTGACTGGAGTAGCACATGTAGGTCATCCGACATGGCTCTGCATTTGGCAGCCGGCTGGTTCACAGCCTTTGAGATAGCAATACTTCCAGCACTGTCCAGTAACAGCTGAGCTGAGTCCTGGGACAGAGCACCTGTCCGAAGCCAGCTGCCAGAGCTCTGTAGCAAGCATTGCCTCGGCTGCCACACAGCTATCCACCAGGAAGTCCAAGTGGAAAGTAGGTCATCTGATCCTTTATCTACACAAAGTGTATAAGAAGCACTGTCCCCAATTCCAAGGTGAACCCGAAACCAGTTAAAAAAACAAACAACCCTCAATGCTTTAAACAGAGAAGGGAAAAGACAGGCTGTTTTAAACATTAGATCAGATCACATACATGGTCACGTCATCTTGTGCACTAAGAATAAAACAAAAACCAGAACCAAGGCAAAAACAAAAAGAAAAACAGCGATACCACATTAAAACGTAAAATTTCAATGAACTGACAAGGTTAAATCTAGGTTGGGGAAAATGCTAAAATCTCTACCAAGTAGTAAAAATTGGGAAGCAAATGGGAGAAGAATTCCTACTGCGAGCCAAGTAAGCCCTTCCCTCTCTAAGTTGCTTTTATTAATGGTGTTTATCACAGCCACAGAGAAAACAAACTAATACACTAGGGGGTCATGTGACAGTGGACAGTCATTCACACAGTGTTTCTTATAGAAACTAGAACAGTACCTTATACACAGTAAAACCATTTGAAAAAGTAAAATGTGACAACAAGCAATGCAAGCACTAGAGGCAAGCATTGGGCTCCTGCTGCTGAGGGCCCACCTCCTACTGCAAGCAAGGTGGGTGCGGATCCTCCCACCTTCGATGTAGAGGGGCTCCACCACATCATGGTTAATCAGCTCAAAGTTCTCATGTCCGATCCAGTGCTCCACATTCCTCTTCCTGCCAGTGAAGAAGTTGTCCACCACGGTTACCTCATGGCCATCCATCATGAGTTTGTCAGTCAGATGGGAGCCCACGAATCCTGCACCTCCAGTGATCTGTATTGGGACACACCCAGATAAAGCCCAGAGAATACAGTGATGACAGATGACATAGACACATCTTTGGCACAGCCACAGCTTAAAATTTGGAAGTGGGTGAGGGAGAAAGTTTTAATATGTATCTTCACACATTCATTCCAGGGCAAAGCCCCCTCACTACCTGAATAGTTCTAAATAGTCTACAACTACTGAAATAACTCTCAGTGAATAGCTGTAGTTACTGGTTCAAAACTATCTTCATTGACAGAGTTTTACATTATTAAAAACTTGTTTTATAACAGAGGAGATACTGACTATCCCTAACAGTTGACCTTCTGTATCTGCAAGATCCAGATCCACTGATTCAACCGACCAGGAACTGAAAACACAGTGTGGCTGATGATGGCTATGTATGAACTGAAAACACAGTGTGGCTGATGATGGCTATGTATGAACTGAAAACACAGTGTGGCTGATGATGGCTATGTATGAACTGAAAACACAGTGTGGCTGATGATGGCTATGTATGAACTGAAAACACACTGTGGCTGATGATGGCTATGTATGAACTGGGTACACAGACTTTTCTGTTAGGATCACTGATTAACAGGCACACATAGAATTTACATTGTACTACATGTGACAGTCTGAGGGTCAATGGGACATAAGCATTGGACAGTGGTGTATGGTTCTAAAGCCACTGCTGCTCACGTTTAGAATCACTTCACTGAAGTGATTAGCAAAGTGCAGAGTCTTGGTTAGCTGGCAGAAAAGTATGTGATATTTAAACTAGACTCAAGAAATGCCATGAAAAATTAGCGTTTCCCAAATTATTTCTAAGAACAAGTTAAGCCATAGATGCTCTTTGCAGAGGAAAGCCCAGAAAGAAGTCCCACTGTCCAGTTATGTCTAGAGTGGGAACGTGAGCACCATGGGTGCAAGTATCCAGCCAAAGGCCAATGAGGCTCTACGGGGACAGGAGAGGAGGCCAGCAGCAAGACTTCCTAAATCCTATACCACACAGCACAGGTGTGCACCGCTGACTATGTCTGAAGATGTCCTAAAAACAAAATGTTGACTCAAATTAAATGCTGGCATATGTGGGGGGTGGGTAGGGTTGGGGGTGGCGGCGATCTGCTGAGTACAATATGGGTTCCTTCTGAGCAGAGTACAGGAGACAGGGATGCAAAAAACTGGGAGACAGACTCCTAACGAAGGCCACATTTTCTGTCCTGGTCTTACTCCCCTATGGTAAAGTCTCATCAGTAGGCTGGAGCAGGAGGGCCAAGAGTTCAAGGCCACCCTGGGCAACCTGTGGAGTCCTGCAAAGCAAAGAAAGAGGGACAGAGGGAGGGAGGGAAGGGAGAGGGGAAGAGGAAAAGAAACTAGTCCCTTCTACCTGCCTCTTTCAACTTGACAGAAGGAGCAGTGTTAAATTAAGCACCAGGGCTTCAAACTGAAAAGCACATGAATGCCTGGTCTAGGATTTTTTAAAATATCTCATTCCTCATGAGCCTCCTGTTCAGTAACATCTCACTGATTGTGTGACGCTTGCCACAGGTGGGAGGGTAGAGCCACCTGGGAAGGCAGATGCTAAGCACCTTCCCTTCCCTTCCCTCACTGAACACCAGCTGCTCTGCAAATGCAGTGGCTGAGAGCCCAGTCCTGACATCAGCCTCAGTCAGCCTGAGAACAGGACTTCCTAAGCTCCCTTCACTTCAGAGGCGAGACTGACAGCTGAGGGCTTTCCACCCGCAGCTCGGACTGTTCAGCAGTCAGGACAGAAGGCTCCATGCTCCCTGGTGGCAGGCTCTCTCCACCACATGTCAGTGCTCCAGTTTTATCTTTAGCACTCCTATGCTTTGGAAGCTACCTTCAGGAGGGACTGATGTAGTGTCAGGGGATCCCAGTTAGAGAGGCCACAGCAGAGGAGCGAGGCTGACCTCCTCCTACTCTCCCATGTGACCTCCTGCCCCCACACACATGCTCCTGGCCTGATGCCTGGGACTGGGAGACCTCCAACAGCACGAGACAATGCAGCAGCCTCTCAGAACTGGTGCTAAATGTACCTTTTTATCTTTATAAAGTTCCCATACCTTGAGGTATTTTGTTATAGTGCAACATACCTATATTCTACCTATATGAATACAGTGACTATTAAGAATTTTCTAGAAAAAGATTTGAATTTCAAATATGACACACTTTAGCGCTTCGATTACGGGATGAGTTGCATTTCATTTCAGCTCTTTTCTTTCTGATGGCACTGGGAACTGAATGTAGGGCTTTATATATGCTAAGATAGCGCTCTACCACTGAGCTATGTCCATATTCTCAGCCATTTCTCTGTTAGTTTTCTTTCTGCTTTTTGAGACAATGTCTTGCTAAATTATTTGAACTCAATCTGTAGCAATGAACTTGAGAACTTGCTGTCCCAGCTTCATGAATAAGCAGACTACAGGACCAAGGAGTAGCCAGACCCAGCAAATTCTCATTTGATTCTTCCTGAATTCCCAAATTTTTAAATCAGAAAAATAGTGAATTAAAAAAAAGACTTACCATTTTAAATGTAACTCCTTATATCATTATGCAAATGTTTCTGAAATAAGATCTGTGCTTTACTTTTTTTGTTTTTCTTATTAAATCATATCCAATTAGCCAATGGTTTCAGATGGAAATAAAACCTGTAGAAGCTCAGCCTTACACAGCTTCCCCAGGAGGACTGATAATAGTCTGCAAGGCCAAGCACAGTCTTTGGATAACAAGGCACTAATACCACAGAGACGGTAGAAGACAGGTTCAAGCCTTTCTCCCCTGGAAGGTGCTGGAACCTGTGCAGCCTGGCGTGAATGTTCCAGTTCACCCCTATGTGCACATGGCACTTGCTCTTGTGGTGCTAACAAGCAGCTCAAATGTTGTTCAAGGTCAGCAGTCTAACTCATGCTGCCTAGAAAATTAGAAAAAAGAATGTATTTTCAGACAAATTTCTCCATTGTCCTAAGGCTTCAACAATTATTCAAAAAGCTTTTAAGGTTTAGCTGCAATATGCCAGACACAGGCACCAAACAACTCTAAAATGTGCTGAACTTAAGAGATGGAGATGAACGAACAATACTAACTCCATTTGTTTTGGCACTGTGCAAAGATAAATAAAACCTGGGGCACTCAGCACTGACAGGAAGGTCCTCCCAGAGAAATAACAGAAACCCTGGCAAGATGGCACGCTCTCACCCCAGTGGTCCGGTGGTCTGTGTCTGATAAAGTCCCTGTGCTGGGACTTGATTACATCATTCAACAGAAATGGCAGGTGGGACCCAAGACCAATAAGGATCCACCTTCATGAGCAGAGGAGTACTATAAGATGAAGAGCTCAGCCTATCTTCTCTTGCCCTTGGAGTGCTTTTGCCATTGTATGATGCTGTAAGAAAGACCTGGCAAATGCCAGCACCTTGACCTTAGGCTTCCCAGTCTCCAGAACCAGTACATTTCTGATCATTAGAAATTGGCCATCCTGTGGCCATCTATTTCAACAGTACAGACAACTGCAGACCTTCAGACGCTATGACCATTCTTTTTTTTTTTGGTCTTTTTGAGACAGGGTCTCCCTGTAGCTTCAGCTGGCCTGGAACTCACTCTGTAGACCAGGCTGGCCTTGAACTCACAAAGATCCGCCTGCCTCTGCCTCCCAAGTGCGCATGGCAACAGATAGTCTAGAAGGATGAAATCTGCTTTAGTATTCTACAAACTATTTAAAAATATGCTGGGGGCTGGAGAGATGGCCTAGCGGTTAAGAGCACTGACTGCTCTTGCAGAGGACCCAGGTTCGATTCCCGGCACCCACATGGCGGCTGAGAGCTGTCTGTAACTCCAATTCCAGGAGAACTCCAGTTCCAGGGGAATCCGACACCCTCTTCTGACCTCTGTGGCATTGCACGACACAGGTGCACAAACCTACATGAAGACAGTACATTCAAATAAATAAATAAATAAATAAATAAATAAATAAATAAATAAATAAAATAAAAATAAAAAAAACATTAAAAAATATGCTGAAAGAAGAAAGAAGACAGATGAAGGACAAGAGAGATTCCCTTGATCCCACATTCAAGGATCTCAAAGCCTGATATTATTAAGATGGCAAACATCCCAAAGCAACATGGACCATGGGTAGAAAGCTTTTTTTTTAGGGTTATAAACTGGATTTGGTGATGGCTGTGCTATGGTGGGATTATGACAGAAACCAATGAATTATACTTAAGGGTAAATTACATAGAATGAGACTTTTAAAAATGCAATAGTATAATCTTTGGGTAGTTTCCTATAAGTTAATAAAATGTGGCTTTTTCCGTTGGTGAATATGGAGCCTATCAGCCGAGGAAGCCCCCAGGGCTTTCATAAAGTAGTCCAAGAAGAGGAGAGGTTAAAAACTACAGCTGTGAAGTTTCATGCTTCCTTGAAATGATAGGATTATCATATGGGTGTTTTTCTATGTCCTGTGACCTTGAATTCTTCATTAGCTCTAGTACTTCAATTTAGGGATGCCTTTGGATTTCATATGTAAATCTTTATGTCACCTGTGACTAGACTGTTTAATGCTGGCCTTTTCAATATGGATTACTTTGACCCCCAGTTACACATGAAAGAAGTGAAGCCATTATGTGTACATAAAAACTCAGACATATACATTCCTAATAATACCACAATGGCTTGTAGAAACAGCTCCAAATGTTCATCAATTGAGAAATAAACAAAATACAGTAGATACCACAGAATGGAATATTGTTCAGCCATGAAAAGAAATGAAGTAGAATAACACTGGAAACATTATTCTTAGTGAAAGAAACTAGACACAAAAGCCAGCATATTGCATCATTTCATTCATGGGAAATGTTCAAATGGGGAGATCCATGGAGACAGAAAGCAGTTTCAGTGGACGCTGGGAGCTGGAGGAGCAAGGGAAAGTGACTATTAATGGTCTCAAAGTTTCTTCTCAGTATGTGGTGCTGAACAATGCAAACATAAAACACCAAACTGGATACTTGAAGCAGTTGACTTTGAAGGTTCATAAATTATCTCCCAATATAAAAAAGCAAATGTCATAATATTACAAACATGACTCTGACATGCAAACTTACCAAAATTCTTTTACGGTCCTTTTCTGATAAAAACTTTACAGGTGGGTATTTCTGGGTGAAGCTGTATGACATGAAGAGATTAAAAAGGTCAGTCCAATGTGGCCACCCCAGGTCACTCTCCCCTGGCTCTGTCCACTTGCTTACACCTCAAGACAGAGAGTCACTTTCCACAGTGTTGGAGATGAAACTGGTGGCCAGGTTGTGTCTGAAGTTCCTTGGAATGCTGTGCACAATGATTTGAGTTTCCTACCATGTAGGAAGCAACCCTGCATCACTCATTCTGAGTGGACATTAGTCATTAGTCCTATGTGCTTAAGAAGATATAGCTTTAGTCCCCTTTGCTGTGTTAATAAAGAATGCCTTGTTGAAAACAAGAAATGCTCACTTGTCCCTGGACTGGACTACGGATCCACTGGATTCTGAGGCTGAGGTGAAGATGAAGAGGCAGCAGCCAGCAGAAGGCCAGGGAAACACATTAAAGGAACTACACATGATGGTTCCACACACACATGACTCCCAACCTCAAGAGGCAAAGGCAGCATCAAGAGTTCCAGGCCTGAGCAACACTGTTAGACCCTGCCCCCCACCCCCAAGAAATAAAAAGGGCTAAGGATTAACCGTGGTAAAACATGGGAAAGTTCAATCCTCAGTAAAGCACATGTGTGCACATGCAGGGGTACACACACAAACACAGACATGCATGCACAAAACAGAGGTGCAGCATTGTGGGGTACTGCCTTGGAGCCAAGGAGTTTCGTGATATCACAAGCCCATATGGGAGACTATGCCTCCCAATACAAGGAAGACATGGAACAAGACTGTCCCATACTCTAGGAGTTTCTGCAGCCCCTTTCCCACCAGAGTCCCTGGGCACAGTGCTGGGCATTAGCACTCGGGTTCCTACTGTGTGCTCTGACCCCATATGATGTTCACCTTATCTTCCAGTGCCCTGTTGACCCACAAAGGCTCCATGGCCCCCAGTACACTTTGAGAGCCCAGGAGCAGAGCAACATAACCAGCACATGGAGGGAGGTAAGTGCAGACTTGAAATACTCTTCAGTGATACTAACAGGAGCAAAGTGCTGTACATGGAATCTGTGAGCAGCTTTGCAGTTACTGTTTTAACAGGGGAGGTGGTGAGGCTCTCTGTAGAGTCCTTGTCTTCAGCATGTGCGCAGAGCTAGGTCACAGGGTACTCACTAGACAGGCCTGTTTTCCTGCAAGTGGGAGGGCATGCTGAAATAGCACAGAGGGCTTCCTTACAGTGTGGAACTTCCTTATGAAGACTTCTGCAAAGGGTGGGTTCCCCTGTAGACCACAGAAACAGGCATACAGAACAGAGGTGGTGACCCTGGCCTCTCACCTCAGTGGCTTCCAAGCAAGCTGCTGGGCAGTTTGTGCAGCTCAACACTTCTTGCTCTATCCAGGACTCAAGGTAGCTGGTCCAATCAGACTGTGTTTGGACACCCTATCTGCCAAGTGACTCTGCCATTCCATCTTTCCATTAGCATGTGGGGAGCTACAGGTACCCCACCCATTCCTTTCCAGTGTTTTGGAATCCAGGCTGCTCTCCCCCACTCCCTGGGCCCATTTCCCTGCTCCTCATTCAGGCTGAGAGGTGAAGGTGAAAGAAGCTCCGGGCAGAGACCAGCTGCACTTCCTCTACCAGGCCAGGCGAAAACACAGACCTACACACCTAGACACGGCTCCTTCCCTCCCTGTCTTCCTCTCACACAGACCTGCTCTCTTTTTTCTTTTTCTTTTTGGCCTGCTAGCATGTTAGGGAAGCTCTCGACTGCTGAGCTACAGCCCCGGCCCAGGAGTTCCATTCTCTGGGGAGTAAGATGGCAGGTGTGCACTGGGAAAACAAAGTAGAAAGGGAAAGGCACTGAGTGGAGACCAGAGGCGCAAGGTGAACAAATGGATCCCAGGAGTGAGCACATGGATCAGCACAGACAGACTGATCCTATGCAAATCTCTCACATAAAATGGAGTATTTGCCTACAGCTCTGCACACCCTCCTGTATGCTTTGAGTGTGTCTGGATGGTACCAATACTATCCACAGTGGAAATGTGTTACAGTCATTACACTGGGTGTTTGGAGAATAATGACCAAGTCTATTCAGCTTCAGTAGAGATGCAGATTTTCTTCGATTATTTTCAAACTAGGGGTGGTTGAAATTGGTGTGAAACCTGAATACATGGAGGGCCAACTACAGCCCGACTGAAAACTTAAAAGGAATCTTGGTATGTTATTTACATTAGGAAGAAAATAGCTATTTGTTTTCCTAAGGAGACGTATTTAAAATAGAGCAGATGTGAACAGCGTACGTCTATATTACAAAAACAACTCAGTCCCTCACCGACATGAACAATCTCTATGTTTCACAGAATAAAACAAAGGGGGAAGCATAGCTACCTGACACACCACTGATGTATACAGAATAAAGAGTACTTTGAACACCATGCACCAAAACCTTCCATTTAAAAACATGAAACATGAACTGGATGTCCTGCTTTGCTTTTATTTACTATGCAGCAATCAAGTTTTAGAGTTCACACTGCTGTATGACATTTTCCTTCAAACTGAAGCATTCCATCTTGAAGAGGGCTCTGAAGACTCAGGAATAGAATGAAACTCACAAGTCTCAGGAAGTTCCTAACATTTAGATTTCCAAGGTTATATAAGCAGTAAGTAATGGAGAAGAGGCAGCTGCCTTTCAGTCATCCATGGTCCTGTGAACACATTCTCTAAGTTACCCCAATAAGCTCACTGGTTCTTCACCTCTGACTGGTGGAATGAATCATTACTTTGTCCGTTACTGGTTCCCTATCTGGGGTAGTAGATATTTGTCCACATCTCCCTAGGGAAAGTCACACAACAACTACATACATAGGATCAAGTGGCTAAAAATTTCCCAGCTTTCTTAGCCCCTCGTTTTTTCCTTGAGGAATTTATAAACATAAAGTGATGTGATGTAGAGAAGCCCTGAGGGCCTCCCTGAATTGCACATTGCCCTGTTGGCCTTAAAGCTACAGATGACAGCCAGAAGTCCAGGGCTCAGGACTCCCAAGCACCTACTGGGTAGCAGGCAGTGGAGAGACATGAGACTTCTTCAAGACCTAAAGACAGTGAAAATCCTGCCCAGTGCATTGGCTCGTCCACTTACTCCACAGCCCTGCTAGCACTCCTCCATGCTTAGCGAGGAGGACAGAGGCTGCAGACACCTGAATTCCTGATGTGAGACACACAAAGCAAGAAAATGGAGGCAGAAGAAAGCAGTTACCATTCCCCTTAATTCTTAATTTTTGTTGTTCCCCACTCCTTATTTTTTAGGACGGTCCATAAGAATAAGAAGCACTCTCACTAGGAATCTAATTAATTACTGGGCCCAGACTGCAGATCAGGGTATATAGGCTTTGAGTTCAATCCTGAGCATCATAATAAATAAAATAATTAAAATTATTTCTGCAGGGCATTGTGGGGCAAAGGTAGGCTGATCTCTGTGAGATTCAGTCTGGTCAGTCTGGTCTACATAGTTGAGTTCCAGCTGGCTGGGCCTACATGGAGACCTTGTCCATTACCTAGCATCTAATCCAAGGACTTTTTAGGAAACAGACAAAAAATGTCAATAGTAGCAGGCTCTCTGTGAATTCAACCAAATGCAGAGCTCAACCTAAGAAGCAGAGGCTTTTTCTTGTAATTATCTGTACTCGCCCAGCATGCTCACTGCAGAGCATTTTGTGTCATCCAGAGATGATTGAGCACAAGGAGGACACACAGGTCCTCTGCAGTCCATGTCATCTCATAGGGAACTGCAGAAGGTCGCAGCATGCTCACCGCAGGGCATCTTGTTTCATCCAGAGATGATCGAGCACAAGGAGGACACACAGGTCCTCTGCAGTCCATGCCATCTCATAGGGAACTGCAGAAGGTCGCAGCATGCTCACTGCAGGGCATCTTGTGTCATCCAGAGATGATCAAGCACAAGGTGGATGCACAGGTCCTCTGCAGTACCATGCCATCTCATAAGGAACTGTGGAAGGTCGCAGCATGCTCACTGCAGGGCATTTTGTGTCATCCAGAGATGATCAAGCACAAGGAGGACGCACAGGTCCTCTGAAGTACCATGCAATCTCATAAGGAACACCAAGGGATTCTAGTTTCTGCAGAAGGTCGGAGAACCACAGCAGATACCAAGAAATGACTGCAAAATCAGGATGAAGAGCTTCAGGCAATCACTGCGTGCTGAGAGAGGGAGAAGCAGTATTCTCCAGGGATGAGTTCCCAGAGGTTATCTACTCCAAGTGTGCAGCCCTAAACACAGGGACACAGAGCACCACTGAATGGACTCAGCAGGCTGTATATATACATGTATTTGCATATATATAAATGCTTGCATGTATGAGAACAGGAAATTGAGAGGGAGTATGGGGGAGTGGGTGTGGAAGTTGTGGGAAAACTATACACATATAGAGTGTTTACATAAAAAATTTCATTTTGTTTTAAATTAAATTTCAAAAAGAAAAATGGGGGCCAGACATGGAGGGTGAGGACAACATGAGCTACAGTGTGACATGGAGGGTGAGGACAACATGAGCTACAGTGTGACACGGAGGGTGAGGACAACATGAGCTACAGCGTGACACGGAGGGTGAGGACAACATGAGCTACAGCGTGACACGGAGGGTGAGGACAACATGAGCTACAGCGTGACACGGAGGGTGAGGACAACATGAGCTACAGCGTGACACGGAGGGTGAGGACAACATGAGCTACAGCGTGACACGGAGGGTGAGGACAACATGAGCTACAGCGTGACACGGAGGGTGAGGACAACATGAGCTACAGCGTGACACGGAGGGTGAGGACAACATGAGCTACAGCGTGACACGGAGGGTGAGGACAACATGAGCTACAGCGTGACACGGAGGGTGAGGACAACATGAGCTACAGCGTGACACGGAGGGTGAGGACAACATGAGCTACAGCGTGACACGGAGGGTGAGGACAACATGAGCTACAGCGTGACACGGAGGGTGAGGACAACATGAGCTACAGCGTGACACGGAGGGTGAGGACAACATGAGCTACAGCGTGACACGGAGGGTGAGGACAACATGAGCTACAGCGTGACACGGAGGGTGAGGACAACATGAGCTACAGCGTGACACGGAGGGTGAGGACAACAGGAGCTACAGCGTGACACGGAGGGTGAGGACAACAGGAGCTACAGCGTGACACGGAGGGTGAGGACAACACGAGCTACAGCGTGACACGGAGGGTGAGGACATGAGCTACAGTGTGACACGGAGGGCGAGGACAACATGAGCTACAGCGTGACATGGAGGATGAGGACAACATGAGCTACAGCGTGACATGGAGGGCGAGGACAACATGAGCTACAGCGTGACACAGAGGGTGAGGACAACATGAGCTACAGCGTGACACGGAGGGCGAGGACAACATGAGCTACAGCGTGACACGGAGGGTGAGGACAACATGAGCTACAGTGTGACACGGAGGGTGAGGACAACACGAGCTACAGTGTGACATGGAGGGTGAGGACAACACGAGCTACAGTGTGATGTGGAGGGTGAGGACAACACGAGCTACAGTGTGACATGGAGGGTGAGGAAATCATGAGCTACAGTATGTGACTGTCTAGAATGAGGGGGAGAAATGTTAAGGAAAGCCACATCTGCCCTGTTCACAGCGGTGTTCTCCGTTTCTCCATGCAGTCTTTAACCATTCCATTTCTTGTAGGTCACTATACATAGAGTAACAAGCATGTCAAAAACCATTATTTCGGGGCTGGAGAGATAGCCTAGCAGTTGAGAGGGCCAACCGCTCTTACAGAGGACCCGGGTTCGATCCCCAGCACCCACATGGCAGCCGAGAACCGTCTGAAACTCCAGTTCCAGGAGAACTCCAGTTCCAGGGGAATCCGAGACCCTCTTCTGACCTCCGCAGCATTGCACGACATGGGTGCACAAACCTGCATGTAGACAGTACATTCATACACATACAGAAATAAATAAATTTGAAAAAAAAAAACCCATTGTTTCCAGTAACACTCTCGTCAAGAAGACTGTTTGATCCTTATCATCAGCTAGTAAAAGTAAACCAGAGCAGCACCAATTCCAGCACAGAGCCTCACTCTGATCTGCACCTGACTCTAACAGAAGGATTCACTTGGCCACTCAACTTGCTGGCTGGCTTGAAACGCAGAGTTATCTTAAGGAGATGAATATGGAGACCCAAAAGGCAAAAAATGTTTATCCTTATCTTCAAAGCAGCTTTTCTGGTCTGAAAAAAATGCATTAACGGCAATCCTGAGCACTAAATTCTTTTATTTAAACTTTTAAATTAATTTATTTTATGTGTATGATTCTGTACGTGTATAAGTACACCTGTACCATGCAGTGCCCATGGACGACAGAGGACGGCATCCCTTCAAGATCCCTTGGAACTTGAGTTAAGGATGGTTGTTAGCCACCATGTGGGTGCTGGAACCAAAGCAGGGTCCTCTGCAAGAGCAGCCAGTGCTCTTAACCACTGAGCTATCTCTTCAGCTCCTGTGAGCACTAAATCCTTTGTCTCTTCCACTTTAAAATCACAGAATATCTCAGTGTGTTTATAAGCCATGGCCTAAGGGAAATTCTCTAAATTAACCAACAGTAGTAGTTAAAGAAAATGAAAACCTTTGAGGTGTTATTTCTTCCCAAGCACAATTATTTTTTAATTTCATTAAAATCTTTTAAATTATGCAATGCTATCAACGGAAGGCTTTCTGGCTCCCATCCAATGAATGTGACCAGCAGAGGATTCCTGCACAAAATCCTGGAAAAGGAAATTCAGAACACAAGTCCTAACTAACAGAGGAGTAACTGACAAGGAAAACCCTACTGTACTTCCTTCTCCTGCCTCTGCTTCAGCTGCTTCTTGTTCTTCAGGGAATTTGTTAGAAAGAGCCTCTACTTCAAGAAGGGCTGGAAGAAACAATCTGACTATTCCTCTGAGGAGAAGAAAATGAATGAGTAAGTTTCTTTTTTTTTTTTTTTTATTTTTTTTTTTAATTTAATTTTTATTTTTGTATGTGTATGAATGTACTGTCTGCATGCAGGTCTGTGCACCCATGTCGTGCAATGCCGCGGAGGTCAGAAGAGGGTCTTGGATTCCCCTGGAACTGGAGTTCTCCTGGAATTGGAGTTTCAGACGGTTCTTAGCCGCCATGTGGGTGCTGGGGATTGAACCCGGTTCCTCTGCAAGAGCAGTCGATGCTCTTAACCGCTAGGCTATCTCTCCGAATCTTCTCCATCCCTTTGGTCATTTCAAAATCAAAGAAAAACTATTCTTCACTTCCTCCTTTTTGTTCTGAATTTGGTAAAGAGCTCACAGAATGCTCACAGGAACCAAACTCATCCCAGGAAAAGAAAAAAAAAAATGCTACTCTTGACACAAAGTTGTCCCATAACAACTGGAAAGGAGCAAGTCCCAGTGCGTGACACTCCACTGACTTACAAGTTCAAGTTTGTATGGCAGGCTACACACTCAGGACAGTCAGCAGGATGAGGCAGACATTTCTCTGGAATTAGATTCCCTTGGAAGGTATCATATTATTCAACTCTTTCCTCCAAGTCCCTGGAACTGGACTAAATTCTGACAAATTGGTACATTCTGGTGACAAAGGCAGAAAATGACTGAACAGATGCATCCCAGGCCTGCAGAGCTCCAACTGGTGGTTCACTTTGTCCCCTCCAGATGGCTCTCTTGTTCTGAGATGGCATTAGACTGACTAAGATCTGCAGCAATTGCCTAACCTTTTGCAGAAGTGCAAACCAAGGAAGGGTTAGCCTCAACTCTGCAGGGAGTGAATTTTCAGGAATTCACATGGTTTAGATAAGGAATATTCCAACACACCTCAACTATTCTGCCAATGCTATGACTATGGAGATATGGTACTTAATTGAAAGAAACAAAAATATGTGGACATTTATTTAGATTGTCACAGTTTTTAGAAAAGGCAATTTTAGAAGGATTTTTTTTTTTTGCATGTGTGTGGCTGCTGTGTGTGCTTGCATGTGTATGCACCAGTGCCCATGCATGGGTATGGCTGCTGTGCATGTGTGCTCCCATGTGTATGTACCAGTGTCCATGCATGGGTATGACTGCTGTGTGCTTGCATGTGTATGCACCAGTGCCCATGCATGGGTATGGTTCCTGTGTGCATGTGCTTGCATGTGTACTAGTGCCCATGCATGTGTATGGCTGTTGTGTGTGTGCCTGCATGTGTAAGTACTAGTGCCCATGCATGTGTATGGCTGCTGTGTGTGTGCCTGCATGTGTAAGTACTAGTGCCCATGCATGTGTATGGCTGCTGTGTGTGTGCTTGCATGTGTATGCACCAGTGCCCATGCATGTGAGTCGGTGTGGAAGCCCAAAGTTGATTCTGGGTGTCTTTCTCAATTGCTTTCTAGTTTATTTAGTGGGGCGCCATCTCTCACTGAGCCCAGAGCTTGCTGACTCTAGTTAGTCCCCTGTTGTTGCCTCCTAAATGGTGGTGATAAGGGCTGAAGGGGTCCTGCCGACATGGAGCAGCAACTGGAAATGGAGCAGAAAAACCCAGGCTGGCAGGAAGTTCAACCCAGCAAGTGGCAATGCCTTTCTCCTACTCTTCCTGGTCGCTCAGTAGAAATGTCTGTCTCATCCTGCTGACTGAAGGACAGGGCAGAGGGGGCAGAGCAGCTGCCCTGACTGAAAACTCTCCTGGTTTTGTGGCTTTCTGCTTTCCCTTCCCAGGCTGACATGCTCTCTTGACTGGTCCTTATTCTCACCTCATTTGCAACCCCCACAGCCTTCCCACAGGGTTTCATGCATTCTGTCATATATGTGTCTCCACCACACACCTGGCCAATCGCAGTATACTTGAGCCTGTAAGAAATTCCTGTAGTGAAGCTGTTTTGCAACTGGGGCTCTCAGCAGGCCCTAGGATTGGTCCTGCCTTTGAGACCTGCATGAGACAGACCACTCCAAGATCCACCACTCCTGCTCCAAGGAAGGGAATCTACTCTTGCCTCAGCTTTCAGGATTTGCTGCTCTTGCCTCAGCCAGGGGAATTGAGTCTTGTGCCATTCTCGCCTGTGACCTGCCCTCTACTGGCATTCTGAGGCCTGCTTCAGCGCTCAGAGCTGTAATGCTCCTCAGCAACCTATAGTCTATGTATTGGTTACTTTTCTGTTGCTGTGATAAACCACCAGCGCCAGGGTACCTTATAGAAGAAAGAGTTTGTTGGGCTTACAGTATCCGAGAATTGGAGTCCATCACGGTAGGAGGCATGACAAGAGGGACCCAGAACAGAAAGCCAAGAGCTCGTACCTCCAAGCAGGTACAGGAAGCAGGAAGCACACAACTGGAAACCGGACGTGGCTATGAGCGTTCAAAACCCGCCCCACTAGCATGCTTCTTCACCCAAGACCTCTGCAAACAGCATGAGCAACCGGGGCCAAGTGTTCAAACTTGGAGCCTGTGGAAGGCGCTCCTCATTCAGACAACCACAGTTGGCATCAAAGATGCCAGGGTTCAAATCTCTTAAGAGCTGTTGGCAGCCTCTCTGAGCATCCTGCCACCAGGGAGAGTTCTAGAGTTTCAGCTTTCCCATTAGAGTTGTCATTCTCATGGGGCGAATTAAAATCCCCTCGTTCGTTTCCCGTTCCCTGTCTGCCTGTTCTGTTCCTGGAGGGATGGGAAGACAAGCACTCAATAGATGCAGACTGTGTTCAAGAACACATCAAAAAGACCATTAATCAAGATCGAGTCAAGATTATCCAGATAGATAGGGACAGTTCAACACATAGTTGTCATAATTAAGTCAATAAATGTTATAAATTACAGGAATGAACTCAAGGACAGAGATAGAATTGTCATCTCAATAGACAGAAAAACTTTTTTAAAAAATCCAACATACCTCAACATAATAAAGGATATCTAAGAAATGGTCAGGAGCCCCGATATTAGCCGAGGAACTAAGGGCAGCTGATCACTGTTGGGTGAGGGGAGAGTTGATCTTTCAGGGAGTGAAGCTAGATATGCTGACCAGATTCCAGTGGATGAACTCATACTGAGAGACATCTGGGTATGCAAACTTGACTCCACTGACCTTAACATATATGACAGAATGCATGAAATCTTGTGGGAAGGCTATGGGGGTTGCAAATAGGGGAGGGGTCTAAATGTGATTGAGATGTACTGTTTGAAATGCATAGTTCAATAAAAAGTAGACGAAAAGTGAAGAAAAGAAATACCTTGGAAAAACCTAACCAAGGGTGTGAACGACCTTTATAATGAAAACTTTAAAACATTTAAGAAAGAAATTAAGAAGACACTGGAAGATGGAAAAATTTGCATGATTATAGATTGGAAGAATCGGTATTGTGAAAACTGTGATCATACCAAAAACAACCTAGAGATTCAATGCAATCCTCATTGAAATTCCAGTGACATTCTTCATGAAATAGTAAAAAAAAAAAATCTTAAAATTCATTTAGAGATACAAAAGACACTGGGTGGTCAAAGCAATCCCAAGAAAAAGATTACTGCTGGGGGTATTCCCACATTGGCACAAAAGCATTAATGGAACAGAATCAAGATATAGGACCACACAACTATAGCCAAGTACTTTTTGGCAAAGATGTCCAAAATACACATTGAAGAAAAGACAGCATCTTGAACAAATTGTGCTATGAAAACTGGATTATCTACATGTGGAAGAAGGAAAACAGATCCTTATCCCTCACCCTGGATGAAAATCAACTCCATGGATCAAGGATCTCAACAACTTCAGGACACAGGTGTAAGAAAGGACTTTCTGAATAGGACTCGAGTGCTCAGGGAATATGGCCCCAAACCAACAAACAGGATCTCATAAAATTAAAACTCTTTTGTACAGCTAGTGCAACTGTCGATCCTGTGAAGAGGCAGACACAGAATGAGAAAAAAATTTTGCTAGTTTTTCATCCAACAGAGGATTAGCTTCAAGAATGTGTAGGAACTCAAGAAACTAAACATCACGAAAACAACTCAATCCAAAAATGGGCTACTGAACTGAACAAGGTTCTCAAAAGAAGAAATGAAAATGGATAATAAACATTTTTAAAAGTGCTCAACATGATTAGCCACCAGGAAAATGCAAACTAAAACTACTTTGGGATTCTATGTCACCCCAGTTGGAATGGCTAAGATCAACTCAAATGTCAACAAATGCTGGCGACGATGTGGGGAAAGGAGACACTTAGTGTTGCTGGAAGTAAACTGATATAACCACTATGGAAATAAGTGTGGAGGTTTCTCAAAACAATATAAACACAGCAGTACTATATAACACAGCTATACTCTTCCTGAGCATATATCCAAAGGGTTCCATATCCTACTACAGAGGCACTTTTTATAGCCATATTCATTGCTCCTCTCTTCACAATAGCTAAGATGAAATGGAATTAACCTAGATGCCTAACAACTGACAAATGAATACTGCAAATATACATGTACACATAGAATTTTATGCAGCTGTAAAGAAAAGTGAAATCAAGAAATTTACAGGAAAATATTACACTAAGTGAGATATCTCAAGCTCAGAAAAACAAATGCTGTGTTTTCTTTTATCCTACCTATGATATGGATCCTAGCTGTGAATTTTTAGATTTGTGTATTTAACTTGGAGTATTTGCAAAGGTCAAAAAGCTAGAAAGAGCCCAAGAGAAGAGACCTTAATGAGGAGAAATAGGAGAAGACATGATACCAAAGTTGATATGTGGAGAATACTGGGGGTTAAAGATTTAGTGGGGATGGGGAAGAGGAATGGGGGAGAAGAAGGGGTAGAAAGTATGGTAACCAAACTAAGAGCATCTGAAAAATCCTTACAGAAACTTACTACCTTGTAATTAAATAGTAAGCCAATTAAAAATAAAAGTAGAGTTTGAAGTATCCTGTGTGAGCAGAAATCCTGCTCCGAGAAGACAGAGATCAAATGAAAGTCTCAGCACTTGGCCTGGGTTACTTTCTTATGAGTTATTGGTTGTGGGGTCCCAGAGGCCCCCAAAACATTACAAGCTGCGGCCGTTGATCTCGGTTGGCTGTTGTAACTCAATTAAGACCTTGCTGCTGAAGACACAATACACTTTGGTTGCAGGACATTAAGAAATCAAGGTGGACCTGACGTGAAAACTTCATTGTTGGACTAGCTTTTAGAAGGTGCTTCACAGGCCACTGAGGGTGGTCCACCCAGCAGTGGATGGCGAGCGGCAGTGCTGGATCCACCTGCCAGGCACGGTGTGTACAGTGACGCAATGCTGAAATGCGGTTTATGAGAGCAACTAACTACTTTCTTTTTAAAATTATTTTATTTATTCTTTTCATTTTATGAGTGTATTGCCTGCATGTATGTAAGTGTACCCATGTTGGGCAGTGCCCACAGAAGTCAAGGGGGCATTGGATCCTCCGGATCTAGAGTTACAAACAGTTGTTAGCTGTCATCTGGGTGCTAGGAATCAAACCCCAGCCCTCTGCCAGAGAAGCCAGTGCTCTTAACTGCTGAGCCATCTCTCTAGTCCCAACTACTTTATGATTAGATTTGAGGACAGCTACACAGGAGGGAATTGATTCATAGTATTGTAAACCTGGTCAAAAGCCCATGACTTGGGAAATCATAGGCCTAAGGGGAGAACCTACCACTATTGTTTTTGCTAACGGTCAAACTGTCTTTGAAATATTTATGCTTCTATCCATAGATTAGTGCTGATAACCTTGGCCTGAGAAGCTTTCTTCTTTAGCAGGCAGTGGTTAATGCATGGACTTATAACTTGTTAAAGACTGGTAACAAAACAAAACAAAAAAAAAGACTGGTAACAAGTGACTATGTGACTATTGAGTGCTTGGCTCTAAATGGTACATCTGTATCAATGTAGCCCCCTGCTGCCTCCTAAGGTCAGGGACATCATACAGAGGATGTGGGAAGAATGTAAGAGCCAGAGGAAGGGAAGGAGTGGTGTGAATGCTGTCTTCTGGACATGGCATGGCCATTACACTATGAACTCACGGCAGCGATCGTTATCTGCACACCATCAAGCCAACAAGACCAGTCAGCATCCCAGCAGGTAGCACTAACTGGATTTAGTGGTCTACAGTGAAACAAAGTAAAACATGGGTGATGTGAAGGTAAGGAGACATATCGGGGCTGTCAGGGTGGAGCTGGGAAGTGGTCATGACACATGGTGTACAGTTATGAACTTGTCAGAAACTAAAACACACTCTAAAAACTCAAAAGAACCCGTCAGGAGACTTGTCTCCCTGGGACTGAAGGTGGCTGTCGCACCCTCCATGGGACTGCAGGAGGCTGTCTCACCTTCCCTGGGACTGAAGGTGGCTATCTCACCCTCCGTGGGACTGCAGGAGGCTGTCTCACCCTCCCTGGGACTGCAGGAGGCTGTCTCACCCCCTGTGGGACTGCAGGTGGCTGTCTCACCCTCCCTGGGACTGCAGGTGGCTGTATCACCCTCCATGGGACTGCAGGAAGCTGTCTCACCCTCCGTGGGACTGCAGGTGGCTGTCTCAACCTCCGTGGGACTGCAGGAGGCTGTCTCACCCTCCAGGGGACCACAGGAGGCTGTCTCACCTTCCGTGGGACTGCAAGAGGCTGTCTCACCCTCCATGGGACTGTAGGAGGCTGTCTCACCCTCCATGGGACTGAAGGAGGCTGTCTCACCGTCCATGGGACTGCAGGAGGCTGTCTCACTCTCCATGGGACTGCAGGTGGCTGTCTCACCCTCCATGGGACTGCAGGAGGCTGTCTCACCCTCCCTGGGACTGAAGGTGGCTGTCTCACCCTCCCTGGGACTGAAGGTGGCTGTCTCACCCTCCCTGGGAATGCAGGAGGCTGTCTCACCCTCCCTGGGACTACAGGTGGCTGTCTCACCCTCCCTGGGACTGAGGGTGGCTGTCTCACCCTCCATGGGACTGCAGGAGGCTGTCTCACCGTCCCTGGGACTGCAGGAGGCTGTCTCACCATCCATGGGACTGCAGGAGGCTGTCTCACCCTCCCTGGGACTGCAGGTGGCTGTCTCACCCTCCCTGGGACTGAAGGTGGCTGTCTCACCCTCCCTGGGACTGAAGGTGGCTGTCTCACCCTCCCTGGGACTGCAGGTGGCTGTCTCACCCTCCCTGGGACTGCAGGTGGCTGTCTCACCCTCCCTGGGACTGCAGGTGGCTGTCTCACCCTCCCTGGGACTGAAGGTGGCTGTCTCACCCTCCCTGGGACTGAAGGTGGCTGTCTCACCCTCCCTGGGACTGAAGGTGGCTGTCTCACCCTCCCTGGGACTGAAGGTGGCTGTCTCACCCTCCCTGGGACTGAAGGTGGCTGTCTCACCCTCCCTGGGACTGAAGGTGGCTGTCTCACCCTCCCTGGGACTGAAGGTGGCTGTCTCACCCTCCCTGGGACTGAAGGTGGCTGTCTCACCCTCCCTGGGACTGAAGGTGGCTGTCTCACCCTCCCTGGGACTGAAGGTGGCTGTCTCACCCTCCCTGGGACTGAAGGTGGCTGTCTCACCCTCCCTGGGACTGAAGGTGGCTGTCTCACCCTCCCTGGGACTGAAGGTGGCTGTCTCACCCTCCCTGGGACTGAAGGTGGCTGTCTCACCCTCCCTGGGACTGAAGGTGGCTGTCTCACCCTCCCTGGGACTGAAGGTGGCTGTCTCACCCTCCCTGGGACTGAAGGTGGCTGTCTCACCCTCCCTGGGACTGAAGGTGGCTGTCTCACCCTCCCTGGGACTGAAGGTGGCTGTCTCACCCTCCCTGGGACTGAAGGTGGCTGTCTCACCCTCCCTGGGACTGAAGGTGGCTGTCTCACCCTCCCTGGGACTGAAGGTGGCTGTCTCACCCTCCCTGGGACTGAAGGTGGCTGTCTCACCCTCCCTGGGACTGAAGGTGGCTGTCTCACCCTCCCTGGGACTGAAGGTGGCTGTCTCACCCTCCCTGGGACTGAAGGTGGCTGTCTCACCCTCCCTGGGACTGAAGGTGGCTGTCTCACCCTCCCTGGGACTGAAGGTGGCTGTCTCACCCTCCCTGGGACTGAAGGTGGCTGTCTCACCCTCCCTGGGACTGAAGGTGGCTGTCTCACCCTCCCTGGGACTGAAGGTGGCTGTCTCACCCTCCCTGGGACTGAAGGTGGCTGTCTCACCCTCCCTGGGACTGCAGGAGGCTGTCTCACCCTCCATGGGACTGAAGGTGGCTGTTTCACCCTCCCTGGGACTGCAGGAGGCTGTCTCACCCTCCCTGAGACTGAAGGTGGCTGTCTCACCCTCCATGGGTCTGAAGGTGGCTGTCTCACCCTCCCTGGGACTGAAGGTGGCTGTCTCACCTGCAAAGCTTTCATGTTGGGCTCCAAGCTCTGTCCTTACACTTGCAGGGCAAGTGCTTTATCAATTGAGCTATCTCCTAGCCCTGATTTTTTAAAGGTTTTTTTTTTTTTTAGGGGGGGGGGGGGGGTATTTTTGAGACAGGGTCTCCCTTTAAGTCCCAGCTGGCCTGGAGCTCACTCTGTAAACCAGGCTGGCCATGAATTCATAGGGATCCACCTACCTCTGGCTCCTGAGTGCTAGGATTAAAGGTGTGCGCCTCCACCCCAGCTAGGATTTTTTTTTTTAAACTTACGATATGTGGTTGAGACTTTAGCAAGGGCTTGGTAAAAACACAGCAAACAAAAATTATTTTTTTCCTGAAGTCTTTTGGTTTCATTAGAAATAGTCATGACAAAGGCTTTAAGTTAACAAAAACCATGTTCCAGACCCAGTGTGGTGCCAGACATCTGTAATTCCAGTATTCAGAAGACTGAGGAAGGAGGATTGAGAGGCTGAGGGCAGCAGGCCACAGGTGAGGTCCAGGCCAGTCTGAACAACATGACAGGCCCTGTCTTGAAACAGCAAAACAGCAACACAAATACAACATCCAGACTCTAAAACTTACCGTCTTACGGAAAGTGAGCCTTGAGAATATCTTACACTTTCCACATGAGTTCACAGTCAATGTCTTACATAAGCTCAATGCGGTGAACTATCTTTAATGCTCACTTTCTTGTCACACAGCTAAGGCATTTTCTTAAAGTCACCCCTCAAAAATGTACATACCTTTTTTCCAAATCTCTGATTTTTTCTCTTAATGGTTCAACAATCTGGAACAATAACAAAAATAGGTTTTAACGCAAAAGGTCTTCCACCATTTTCACCCTATTTTAATACCAGAGGTCCACAGGGCATACAGCAAAGCAGGTTTTAACAGGACAAAGGGAGACAGAAAGATTCCTGTGCAGAATCACATGCAGTATCCCCTCCTATGGACGGGAACTATTTGGGGGGAGTTACAGAAGCACTGAATAGCATCAAGCTGCCATAACAAAGACATTGCCCTCCCTAAAAGATGTAAAGTTGACAAATATCCAGATAAAACAGTATCAAAACAGAGAAAAGAGACTAACCTCTTCGATCTTGCTTTCGATTTTCAGCTCGCCATTTTCCTGGAGAGACCTGTTGAGCAGAAAGCTACAAAACTGAGGATACTGAAAGGTGCTGTGCCTTCAAGATTTGTTTCTGTGCAAATTACCAGAATGCTAACCATGTTATAGACCATCTATCTTGCACAAGCACTGGTCACCACTGCCAGTTCTCTCCAGCAGGGGGCACAGTGGAGGAGAAAAGAACTAGAGGGGATCCTTTTCTGTTGCGCTCAGCAAGGGACTTTAAATGAGAAGCGGAAATATGTCTGTAGGAGTCTATTGCTTCTCTGCTGGGCTTTCTCAGAGTCTGAACACAAAATGGAGTTTTTCCAAGTGAAAACACAGAGCACCTTTAAATGAGATCTGAGCACCACCTAGCCACACACAGCTGCCTTTGTCAGGAGACACACTAGCAGTGGGTGTCACAGCAACACAGCCCCACCCACCTTGTAAAAAACCAACTCTGCATGAGAAGGCTGCTGGAGGGTCCAGGAGCTAGCCCTGTGGCCTTGAGTGGCAGCATGAACATCCCAAGGCAACATCCCATCATCACTAAAGCACCGTGCCACTCTCACAGTCCTTACTACCAAGAAAGCAAGTGGAGCAGATTGTCTTTAAACAGAAAATTGCACTAACCCTAACTATGGCAAATTTACTTTTACAATAAATCCTATTACTCTTGTGCTGAGTTGTTAAGGTTCTTCTTTAATTAGGTACACAGTGACTCTATAAACATCCCTCCTGTCTATTAAAAGGCCAAAACAAAGGGCCAGGCTGGTGGTGGGCACCCGGGATGGTGGTGGGTGCCCAGGATGGTGGGCACCCGGGATGGTGGTGAGTGCCTGGGATGGTGGTGGGCACCTGGGATGGTGGTGGGTGCCCAGGATCCTAGGACCATGCATTTGAGGCAGTCTGGGCTATACAGCAACAGTGGGTGCTACATTGTAACACTCTGTCTCGACAAAAACAAATAAACAAACAAACAAAGAAACAAATCCACCATACACTATACATACTCCTCAAGCCTTAACCCCAAGCCAGGAACTGGGTACAGACAACCTCATCCAGGATATTCCAAATATGCCTATCTTGAAAATCCAAAAAATCCCGAAATCTGAAACATCCTGAGCACCAATATGAAAATTCTATCCCTGGCTTCATGTGACAGGTCCAGGTCAAAACATAGGTTCACCAAGAATATCTATAAAGTCACCTTAAGGCTATACATTTGTAAGAAGCAAGTGAGTTCTGTGTTTAGACATGGGTCCTATCCCCACACTATTTCATTATACACAAGCAAATATTCAAACACATACACACACACACACACACACACACACCCCAAACAAAAAAATCCTAACATCTAAACATTTCGGGTCCCCAGCTTTCTGGAGATGAAGGAGACTCAAGCTGTAGCTGGCTCTTCTGTAAGACAGCATCCTTCTCAACTTCCTGTACAAAAGGCCCAATGTCTGTGCTCAAGCCATCCAGAAATGCACTTTACATGTAAATAGTGAAAGCTAGCAACAACTGTTGGTATCTGCATGAGGAGGAGGAGGAGGACACAGGTAGACAATACAGTGACCATGGTTCACACCTGGACTTTACTTGTAAAAACTGTAAAATGAGTTACATCTCTTGAGGACAGGAAAAAACTCATTGTATGAATAGCATAACACTTTCATCAAAAATATTCAATTAATCCATAATACCAACAGTGTATAGGTAACAACTGTGTCTATAAAACCCAACCATAATAGCCAAGTAATTAAAAATAATTACCTCATATTAACAAAGTTGCCCCAAACAGCTGTAAGGGAAAGAAGAAGAAGAAGAAAAAAAAGTCAGTAATTAAATCTATAATGTTCAGGGATTCCAACAAAAATTTTAATCACTACTTTAAAGTTCAATGAAAAAATTAAAGACTTCACAAAGACAATAAAATGTATACTTTGTTTTCAGAAAAATCAAGTACTAGAAAGTAGAAATTATGATCCCATCTGCCCCTGTAGCTCTGGCATTTGGATTCAAGGCCTTGTTTGTTTTACAAAAAACGTGTCTTCGCCGAGCATGGTGGTATATGCCTTTAATCCCAGCACTTATGAGGCAGAGGCTGGCCTGGTCTACAAAGTGAGTTCCTGGGAAATTCTACACTATGAAATTCAATTTCGTGCACAAAGATTATTTTGAAATATATAAAATTATCTTCAGGCTTCAATTATTAAAAAAACAACATGAATTTTGTGTGTAGAAACAGGTCCCTTCCCAAGACACACTCAAGATACAAAAATTCTTATAAAAAACAAAAAAACAAACAAAAAACAAAAAAAACTTCAATAGAAAATCTGAAACACTTCAGGCCCCAATTTTGGGTAAGGCCACTAACTAGCACTAGACCATGCAAAGCTGCCTTAAACACTGAGCAGAGGACGATTTCATAAAGACACCTTTGCTGTGAATGAACGAGTGGTCCTTTCATTCTGCCCGTGTTCCTATCTGTCCTCTCCCCAGACAATGGCATGTGAGTGCCTGGTGCTTGGGAGCGACCATGTGTGGGAGAAGCACAGGGAGCAGATGCGCACGCCCCTGCAGACAGGGCTGGGCACTGTGTAAACTCAGAAGACCCTGAGGTCAGGAGCCAATGGGCCCAGACGTTTTCTTACTGCCACTGGAAACTGACTAGGAATCAGTGTCCAAAGCATCCTGCACTACAAACCCCACTGTCGAGGACACTGCTGCTGACCCAGAAAAGGCATGGGGGGTGGGGAGGGAAGTGCCCACAACACATGACACCTGCTAGTAGAAAACACTGTACTAGCTGAAGCAAACAAGAAATAGGAGAAATGAAGATAAAGTCAAACTAGAGTCGATGGTTTTAAATTTCCTTTTACTTTCTTTGTTTAGATAGGGCTTCATTCTGTAGCCTAGGCCTGCCTCCAACTAGTAGCAATCCTTCTACCTCAGGCTGGAGAAATGGCTCAGCAGTTAAGAGCACTGACTGCCCTTGCAGAGGACCAGGGTTTGATTCCCAGCACTCACATGGCAGCTAACAACCATCCATAACCCCAGTTCCATAGGATCTGAAACCCTCTTCTGACCTCTGTGGACGTTGCAAGACATGGGTGCATTTACATACAAGCAATATATACTTACACACATGAAATAAAAATAATAAATAAAAAAATACTACCTCAGCCTACTAAGTGTTGGGATTTATATTCATCATTCATTAAAAAAATATAGCAGAATGGGGCTGAGGGCACAGCTCCATTGGTAAAATACTTGTCTGGCATGCATAAAGCCTTGGGTTCCATCCCCAGCACTGTGTAAACCTGGGCTTGGTGGAGCATGCCAAATTCCAGCACTCAGCAGGTAAAAGCTAGATGGATCAGAAATTCAAGATCATTTTCTAGTACATATGGAGTTCAATACCAGCCAAGGCTATGTGAAACCCTGTCTCAAAATAAATATAAATAAAAACACAGTAAGTACAAATATACTGCTTTCAAAAGTCCTTCGATGAGGGGGAAATGAGGGGAGATTTTAAATGGGAAAGGAGAAGAAAGGGCTGTAAGGGTGAAAGTGAGGAAAGAGATCAATAATACTTAGGTGATAAGAAAAATGGAAGAAAAATGTGTTATTTCATAAGCCTACAGAAATACACATATAGTATTATGTATTACATTTATATATGTGAGTGCATATATATAGCTGAAGGCTATATAACAAAAATCCCTGTGCCCCAAAGGGAAACCTCTGTTAAAGTTGTTGGTCAGGGTAGTCCAAGCAATTCCCCAAATAACACATGCTATTGCTCCAGACTTTTTGTTTGCCTCCTGGAACTTGAAGGCAAGACTCCACCACATACTTCAGACACAGGACTCAGAACAACTAAGCTGGAACTGACCTGGAAGCTCCCCGCTGAAGAGTAGCTATCACAGTATCAGATGATAGTATGCAAGCTACCAAGGGAGAAAACCAGTCAAGGATCCTAGCCAGCTGCAAACCACAATGACAACCAGCCCAGCAAATAATCTCTATTGGTTCCGTAGTAGCACTTTTATTTTGGGGGTAATCAACAGCTGTCTAATTGTCCACTTAATGGGAGGGAAATCATGAACGATGTTGTAAACATAGCCAAGTACACATGGCTGGAGAGGTCACAGACGCTAGAGAAAAACCTTCTTCTGTCACTTTCCAATTCTAAATCTGTATTCTAGATACACATCCTTATATTCACAGACATGTAGCTCTCACCAGTCATCAAAGAAGCTTCTTCTTGCAACAGATGGGGATTATTACAAAGTTTCACAACTGGGCGAAATAGAGAATAAGTGACTGTGAGCTGCCAGCACTAAGTGAAACACCTAAGGCTCAAGGAACATCATGGAAGAGGAGGCAGAGAGATTCTAAGAACCAGACAGACACCTGCTACCAGTGAATGCATTTTAGATATGACAGGGAAGCTACACCAATGAACTTTCCACAGTATGGAAGTCTAACAAGTTTTGCATAATGACAAAAACAGTTGATACGCCAAGGTGGATGTGGGAAATTTCAAAGCATCCCACTTCAAGATGAAGAAGCTACAGGCAATCACTAGATACTGAGTGATCAGAATGCTGAAGGAAAACACACTGCGAGGTTATCTTATCCCAAGTGGGCAGCCCTAAACAGAATGAGCACCACTAAATGGACTCAATGAATTTTATACACACACACACACACACAAATAAATAAAGAAGTGGACAGAAAAATAAAGGAGTGGGAGGAACAGCAGAGGAGTTGGAGGGGGACTGGGAGGAGGGGAAGTGATGCAAATATGTATGAGGTACCTACCCCGTGACTTGCTCAAACTCATGTATGAAATTCTCAAAAAATAAAACATATATATTAAAAAGTCCTTCAATAAGAATTCTAAGGTTCTGAGTCCCCAAACAAATGAAAAACCATCAACTCGCAAGTAATAGTCTTGAGACAAGAGGCCCACTTGCTTTGAAATAGAGATAGATTCTGAGACCCTTAAAAACCCGAATGCCAGGTCATGGAACACTACATCCTTCCAGGGAGCCCTAGTCCAGTGTCATCTCAAAGGCTCTGAGGAAGCACTGCTACAATGCCCAGACAGAAAAAATGACTTTCTTTCCCCCTGCCTTTTTTTGAGACAGGGTCTCTCTGTAGCCCCAGCTGGACTGGAACTCACTATGTAGACCAGGCTGGCCTTGATCTCACAGAGATTCACCTGCCTCTGCCTGCCCAGTGCTGGGACTAAACGCATGCACCACCACAGCTGGCACCCTGTCCACTTTTATTGGCTGTAACATGCTTCATGTGTTCTCATTCAGCATTCTGATCACTATTTCAAGCCCGAAGCACATGTACTTTTGTTTCTAAGTCACAGGCGGAAGCATGGCTTAAGGAAACTGCTTCCCTGCACGGACACCCGCCTGCACCAGAGCTGAGGCGTGTCCTCAGATCAAGCTACGATACAACCAGCATGCTGACTTAGCAGCATTAAAACGGTGTCAATCACACAGCGCCCCATTACTGGCTTTCCTTCCTCTTCCTGTTTCCTAAACTCTTTTCTGGTTCATCCACCACCATCCATTCAATTAGCATCCATTAAGAGTCCTCAGCACCCAGCAAGATGCCTGTGACAGAGCTTTGCCGGAAGAACTGCTATAAGAAACAAGCAGGTCAGAGAGGCTGACAACAGGAACAATGCAGAGGGTGGAGTGGAAGCAGGGCCGGATGAGGACAGTGACAAGACAAGCTGGGAACACAGCAGAGCTCGGGGACGCAGGGGATTGTGGTTGGAGATACGCCCAGTTAGAGATGCTCCACAGCGATCCTCAGGAAGATAGTAAACAGGCTAGCAGAAGCTGAGGCCTGGAACCTGGAAATGAAAGGGTCCGCTGGAGGTGCACACAAGGGACACACATGGGACAAACACAGAACAGTAACTGGCTGGTGACACTGACTAAATGTGCCACCAGATGGAGCCACAGGGATTTCATGACACCAGAGCACCTGTCTTTCAGGCAGGAAGGCCAGTGTCACTGCCATTAACCAGGCAGCACAGAGGCTGAGTATGCGCAGTGCTTCTAATCCCAAACCAGCCAGCAACCGAAGGAGCCAAGAGGTACCCACCCTGTGACTTGCTAAAGGTCATGCAGTTAGGGGACCCGTTCGTACCAGTGCCATGCCTTCCAAATAGGAGGCTTCATTCTGAGCCTTCCTACCACTCCTATCTGTAGGGGGGAAGGCACCTTGGTCATTTTCAAAGTAGTCCTCTAAGCTAATCTCCCAGTTAGCGACTCTGACCCTACACGTTCAAACTAAAGTGTTCAAACTGAAACAAAGTGATACCAACCTCAACAAAGTCCTTGGTGGGCAGGAGAGTCTTTTTCCCCAAGGAGAAAAACAGCAGTTGAGGGGGACGAGCCACTATTGCTGCCGTGCACTGCTCAGGGCTAGAATGTTTTAATTTAGGAAGTGTTCAAAACAGAAATCTTACAGAGAAAGCGATCTAAACACATTTCAAGTATGACAACAGAGAAAGTTCCAGAGCAATGTTCCTGCGCTTGTTGTGCTGCTGGGAAGCTTGGTACCAATTTCCAGCTCTTCTGGATGTGTTCAGTGAACCCAAATGCCTCTCCTGACCTACAACTCTGTCTGCTGAGAGCTCTGTGCAAAGCTCTCTGGCATGGCTATATATATTACCCAAAGGGTCTCCAAGGTCATATTTTTTAATGACTTTTTGTGTATTCATATAATAGATCATTTTTAAACATTTATTTCTTTAAGTCCAATTAATTTATTTTTAATTTTAATATACTTTTATTGTTATTAAACTTTTTCATCCATCATTTCTCAATCCAATTTAGACTCATTTCCATCTCCATGCCCCCCACCCCACCTGAGTTCATGCACTCTGCCATACATGTCTTGCATCTTTTTCCGAGTCTTTCCAGAGTTTTTTTTTCAAAGCAGAGGATTATTGTTTGAGAACTTCAGTGTTTCAGTCGTTTGTTTGTTTTTTTGTCCCAGTTTCATATAATAGATCTTAATCAAATTGGGACTCCCCCCGCATCCATGCCCCTCCCCAGTCCTCCCCCACCAGATTTCACGCATCATTTCATACATATTAAGGCCTATTCATTTGTACAAGTTCATCCACTGGAGTCTAGTCAGCCTATCTAGAGCCACTCCCTTAAAGAAGATCAGCTCTCCCTCACCCAGCAGTAATCAGGTGCCAATTGCTCCTCAGCTGAAGTTGGGGCCTGCTGCCCATTTCCCCACTTCTATGCTGGGTTTCTGTCTGACTGAGTTGGCAAGGCTCTTGTGCATGCTGTCACCATTGTTGCAGGTTCATGCGAGCAAGTTCCCAGTGGTCTGAAAGTTTCTGTTTCCTTATGTTCATGCACCAACCTATAGATATATCGCTCAGGGTTAGGCATCTTTCAAACACATATTCTCTGTGTGTGAACAGTTGTGGAACTCTGCAATAGCTTCCATCAGGGTAGTTGCCAAACTTGCAGGTTTTGACAACTACCCCACTTGTCCCGAGGTTGGGTGCCTGGCTCTGTGTCTCCCTCTGAACTTTGTGGTGAGTTCTAAAACTCACAACCAACTAGGTACTACCTCCTCACCTGCTGGGAGAAATCAGTCTGGGAGCCCTGAATCATCATGAAGAAGTCAAAGAGACAAGGCTGGGCAGGTAGCAGGTAGGTAGGCTAAGATGCTAACAGACAGTGCCTGGGTCTGTCCCTTGGGGACCAGGCAGGAAGCCCCCTGCAGTAAGTCCTCCTGATTACTGTTTGATTCAACCTGACTGAAGTCCCAAACAGGAAACATGGAAGAGTCACCTGCTCTTGAGTGAATTCCCAATCCACAAAGGCCATGACACGATATACTGGTAGTTAAGTGATGAAACAGAATCAAAACAGAGCTGGGTCCATTACTCACCTAATCTACAGATGCTTAAATATCAGTCACAGTGCTCAAAACAAGCCAGGTATGAGCTGCACCCCCCCCCACCAACATGGGAACCACTTCACACAGAGGATATCTGCAGACACAGGAGGGCCTAAGTTGCAGTTCTGAGGAGATCCTGACCACCCAGGGAGTCAGGCTGCTCCCAACCTAACTGCAATCCTTCCCTGAAAAAAAAGTCAGCTACACCTGGGGAAGATGCACCTGCCCATCTCCAAAACTCCAGCAGTGCAAGGACAGTGGAAAAGTGTGATTCATTCCACATACCCCCAAGGTGGCACAATTAAGATCTTGTCTCAAAGCAGATGAGAACATGCAATATTTTTTTAGTAAGAGCAGCAGTGAACTTTTAAATGAGAAAACATCTTTTTTATTCCTCAAATTCAAAGGTGGAGGGTGGGGGTACTGCAGACAGGGCTGAGGTGCTAAAGACCAGGCAGCAGTACCCTTATTGAATGGGCTTGCCTGAGCCCTGAACTGCAGTCAGAGCCTCCTCTGTCCTGCTGGTCAGGCCTGTACATGTGCGAACTGGTCACCAGGATGTAGACTGATCCCTGCAAAGAGGTAACTGGAAGCTGGCTCTGTGTGCCTTGGGCACAGCACTGCAGCCCGCAGCCTCGCCAGCCCATGCTGGTAGGTCCTGACCCCAGCTATAAACCCTTATCTATGACTCAAATCTCCCCCAGGCTTACCTCAAGAAAGCCTACTGCAAAGGTTAGAATGTCCCTCCAAAGCTCATGCCTCAATTTTGTATTTCATTTATTATTTTTATTTTATGTGTAAGAGTATATTGCTTGCATGTAGGTAGGTGCAACCATGTTGTGTAGTGCCCAAGGAGGTCAGAAGAGGGCATCAGATCTCCTGGAAAAGGAGTTACAGATGGTTGCTAGCCACCACATGGGTGCTGGGGGTTGAAACTGGGTTTTCTACAAGAGCAGCCAGTGCTAACCACTGAGCCATCTGTTCAGCCCCCCATACTGTAATTTACTCCCATTTTAACAGTAGATTTCCTAACTCAGAGAGTATTCTGCTTTCTTTCATCATACCTACACCTTCCAACCATGAAATTAAAATAGAGGATTACTGAGATGGAGGATTATAAAAACTCGGGGATAGTGTTCTCAGATGCCATTGAGACATTTTTCCTTAGTCATCCTAGGAATGATTGGTTTGCTTGCTTCATGAGTTTCCCCTTGATTGGTAATTTTAACTGTGGTGTTAAACTCTGATTGGCTGGTGTACTTATAAGTTACCTTGTAACCCACACCTGGAGGTCACACTCCTCAGGAGTTGAGTGTTGGCCCCATCGTAATTAAATTAAACCCTCTCTTAAAACTCCACATGGTTAAGTGAGTGGTATCTCTGCTGCAACTTTACAATTTGAGGGGGACCCCCGGACTCTAACATCTTGGGGACTTGTCTGGGATCCCCCAAAGACCACCGGATGGACTAGAGACCTCTCGTTTGGCCAGCCGAGTCTTTTGGATAAGAGAGTGCTCAATTCTTTTTACTTTCACTTTAGTTCTGGTTAAACTTGAGCTTCTGGTCAGGGGTGTTCAGTTAGGATAAACTGGACGCAGTATCGCTGCTTAAGCCTGGGGAAGGGGGATGCCCCAACTCTCCACTGATAGAGAGTGAACAGGGGGTTCACCTCAGTGATTTGGAAACCGGGCGAGGGGTCTGAATTTTTGGGTTTTGGACTGGTGGGGGGGTCAGCTCCATGGCACAGCGTTTCTTCTCTTTGTGTCTGAATAGTCTTTGGTGTTGTTTTTCTTTGTTCTGTTGTCTGTTGCTTTCATTTCCATTCTCTGAGATCTCAAGATGGGAAATTCTAAATCTACTCCCACTCCTTGTCCCTGGTCCTTGACCACTTTAAGGATTTCAGGAAGGCCAATGGATGGAGTCTCCCCTGAGAGACTCCAGCCCTATGTGAACTTGAATGGCCAACCTTCTTGGGGGTTGGATGGCCATCAGAAGGCTCTTTTGATGAACAGCTTGTTAACTGAGTTTTTCAGGTTGTTCTCGGAGACCCTGGGCATCCAGATCAGCAGCTGTATATCATCACCTGGCAGGAACCCATTCACAGTCTTCCAGAGTGGCTGCGCCCCTTTCTTCTCCCACCCCAGTGGAGAGTCCTGGTCGCCAGGGCCATGCAGCCCTCAGAACTTTATAGGATCTGGAATGGCGGTGGCCCCTTGGCTGGGCCTCTTGGTCCAACCTCCCCTTTGGCTCAGGGGTCCTCAGCTACCACCGAACCTGACCCCTGCTCTGCCAGAAAATTCAGAGACTCCTCTGGGGCCCTGCACCACCCAAAGCCACGTGAGCCTCTGTATCTCCTACTGCAGGCTATAGGAGAAGAAAGGGATCCAACTTTTTCCCGACTTAAAGGCAGTAACTATGTCTTGTGTTTATGGTAACACTAATATTCACGTAGTCCTGCTCGTCATGCGTCTAAGTTTTTGTGTGTGTTTATAAATCAGTCATTGTAATTGTCTCATGTTGGTTTTGTCAAACGAAGTGGCCACTTCAAGTTTCCATCTTTTATGTGCAGAGAATCATTTGTTTTGGCATGCCAGACTAGATACGCATGTGCAAACTCTAAAATATGGATATTTAAAAATGCATTTAAAGCCAGGTGTGCTGGCACATGCCTTTAATCCTACCACCCGGGAGTTCAAGGCCAGCCTGGTCTACATAGCGAGTTCCAGGCCAGCTGGGACTAAAGGGAGACCCTGTCTCAGAAAGACACCCCCCCAAAAATGCATTTAAAGGCCTAAAATTTGGATACCATAGACATCTATCAAATGCTTTACATTTTCCACCTGGGACAACAGGTGGAAATTGTTTATAGGAGTTAGCCTCTGAGTTGACAATTTAAGGATCCTATTTTCTAGATGACTTTTTGGTTGTGTTTGCTTTCAAGATGTTCAGTCTAGTTTGTTTTTTGGTTTTGGGGTTTTTTTTGTTTGTTTGTTTGTTTGTTTTTTGGTTTTTTTTTTTGGTCTTTTCCAGACAGGGTCTCCCTATAGCCCCAGCTGTCCTGGAACTCACTCTGTAGACCAGGCTGTCCTTGAACTCACAAAGATCCGCCTGCCTCTACCTCCCAAGTGCTAGGATTAAAGGCATGCGCCATCACGCCCGGCTCTACTTTGTTTTTTGAGACCTCTGTGGGCCAGATTCTCTGGGTGGATATAGCCCTGATTTAACATACTAACTTGCTTTCAGGGCTGGGAATGAATTCTTGGACTGGCTTTTGTTCTAGGTGGGGCAGTTTTGTTCCCTCTTGGGCTGGGCGTGGTGGCACATGCCTTTAATCCCAGTCCTTGGGAGGCAGAGGCAGGCAGTTCTTTGTGAGCTCAAGGTCAGCCCATCTAGTCTGCTTCGGTGAGTTTCCACCCAGCGCCTACAAGGAGATACCTCAAAGGAGCAGAGATAAACTTCCTTTTGCTAGCTGGTAAAATTTACATCAGCAGTTAGTCAGGAATCTTGGTCTGGCCTGGTCTTTGGACCTTGGGGAATTCCAGAACTCTCTAGAGTGCCCACGTGTCAACTGTGTGGTCCCTGCTAGAGACCCATTTTGGGGTCTGGCACCTGGATCAGTCAGGGTACCACACGGCTTCTGGGGGTGCATTATAGGAGCTGATCTCCAGAATGGTCTGTGTCTGGGAGGCAAAGGGACTTCCCTGGGTCTATGCTCTCCTTGCTATCTGGCAGGCAGTCCCTGCTCCATGCTGTATGTTTGTGTTTGTGGAAGAATTGGTCTCAGAGAACTGGGTGAATTGAACTCCATGCATTTAAAATCCATTTGAATGAAGGCATTATATAAAATTATTGTGATCACTTTAAGATGTCAGAGCAGCCCTCTTGCCCCAGGCTCCTGAGGTTTTGGATGTGTGTTTGAGTCTTTCTAAAACTATGGAATCTCAGGTCAGCTTATGGGTAGGAACCTATTTGGATGGTGTAAGTGCCTTAAGTCCTCATACTTAGTGATATCTTATTCTGGCATACCTGATCAGAAATATAAATATTTTAATGGTATAACCTGGGTACCCTAAAAATATCTTTATTTTTAGGTACTACTAAAGTACTACTTGTTTTTGCATGCGCACTGAACTAAAGTCCTAGGCAATAGAATCTAAAACCATCACATGACTGGTCTATTTTAATGCAAAATTATATGTGTTTGGATAACTGTTTTTAAGCTTTACTTATTTTTAATGTGAAGTCGTGATATTTCCTTTGGTGTCCAAACTCTCTCCCAGCACTCAGGAGACAGAGCTATGTGTATATCTTGGTCTGGTTTGGGTGGAGAACTGACACCAGAACGGCCTGGGCCAGCCCTGTTTCTTGCCTCCAGGGATGGGAGAGGGCAGCCTGGGATAGCTAGTGGGCTTCATTGTGTTCCTGCAGTGATTTACCATACTTACCTGGGCTTGAACTGCTGTCCTGGGAGTTCTCCAGCCAGGTGTGGTGGGCCACACCCTTAATCCTAGCATGTCTTCAATTCCAGCACAGCCAAGGTTTAGGTTAAGGTCCGAAATACTAATTTCTGAACAAAATGGAGTTTATCTGGCCCATTTCATTTTCCATCTCTTACTAAGTTGGAAACCCAGTTAGGGATATGTACTACATTTCTGAAAATGCTTTTTATTTCATTGGTTTTAAAACTAGTGTGTCTGTGTCAACCCCCGTATTTATTTTATGGGAGTGCTTCTTAGTTTTCTTCACAACTAAGGGTCAATCTGTTTATGAATGTTGTTATGTCTCATGGTCTCAGGAAATGAGGTGAGAAAAATGTTAGAGAGATATAGAAATGGAGATATTTTTAGTAAGGATTTATATGAAGATGATGAGAAAGTCTATGCAAGTGATAAAAGTCTGAGGAGGTTTGTTATGACATGTAAAAGGTCAGACTATATGAATAAGCTTAATTTTCTAAGGTTCAGTCAAGTAGTTTAAGAATCAATGTATATCTCCTCAAGGTTTATTTAAGAGTGTTCAGTTTTTGCCCAAGCTTTATATGCACATCACATGGCATTTCAAGTTATGGTAAAATAATAAGATACCTGTATAAATTAAATTGGTATAAACACTCAAGCTAGGTTACTAATGGCCTGAATAGAATTGTAAATGTACAGAGTTCTTAATTTTCAATCCACTCCTGGCTTGCACTGGACTCCCTGTTACAGGTTTGGATTAAATGGACACAAATAGTGGGTTACCCATGGCTACTGAAAAATGTACTTTATTTTCTTGCAAGGGTTGCTTTTGATATTTCCTTTGACCTAACCAGATAATTTGGCTCAAAAAACTAGGTTCTATCTTCCTGAACCAGATGCATGCAGTCCAGAAGAAGAGAGTTTTGGATTGGCTTGGTAATCCTTATCAGTTTATTTCCTGTCTTACGGTATGTGGTAAAACTCCCGTCTTTCTGGGAAAACTACAAATCAGGATGGGGGTCAGAGAAAGAAAGAGATTGTACCTGTTTTAGTAATTGTAATGAACAGTTTTACATTTAAAACAAGCCTGAAATTGTTTAATTCTATCTTATAGGCTCTGCCTGCTTACCCTATGGTGTTAAGTCCTTCCTCCAGTCAGTATTATACAAGACTGCTTGAATTTTTGTCCAAGCCTTATCTAAAATATTATACAGTAATTAAAAGTACCAGGCTGGTATAATTAGCCTTTCTGGATGGATAATGACCATACTTAATGCCCATACCAATTCGGCTGAGGGACTTAAGGAACAACTTTGTTTCTTGCCCTCTAAGGTCAACTAAGTCCCAGGGGACTGTCTGGGGGCATCTCCTGAAATGTCCTGCAATTGTGAGTCACCAGTCCTCCTAGGCAGGGAGGTCTTGGGGATCCACTTATGGTACTCTATCCAGTGTTCAGTCTATAAAGAGGAAAGTCTCTTCATGCTTCAAAAGGGAAGCCTGGTCCTGCACAACCTGACTTTGTCCTCCAGTGGATGGTAAAAGCTGAGAGGAGCCAGAAGCCTCTTCCCCCAAAATCTAGTGGCCCCTGAGGACTAGATCCTCAACTGACCTTGAGCAAACAAAAGTTGGTTAATCTGGGCTGTGTGGACTTAAACACCCAAAAGGAAAGTATAACCAAAAGATAAGTAATCATTATATTTCCCTCAAAGTCTGAGAGACTGTTCTTCCAAACACTAGATATTAAGTCATTTAAAGTCCTATGAGATCTGTTGTTACCAAATAATAAAGTTTCCTCTTTCTATTTAAGCAACTACCTAAGGGAAAACTCACACTGTGACTATCGAAATTTCCTGGAAAGCAGATGCTGAGTCCAGACACCATGGCCAAATGAACAAAAGGAGAAGCCCAATAATGGATGCTTCAGAACCTCTCCTTGAGAAATTCTAATGGACTTTTAAGTTGGACATTTAATTCACCCTGTCCATCTCCTGGTTCCCTGCCTAGAAAATGACCTAGCTACTCTCGCCTTCATAGGCATTGGTCAAAGATTTTGTTCTCTTTGTAACTATACTTTTTTGGGGTCTTTTAGATAGATCCACTGAGCAGGGGTACCCCAGTCACCACCCCCTACACCCTTTTTCAGCATGGAAGAAGTCAGAGTGGTCAGCACCCCGATTCCCTCTTGGCAATTGGGGTAACCTCCTCAAAGGGTAATATGATAAAAGTAGGAGCTAAAAATTGGCTAGGCAGTTTAGGGTCAAGCCCCCCCCCCCCAAAAAAAAGAGGCAGTTTCTTTCTCAGCTAAGAGCTGAAGACTTCCTGGATCTGCCAGTAAACTTATCCTCTGGTTGCTCTGGCTTGTGGCCCATGAATCCTTAACTCACTTGTAAGATTTATTAACCAGTGGGTAAATTCCATTAAAATCATGGTGCTAAGGACCCAATACAACCCCCACCCCACCAGTGGAGATCATTCCATCTTGGAAACACCAACTGTGGTTGACTCTTGTGAACTTCCTTCAAGGATTTGAAGGCCACACAACAAGAGGGGGAAATGAAATAAAGGATTATTGAGATGGAAGATTATAACAACTCAGGGATAGTGGTCTCAGATACCATTGGGCCACTTTTCCTTAGTCATCCTAGGAATGATTGGTTTGCTTGCTTTGCGAGTTTTCCCTTGATTGGTAACTTTAACTGTGGTGTTAAACTCTGATTGGCTGGAGTACTTGATTGGTAACTTTAATTGTGATGCTAAACTCCAATTGCCTATTGTACTTTTAAGTTACCCTGCAACCCACACCTCAGGGCCACACTCCTCCCGAGTTGAGTGTTGGCTGAGTATCGTAATTAAATTAAATCCTCCCTTAAAACTCCACGTGGTTAAGTGAGTGGTCTCTCCACTGAAACTTTACAACAATTTGAGGGGGGTGCCCAGACCCTAACAGAATAATCTATGTGTTGCAACAAATGTGTCTCTCTAAGAGAAAGCTAAGTGATGTAGAAAAGACTTGCTCTGTACCCTCTCCAAGTGATAGATCAGGCAAGATTCTGGAACAGTGGGTTGTGTGAACATTCCTTGTACAGAAAAGCCTTGCATGATCACCAGAGCCTAAGGCTCCCCCTCCAAATGCAGCTAAAGCCCAGGACTCCCCCTGCCAGGTTCAAGCCATTTGAGGAACCGCTGTAATGAGGCCCTGCTACCTCTCTTCCAGTTCTGCAACCCTATTGTCTCCCACCACACTCAACAATTTTTTCACAAAAAGACCATCCTTTTCTTCTGCCACTGGCATCTACCAGATCCTGCCTGAGCCCTCAAGTGTACTTTTGGGTCCTTCCTCTGGTACTACTTCAGAGCCTTCACAGGTATAAGGAGGCCAAAGTCCAGTCATAATGCCCTGAGATGGTGTGGCTGCTTTCGATGTCAGCTTGTGGCAGTTTGGAATCACCTGAGCTGGGGGCCTCAATTCAAACTATAGGTGAGGAAGGACCCACCCTACATGCAGCAGGTAGGAGCCCAATGAAGACGACTGGGAAGAAGGCGGGCTCTGGGCTTTTTGCTCACTTGGCTCCCTCCTGCTACTGCTGCTGATTCATCTGTTGATACTGGAACCAGCCTTTCCAGGATGCCAGCAGGGACTGTGCACCAGTGGCTCTCCAGGAATCCTCCAGGTCTTCAGTGCCAGATCGACACTGCTGAGGCACCCAGCCTTGTGGACTGAGTGGCTACCAGGTTCTTGGTCTCAGCTGTGAGACAACTAGTATTATTTTGATCACACTGTGTAAGCTGATCTAATAAACTTATTTATATAATCTCTCTCTCTCTCTCTCTCTCTCTCTCTCTCTCTCTCTCTCTCTCTCTCTCTCTCTCTCTCTCCCCAGTTCTGTTCCTCTGACTAGTACAGACAGTAATGAGAAATCTAATGATGCTGACCTCAAGGCAGGCTTTAGGGCACAGTTTCTATTCCTATTTCTGGGAGCTTTAAGAACAGCAGTTTTCTAGGAATGGAACTCTTTTTTTTGGGGGGGGGGTCTTTTCGAGACAAGGTTTCCCTGTAGCCCCAGCTGTCCTGAAACTCACTTTATAGACCAGGCTGGCCTTGAACTCACAAAGATCGCCTGCCTCTGCCTCCCAAGTGCTAGGATTAAAGGCGTGCGCCACCACGCCCGGCAGGAACTCTTACACTAGAAGCCCCACCCATACAAAGACTTCTTTTCACCACAATGAAGACACAGCACGATCTACTAAGCTCCCAGTATGGCTATTCAGATGAATGGATAGGCCTCTGGAAGCTTTCTTCCACATATAAATTAAAACAGCAAATCCCGTAAATGCTACTGGTATAAAGCCTTCTGCACCTAAGAGCACTAAAGATTGTCTAAAAACACAGGATTCAAAGGAAACTACCTAGGGACACATCCACAGGTCTATAGGGAAGACTGGGTTAGCTAGAAAGAGATTCAAATATTCCCAGTGGTTTGAATGTTAACACTATGAACTAAAACTAACTCTCAGAAAGACACATAAAATACCCATGAGGTCAGCACCTTTGAATCTAAACTGCCCTTAACCCCAGGACTGGCTCCCAGGTTGTCCAACTTAACTTTGTTTGAAGGAGCAACAAACCATGCTAGAAATGAGCATTAATAACGATTATGTGTGGCTGGAGAGATGGCTGACCAGTTAAACACACTGGTAAAGGACCTTACTCATGCCCATAAAGTAAAAATAATCTTGTTTTTTTTTGGTCTTTTCAAGACAGGGTCTCCCTGTAGCCCCAAGCTGTCCTGGAACTCACTCTCTAGACCAGGCTGGCCTTGAACTCACAAAGATCAGCCTGCCTCTGCCTCCCGAGTGCTAGGATTAAAGGCACGCACCACCATGCCCAGCTTATAAATATTTTTTAAAATAACAATTGTATGACCAATTCTTGGAGCTGGAATTGAGCTTTTTTCTGTCTACAGATCTGTTTTTCAGAGCCACACCACTCCTGCCTGCCACCTGAAGCAGGACACCCGCAGGTCTGTAGATGTGTTTCCTGGGTGCCACTCTCAAGGTTCTAAGTCTACAGCATCACAATGTAGTAGTAGCACTCCAAGTCTCTTCACTGAATTTGAGGTAGGCAGTAGGGAAGAAATAGAAAAAAACACTCAAGCAACTTTTCTCTTCCATAGAGTAAAAATGTACGTTAAGGAGCTGGGTATGGTGGCTCACACCTATAATCACAGCACTTAAGAGGGTGAGGCAGGAGGATCATGAGTTTGTGCCCAGCCTGGTACACAGCAAGTTCCTGCACTGCACAGGGAGACTCTTTCTAAAACGAAAAAGTTCTTTGATTTTGCAAATATCAAGAGACAAATACTAAATGATAAAGAGTATAAACTCTCCTGTTCACCCTGCCCAAGACTTCGCAAATAAGAACAGATATCTGTTGTGGTTCAGAAAACGATGCTACAGTATTTCTCTGGCATTTGCTACTTAAACAGATGTAGGGTAGGCCTACAGACATATGCCAATATTTTCTCTCAAAGAATGGAAATATACTTCCCCTGACACTATTAAATCAGTAGTATCTTCTTAGATTTTTTATGAAAACTGAATCATTAAGAGAAAGCAAGGAAGGGAGCAATTCTCCCCAGTGCACCCAGCATCTGGTAAGGTCTGTGGGAGAAGTTATTGAGACTCACCCTCCCCACTGTCCTCCTACCCACAGGGCTCAAGTGCATCTTCCTCCAAGAGTGCAAACTGAAGAGCCCTTTACACCTCCCCACTGACCACTAACAATGTCCAGCTGGCCCCAGAGCAGGCTTCTAACCCCATCTGTCAGGTCAGTGATACCCTGTCACAGGCACTAATGTGCTTTTTCACCTGCATCAAAACACCACTGACCCTTGACTTTTGCAGAATCTGTTTCTAGACAGCCAGAAGCAAAGAAAGGGAGGTGTGGATGGGGGAGTACCAAATGGAGGATTTGGTAATACGGAAACAGTCAGCTCCCCCTCCAGTCAGCTCCCCCTCCAAATTCACAGGACACATTACAACAGCAGAAAACTGAGATTAAAGAGTAAGATGAGGGGATGCACACGTGCGAAGGACAGGCACAAAGGCAGAGGAGAAAACAAGTTTCTAATGAATTACGACCTTGAAGTGAATGCTTCTGCTTGGTGCTTGAAATGATCTGTTGTAACCAACACTTGATCTTAAAGGGGGCAAGCTAAGGGATTAGATGGAAATAAACCACAAAAAGAAGAAATCTACATGAAAGAAATTAGAAAAGTCTCCTGAGGGCCAAAACAGAGATCTGCCTCATGAGGCAACAAGTGATTTCTGGATGGGAAGACTTTCCAACTTATCTTCTTCCAGCTCCACCTTCCAAAACAAGCACTTATTTTTCTACTTACGTACTTCTTTGAAATTTTTAAATGAATACTTAAAAGTTTTGAATAGTTAAGTCAATCTTTTCATTTTTATTTCAAAGAGGGCAAAGAGGGCCAGAATGGGGTGGGGAGATCTAGAAGACCACCTCCATAAACAAAGTGCAGAGGAAACAACTTGCACATGACCCTTAGTCCACAAGCGTGACGCACAATGACCTGTACCAAAATTCAAAAGGTGCTTTAGGCTTGTGTTCCACAGGGTAGGCTGTCAGCTTTGACAGACCCCACAGCTGTCCTGGAGATCAGCCTAACGTCTGTGACAATCATCAGGTCATACAGCAAGGAGAGACAGAGTCAAGGATGTGTGGAAACAGTAGGGCTGCAAAAGAGAAGGTGAGACAAGAGAGGGGCAGAGGAGAGCAGGGAGGATGAGGAGCAGGAGAGAGGGTAGCAGGTGGGGGACTGTGAGTGGGAGGGCATGGCATGCTGGTACAAGTGGGGGGTATCATGTGGGGTGCCTGGAGGAGACCGCGATGGCGGAACACAACAGGTGCATGTGAAGCAGGGATGAATGTGTGTGAAGCAGGTGTGTGGGGGGGAGCAGGGGATGGTGCATGCAGCAGATTCAGCTCTCGCCTTCCTGCCCAAAATGACTGTGTGCCCTGCAGACAGAGGGGACAGTGGCTAAAGGGACTATTATTACCTGGCAAGAGCAACGTGCCATCCCATCACCTAAAAGCTAGGGGAATTGAGGCTATGGAGACTTTGATCCAAACAAACTGAGAACAGGCCACCTGTGGCCACTGTACTGTGCAGCCCTCGCCCAGTTTAGGCTTTCACATTCACAGAGAAGGAAGTTCCTAGCCTATGGCCAAATAAGGGGAGGCTGGAGGACAACCCACCAACAAAAAGAACTCGAGGGAGGAATGGGAGGTGAATATAATTAAAATATATTGCATGCAGGCATGAAAGTGTCAGAGAATTAATAAATATATATATATTAATTTGAAAGCAGTGCTTGAGATATCAGTATACATATGCACAATTGTTTCAACAGTATCAAGATGTTAGCAACCCAAGCATAGTCAGAAGGATGGACGCACAGGACATGGCACACACACACAGTGGAACATCAACCCAAGTACAGTCAGAAGGATGGATGCACAGGACATGGCACACACACACAGTGGAACATCAACCCAAGTACAGTCAGAAGGATGGATGCACAGGACATGGCACACACACACAGTGGAACATCAATCCAAGTACAGTCAGATGGATGGACGCACAGGACATGGCACACACACACAGTGGAACATCAACCCAAGTACAGTCAGATGGATGGACGCACAGGACATGGCACACACACACAGTGGAACATCAACCCAAGTACAGTCAGATGGATGGACGCACAGGACATGGCACACACACACACAGTGGAACATCAACCCAAGTACAGTCAGATGGATGGATGCACAGGACATGGCACACACACACATCAGTGGAACATCAACACAGTACAGTCAGATGCATGGATGCAAGGACATGCACACACACACAGTGGAACATCAACCCAAGTACAGTCAGAAGGATGGAGCACAGGACATGGCACACACACACACGTGGAACAATCAATCCAAAGTACAGTCAGATTGATGGACGCACAGGAACATGGCACACACCACCAGTGGAACATCAACCCAAGTACAGTCAGAATGGATGGACGCACAGGACATGGCACACACACACAGTGGAACATCAACCCAAGTACAGTCAGATGGATGGACGCACAGGACATGGCACACACACACAGTGGAACATCAACCCAAGTACAGTCAGATGGATGGATGCACAGGACATGGCACACACACACAGTGGAACATCAACCCAAGTACAGTCAGATGGATGGATGCACAGGACATGGCACACACACACAGTGGAACTTCATTTAACCTTAAGAAGGAAATTCCCGGGGCTGGAGAGATGGCCTAGCGGTTAAGAGCGCCGACCGCTCTTACAGAGGACCCGGGTTCGATCCCCAGCACCCACTGGCGGCCGAGAACCGTCTGAAACTCCAATTCCAGGAGAACTCCAGTTCCAGGGGAATCCGAACACCCCTTCTGACCTCCGCGGCATTGCACGACACGGGTGCACAAACCTGCATGACAGACAGTACATTCATCCACATACAGAATATAATTAATAATTTAAAAAAAAAAAAAAAAAAAAAAAAAGAAGTAAATTCCCATACAGTTGGATGAACCTTTTAGACATTTTGTTAAGAACAAACTAGGTACTAATAAATCAGTAAATTAATAAATAAATAAATAGATAAATACACGTTATGTGAATGAATATACTCAAATGAGGTTCCTACTGTGGGTGCTTCCATGTGGTGGAGAGTAGAATGGTCCTAGTTCAGGGGAGTTATGTAACTCTTATGCAGCACCTGGAGACTGGCCTCAAAACAATGTGCATATACTTAACATTACTGAACCATACACTTGAAAATGGTTAAAATGCAGGCGGGGCAGACCTCAGTGATACAGCACATGTTTAGCATACTCAAGACAAAGAATAAGGGTACCTGCAAGCTTACAAATAGCCTAAAACCAGCCTAGGAGTTCCTGAGGTCCCTAGTGACACAGCACATAATCATTTGCCAGACCAGACCAGACCAGACCAGACCAGACCAGAGGATGTAACTGCCGCATGCCTAGATCTTCCCATCTTCAAAATGGAGCTCGTCTCCCCTTTGACCTATAGGCCACCCCTCTTGCCCCAGTACTCTGACTGCTCCAGTACCAGTGGGTGGGGTTAGGGATTGGTACAGGCAAAAGGAGGCCCACAGAGGTCACAGACCCCATGGTGAGAAGGGGCAGTCCCCACTGCAGGAAGAATTTGGGAGAGCCAGTTTTGACTTTTAGGTGATTAAGATGCGTTGGAGTAAGGGCAGCAGGGAATTAGTTCAACTCCAAACAACAGCAAAAGAAACTAAGAGGTAGACAAATGTCCTAACTTGGCTATATTCGATATGGCAGAGTCTTATTCAGAGGCCCCCTGACTCCCAGCCTATGCCCACTCCACAAGAAGTCCCATGGGCATGGCACAAATCTATTTGTCTCACTCGATTACAGCTGAGCCTTCCCACATCTCCAATCTGCTTCTGCTGACATAACCCAGCTGCCTGCTCGTGTCTTTAAAACAAACACATAAATGAAACCAGCACCTACAGAATTTATGACAAGAACTAGTGTGTTCTGTTTTCAATTTCTGAAAATACTATAAAAATGTTCAGATACTATGAATAATACTCCCAGATCTCAGCACCCTGACAAAGCTGTTCTTCTTTTCCAGCACATTCAGGCTCCCTCTGAAAATGACTGTTTGCAGAAGTCCAAGTTTTCTGTTGTTGTTCTACTTCACTTATTTATTTTGGTTAAAGCAACTTAAAATAGCTTAACCAGGAAGGCAAAAGAAACTGACCAATAAACCTGAAATTCACTCCTCCAAGAGCTCGCTGCCCTTCCTGCCTGCTGGGAAAATCCACAAAGACAGGGCATTTTTAACACCCCTGGAAGTGCCTCTGTTTACTCTAAGCCCCTCCTCCCCACCGTGACCTCTCATATATTCCTCCTGGAAACCATCACATTTGCAGAACATAAAGCAATGAAAGAAAGAAGGGGGAATGAATGTGGACTCAGGGATGAGGAGGTTTCAAGTGCACAGAGACCCTGGTAACTGGTCTCACCTACTGACACCCATCCATGAAAGGCCTGTAACTTCCCACCAAACACCTCCTGGCTCCTTGTCTGAGTCAGCCCAGGCTGCTCTAACAAAGTACTACAGACTGTATGGCTTATAAACAACAGAACTTTCTTTCTCCCTATTTGAGGCTAGGAACTCCAAGGACAAACAGGATAGTGTCTGATGAGAGCCCATTGGTCTGTGGATGAAACCTTGTGGTGACAAGGAGCAGGAAGCGAGGCCTCTGGTGCATTAATATTCATGTGAGCTCTGACTCCGTGTCCCAAACAATTCCCAAGACCATACTTCCTCATACCATCACCTTGAACTTGTTTTTAACATCTGAATTTCTGGCCATAGTCAGTCCACGTTGGCCCATAGAGCATATTCCAGGGCAGAAATCCACCAGCATGTCTACAAAAAGCAGGAAGCACAGAACAAAAGACAACTTAAGACCAGCGGTGCTGACAACGCTTTACTGGCTCCTCTCCTCACTGGCCCCAGAACTCAGGCTCTGGGGCCTGCCTCCTGCAGCCCAGGCTCCTGTTGCCCCTTCACTGTCAATTCCACTTGGAAACACCACCTGTTTGTTAAACACCCACACACTTCATGGAGATCGACCCACATTCCTTCAGATCCTGGGGCCTATTTCTCTGTGGCACTTAGTACTTTATCTTGAGGAAGTGCTCAAGGAAAACAAGAGAAACAAGAAAACTGTTGAAAATGAAGAGTCCTAAATCCTAAGCTCTGCTGCTATTCAAAGATATTTCTGATAGCAGATCTGTATGCTTTTCCCAGCACCCCACTCTCCATCTCTCCAGATGCCAACCTGGGTATCCAACAACTACATTCACTCTGGCACCAGGACCTAGGGTAAGTACAGGCTAGGTGCCATAGGCTAGGTGCCACTTCAGACACCGTCTGTGGGTCTGGGGCTTCCTGTCTATCTGATAAGCCAACTGCAAACCAGGATTTCCTGTGACCCCTCCTCAGGTTAAAGAATTTGCAGCTCACAGAACTCAGGAAAACACTGGCCTTACAATTAGTATATGCCCATTTGTTTATGTATAAGGAATACAACTTGGGAATGAAGGAACGGTATGGGACATAGTCAGGAGGATGGGTGCAGGGCTTGCATGTCCTCTCTGACAACATCTCAACAGCTGCACCAACACAACTAGGGAATTCAAGTCTCACTGTACCAAGTTCAGTGTCCCCCATTCCCAGGTCTGCTGAGTGGGGCTGAAACTTCCAACCCACCTGGTGTTTCCTGTAAGCTGCCCATCCTGAGCTCCTCAGGGCCCAGACTAAGCCAGCTCACTGCATTCACACAGGTGCAATAAGAAGCGGCAGAAAGTGTTCCTGTCACTCAGAAAATTGTAAGGGTTTAGGATCATTGTCCCAAGAACCTTGAACAAGAGCAGGTGAATGGCTGCACTCTGTCCCTCCAGGCTGGCAGGAGCCGGTTTATAAGTCAAGTCTATCCGCAGCAAAGGTATGAGAGTCATCTCCATACCCTTCCATAGAGACTGGTCAAATAAATGCAGTACTGCTCAAAGGATTACCACAGGCCATCAGGAAGGGCAGCCTCCATAAACTGCCACATATCCCTATTCAGGAAATACTCAGCAGGAAAGAAAACAAGCACAAGAGTGGACATGGTACTTCATCTTGACAAGACGGCATGTGCGCATGCACAGAAGTATGCCTGTGTTTGCAAAATGAAACACAGGATGGATAACCAAAGTAAGGGAGGAGACGAGTCCGGAGGCAGCAGCGAGAGCCATCCCAGTGTAACTTCTGACAGTCTCATTTCTGAACCCGGTAAACGACTATGGTGGCTTGAATGACTGTCCCCCCATCGGCTCCAAGTATTTGGATATTTTGTTCCCAGTTGCTGGCACCATCTTGAGAAGTTTTAAGAGGTGTGGTCTTGCTGGAGGAAGCAGGTCTCTGGGAGGCTGGGCTTTGAGCATCCTTAAGCCTTTCCAGATTTCCAGTCACCGTTCCCCACGCCTGCTCGTAGATACGCGGTGCTCTAGCTTTCTGTTCCTGCTGCCTCTGCTGCCAAGCCTCCCCCACCATTGTGGCCTTTTATTCCTTTTAGTAGTAAGCCAAAAAAAAAAAAAAAAAAAACCTGTTTCTTCTAGAAGTTTCCCTGATCATGGTATTTTATCACAGCAACAGAAAAGTAACTAATACAATGCCTTACACTTTTTAAACTAAGAAAGATAAAAGCAAACCTTAAAACTAAACAGAAACAGAAAAAAAATAGGCTAACTTGAAAATCTACATAGAAAAACATTAATAGGCTAACTTGAAAATCTACATAGAAAACATTACTTCCCATAATTTTATTTTATTTTATTTATTTTTTATTTTTTATATTTTATTTATTTATTTTATGTGTATGAATGTACTGTCTGCATGTAGGTTTGTGCACCCGTGTCGTGCAATGCCGAGGAGGTCAGAAGAGGGCGTCGGATTCCCCTAGTACTGGAGTTCTCCTGGAATTGGAGTTACGGACGGTTCTCAGCCACCATGTGGGTGCTGGGGATCAAACTCGGGTCCTCTGCAAGAGCAGTCAGTGCTCTTAACCGCTAGGCCATCTCTCCAGCCCACTTTGCATAATTTTAAACACAGTACTCCAACTTCTCATCCTTGATGGAATATAGTCTAAAAGAACTACGAGGACATCCTAAAATTCCCTGAGTTTGGTTGACAGTGACACCGACACAGAGACTCTGAAGCCACAGGTGATGCCTGAGTTCTGGTGGGGTTGCATAACCAGCAAACTCATCACATAAACAGCAAACTCATCACACACTGAAAAATATCTCAAGTTGAAAATGCTCCCAATCTGGCTAGGCAGCACAGCACAGTGTCAAGTGTCTACAGTTTCCACTCATGACAATGACCGTGAGGCTACTGGAGCTGCATGTCAACACCATCAGAGGAGGGGACTGTGTGTTGGTAGCCTGGGAAGAGATCCAAATTCAAAATGCGAAGTCTGCTTTCTACTGAAATTGAACAGCTTTAGCAACACTGCAAGGTTGAAAATTATAATTTGAGGTGTCAGTGTTTTATCTGTAAGGTAGTATAGAACAAATAAGTAAATAACACTGATGCTGGCCACAGGATCATGAAGGAAAGCAGCATGGAATGACAGGAAGACGGGAAGAAGAAGTCCACGTCGAAATCGAAATTGGGACGATCCACAAAAACCATGATTTGGGAAAACAGATGCAGTTCTTGCCTATGGCCACTGACAGGGCTGGAGGTGATGGCACCCATAGAGATGGGCATAACTGGGTCCACTGTAAGGAGACAGGGATCAGGGATGCTTGGAGAGGTGATCCATTGCAGATTTGAAGCAAGGAAGAACAAGAGGAGTCTGGAGTACCTAGGTACCTAGAAGCCAACAATGTTCAAGGCTAAAATAATGCATGAATCCAGTGTTTTAGACAGTGTTTAAGACTACTGAATCGATCTCTCTCTCTCCCTCCCTCCCTCCCTTTCTCCCTCCCTCCCTCATCCCTCCCTCCCTCTCCCACTGGGGTGTGTGTGGGGGGGGAGGGGTTGGTGCCTCATTCTGATTCCTAGAACTTGTATAATCTTATTTGGAAAAAGTCTGCAGATGTAATTAAGGATCTCAAATCAAATAAAAGGTCATTCTTGGTTATCGTGTAGGTCCTAAAACCAGTAACAAATGGTCTCCTAGTAAACACTGATGAGAAGGAAGCTGGAAGCAGCTGGAAGTCACCAAGCATTAAGCATGGAAAAAAAATGGTGCTCGGGATCATGCGTGCTGGGCTACCATTCTGCCAGTGAGCACTCCCAGATAAATCCAAAATGAAGGTGCTGTACAGGACAACTATGTGAGCTTTAAATTTTAAAGATGGTAAATGCAATGAGAAATGAGGCTCACACACAATAAACAAAAAGAACAACAACCACAGAAGCTATTGATATACTAACAATGAACTGTATTTTAGACATTTAATTATCAAAAGAGGAAAAACAACTAGCAAATAATCAGAGCCACATACATATAAAGGCACTGAAAGGATAGTATTATGAACCAACTTTCAAATATTCAGTATTAAGTACATGTAAAATATATCTAAAAAGAGTAAGAACAAATATAGCAAAATTCAAGCAGTTGGTAAAAGGAGAGAGTTTTAGTGTATCTGTTGAATTCTTCTTTAAGAACAGAAAATAGGCATATAAATTTTCAAAGTTAAATTTCAAAATGTTCCAAGTTCAAAACAATTTCCAGGTCTGACCTGTAATACTCTGCCACTTCGGAGGAGATCTGGGAAGGATCTGGGATCCGGGTGGGCTGACTTTCCCACTCAATTAAGTGTGGACAGAACACCCAGGTCATCTGCTTTTCAGTATCTTTTCTCTTTAGCATCATCTGGTATCAGGACAGTGTCTAAACTCACTTCTCATTTTCCATAGAAGATAGCCAGGAGTTCTTTCCTGAGCTAATTTACCAGGACAGTCACCAATCATGCTGGTGCAGATTACATTAAAGGAAAAATGGGGCTCTAAAGAAAGTTCCAGCCTCAGAGAAGCCGGCAGCCTGTGACCAGAAATGCAAAAGCTAATGTACGCGAAGCATTCTTCTACGGTTTTCAGGCTGTATGTACGCGAAGCATTCTTCTACGGTTTTCAGGCTGTATGTACGCGAAGCATTCTTCTACGGTTTTCAGGCTGTATGTACGCGAAGCATTCTTCTACGGTTTTCAGGCTGTATGTACGCGAAGCATTCTTCTACGGTTTTCAGGCTGTATGTACATGAAGCATTCTTCTACGGTTTTTAGGCTGTATGTCCTTCCTTCCTTTTCAGCAGAACATCAACTGGGATGAAAAGTCCCTGACAAAGACATCATTACAGAGAAACCCAAGACGCACCAAGAAGTTGTGACCATTACTAGATATTACAGTTGTAGTATTTGGGAACTGTAAAAGGCCTGGCTCCTTACACCCATCCGAGCTGATATCTTCCTGGCTTTCTGTTTGATTTTTTGCTGTTCTGTTCTTGTTTAAGGAACAAATCTATGCAAACAGAAAAAGGGAAAATGAGAATCAGACAGAAAATGCTGCTGGAGGGTAGAAAGAAGACAGATCAGGCACAGGGACAGAGGTAGGATGGGGGTGGCGGGAAGCACAGACTGAGAATTGGGATAGGTCAGCAAGGAGGGAGTTCCCACCACATATAAGTAGCAGGACAACGCCAGGACCAGGTCCCACTCTGGCAGAAGTGTGTGGGTGCCACCTGTGAACTGGGGAGTCTGGGCATCCCCAGGGAAAATCGGGTTATGGATTCAGCCTGTAGCCTTCCTCCAACCCCACTTCAAGATGTGGGCAGCCAGGCCTCTGTCCAGCAAGAGGAAGGGAGGTGAAGGTTTACCATGACAACCCAAGAAGGCAGGCCTATAGCAGTCAGATCAGAAGACTCCACCAGGAAACAGAGCTGCTCAAAGCCACCAGGAGCAGCCACCAGCCAAAGTCCTCCGCCGTTACTCGGCATTCTCCGTCAGTTCTGGACCCCCGCCCCCCCATTCTGAAACAACAGACAATTCGAGAAGAGCTCCTGGAGGAAAGAAATTTCACAGAAGGAGTAGAAAGCACAAGGCAAAACTGTCTTGAAGAATGTACAAAGAGCAAGGCCTAGCAGTGAGTGATGCTGGCCTATAAGCCAGGCACTGGGAGACCAGAGCAGGAGAGCTCACAGTGAGACCTTGACTAAAACACAAAACAAAGCAGAGAACAAGCCCTGTGCCACACACCTGTGATCCCAGCCCTGGAGAGGCAGAGCAGGCAGACTGGGTAGATCCAGGCCAGCATGGGGAGTTCCAGGCCTGCTGGGGCTACAGAGAAACCCTGTCTCAAAAAAGATAAAAGAAACAAGAAACAGAGAGGAATCACAACCATGGGGCGACTGTGTGTTTTTTCCCAATTCAGATAAAAGGAAAACAGCCAGATGTGGTGATGTACCTTTAATCCCAGTACTCAGGAGGCAGAGGCAGGTGGATCTTTGTAAGTTCAAGGCCAGCCTGGTCTACCTAGTGAGTTCCAGACTACAAGGAGATCCTGTCTCAAAAAGACCAAAAAAAAAAAAAAAAAAAAGGAAAACAAAACAAAAAGGATTACAAATGAAAAATCAGATGGCAAAAAACAACAAATACAAAGTTAAACTTTAAAATATTGGAAACTAGGAAACAAAATAAGTAGTCCAGGCAATTCAGCATCAAAAGAGTAGTTATGGAAAGAGAGAAAATAAGCAAAGAATAAGTATGTCAGTTTTGGGTGGGAGAGGGGTATTCTGCACTCCTCAGTAGCACCACCTTAAAAAGAGTAGTTACCAAGCCAGAGGAAAGGAAGCCCAGAGCAGCCAGTTAACTTGCACTCACAGAAGGTCACATGACCCGGGTGAGGCTCAACATGCTGCTTAGCTCCTTAGCAGGCTGTGGGCACAGCTGTAAGGCTGCCAAGCACAGGGAGAGTGCTGCCAGAACAGTGGCAACCAAGGCACAGAGCAGACCCTGCACCTTCCAGAAAGACAAGGACTGGCCTGAAACTTCTCAGCAAGCCTAGAAGCCAGGAAGGAGTGGAGCAATGCAGTTTTCTGGAATTCTACCTCAACGGTCCTGTAAGCACGAAAGCAGAAAAGGCACTCGTGGCTGTAGTCAGAACTTACGTGCCATCCTAACTCAAATCAGGGAGTGAAATAAAGTGAAGATATAACAGCCCTGGGTAGGCAGATCCAGACAGATGAGAACTGAGCCTGCAGCTGGTCCCCAAGCACCTCTGGATGGTGCCAACATAGGGAAGTCCGAATCCTGACACGGCCCAGGGAAACACAAGTGGCAAAGTATTTGGAGCTGGATCAGTCACAATAGAGAGCAAAGCAAAGTTCAAAGGGAGCAGAGGAAGCAGCTAAGTGTATGTGTGTGTGTGGTGGGGGGGGCAGGGGTTGGCATAACTGACTCCCAACAGCATTTAGTTATGCACATAAACACCAAAAGAGCTCCTCAAAATTACACCAGGTGGACATGGGACCACAGGCAGGAACAACTCAAGGGAGGGAAATAAGCCATCATCTTGTGAAGAAGAAAGTCATTACATACATCACACCTCCAACTAGAACATCAAGAAGAATGGATTCAAATGATGTCAAATTTGTAGAAATCATGAGCTGCATCTCAAGTGCCCGCTGCTAACTGCAGGAAAATGGGGGGGGGGGTGGCTGCTGAACTTATCATCTTGCAGAGACCCACTGGAGGTTTTTTTCAATTATTCAATGCATGATGAAAAAATAAAAACTCTATGAGTAAGCATTCTGTACCTCTGCCTAGGAACCACCTGAAGGAAGGGAGCCTTGAAGTTCAGTTCATCCCCTTGGGTAGCTACTGAGCTCTCTTATGCTAATGACCCTGCCTTGAGGACTCCATGGGTTGAAATACTGAAGACTCAAGGGCTGGGAATTTCATGGGGAGAAAACATGTGCATGAAAAAGAACTCAAGTGCAATGTTGAGCCTAGGGTGTCTCTGTCTCTGTGTCTCTGTCTCTGTGTCACAAACACACACACACACACACACACACACACACACACACTCCCTGTTGTGTTCTGGTGTAGAAGAGTTACATGCCAGTGAGGAAGGTATCTCAGTCACAGCAGGCAGTAAAAAGGCTGGGAAGGAAGAAAAGGGTGTTTGAGGAGGAAGAGTTTGAGCTCTCCTGGCAGATCTGGAAGCACATTTCTGGAAAGCAGAATGGTTTTGTATAACTAGGAGTCTGGAGAGTTTTGTTAAACAGAGGTGAAGTTCTATTGTGACAGGAGGACAGCATTATTAATGAGGAAAAGCAGAGATGAGAAACCACAGGCATACCAGAACCCCATGCTAAGTCCCTACTGCTGAAGACCCAACACACTTTGGTTGCAGGACATAGAGAAACCAAACTAGAACTGACTAGCTTTCCTAGTGCCAGAAGATGCTATACAGGCTGCCAGGAGAGATAAGCCTGCATGCTTCATTATCGCCCTGACAAGCAAGACATGCCCAACAGCACAAGAGTGTTGTGAAGGTTATCCCAGTAAACTACTTTCTGACTCGATCTGAGGGCTGCTCCATAGAAGGGAATTCATGCCTAGTACTGTAAACCTGGTGAAAAGCCCATGGCTTGGGAAATCACAGGCCACAGAGAGCAGCTACTACTGTTGTTTGCTAAACATGTCAAGCTGCTTCTAAACATATACTAGTGCTACCCTGAACCCTGGCCAGAGAAGCTTCTCTCTGAAGTTGACAGCAGTTGATGAAGAAACCAAAAACTGGTCCAAGTAGCTAAGAATAAGTGTATGCTGAGTGCTCAGCCATAAATGGGACATCTATACACCCCACTACCCAGCAGGGAGAAAGGGGCAGAAAGAACACAGGATTCAGAAAGGAGTGGTAGAGGCTGTCTTTGGGATATGACGAGACCACTGCACCCATGAACTTACTGTAACTGTGGTCACCTGAACAAAATCAAGTCAACATCCCCAAAGCAGCACTAATTGTATCCCGATGGGTTATTCACAAAAAACAAACAAACAAAAAAAAAACCAGGAGAGGAACATGTTCAGGCTGCCAGTGGGGAGTTAAGGAACTGAGTTGGAGGGTTCCTGGAGAGAGTGGGAAGGGTAAGCTGGGGTATATATGATCAAGATGCACTATTTACAGATATGAAATTGTCAAAGAATAATTAAAAGATATTCTAAAAGGAAAAGAAATCACAGGTATCACTACTGACAGCCTACATTTTCTGCATCCTTGAATATTACCAATCGGAAGTTTTTCCATGCAAAGCAACTCGGACTTCCATTGCCACTCATTATGAATGTTGCCTCCAATCAAGCCTTCACTGTAATCACCCATTTTCTGCGCTGGATGGAGACCTTCATGGCCCTCCTGGGCAGCCTCACTGAAGTTCTGGGATTACTCCCAACACATTGTTTTTGCATCCTGAAGCTACTGCTTCATCTTCGCTGCCCCAAGACTTCTCAATGTGCTTGCTCTCTGGAATGCCTTTCCTCCCATCCTCCAGTTGACTCCTACACCCCTTCATTCTCAGCTCACATAGTGACTTCTCAGAGAAACAACCATCCCTGAATGCTCTGAGTTGGGAGTCCCAGTCATAAGCACCTGAGTATTCCTTGCCTTCGTATCAGTTTATAATTGAGCCTTACTTGGATGGTTAGCTCACTCATGCTCACCTTTTTCTAATGATTCTCAAAGTAGGGTCACTTTCAGGAAAACTTCTGGACTGCTGATAATCTTGGGCCAGCATGGCTATAGGTTGAAGTGAAACAATACAACGAAACAAAAAAACAGGTCCCCAAAACACAACAGCAGCATCACGGGAGAAGCTATTAGAAATACACATTTTTCAGGCCACATCCTAGACCTGCTCAATCTAAATCACGGCAGTGGTGCACACTCAAATGTGAGAACTGTGCTGGACTACTGGGTCTAGGTTCCGTGCCACTACGGCAAAGACTGTTCCTGCACACCATGCTATCCCCTGGCGCCAAATTCAGCAATGGACACTGGTAAAGATGAAGTGAGATTTCCAGGTAAAAACTTGGTATGGCTCCATAAATTCCCTACGTTATTAATTCTAAATGCTTACAAACCACCACTGAAACTGCTGTTCAAAGACCTGCATTCCAGCCCCAGCACCAGGTCATTTGGGGTTGAAATGATCTTGGCTCTCCAAGTTTGTCATCTGCCTAAGACCTACATAAGTGCTCATCTCCCTAGCACTTCACTTTATCATTCATAAAATGGGATTACTCACAGTACCTGTTTCCTGCTAAAATAATCAAATTCCTGAACAGCACTAAGAATCATACGTGCACTCAACTAACTTAGACATTTTTATTATTGTCACAGTAATCATTATTCAGGGATATTATTCTGGGTCTCAGATCACACACAGGTCAGGCTAGCTCTTCCTTCTTACAAAACTACTCACATCTCCCAAGCAACAGGGACCTGAAACTTCTCCTAGCAACCAGAAGCCCTTCCAGAGCGTCCCAGCTCCACCTCCTGGAAAAGCTGGGCTTTGGCTGACAAGTGCCTCCTACTTCACCCCTCATTCCTATCAACGGAACTCACTTTCCAGGGCACCTACTCACCTGGGAATCAGACCTTTAGCAGGTTTCATTGGAGCATGTCTGTCTGAGTGGCCAGGATTCAAAATCAACTCATGCTGAGGGCTATTTTTAGCCCAATTTTGATACTTGCTCAAGTATTAATAGCACCAATGTTATTCCCAACTCGTAGATTAAACAACAAAAGGACAACTACCGCCCCTCGGAAGAAACCAAGGGCCCTTGCTCAGCTACCTTCACCCTCCAGGTAGCAGGTCTGTGAGGACCCAAACCACAACCGCACACACCAAAGCTAGGGGCACGCCCAGCAGGGTCCCCTGTGCTGTGGCATGTGGCACACTCCCGGGCATGGTCCTAGTCCCGCCGCGCCGGAAGGGACACCTAGCAACAGGGGGTCGGTGCGCCTGGACACACGGGCGCAGCCACAGGGGATGGCAACACTTGTATCCCCCAGAGTAAAATGCTGAGTAATTTTCCTCCAGGGGAAACACTCAGAGCCAGGACCCTGTCAGTGGCAACAGTATTTTTATCCTACTTAAGCAGCACCGGCGACGAGGCCGCGGTGTCCCCAAGGGTATCCCGGTGCAGTACTCTGGATCAGCCGTCCGAGACCAGGACGGCTCTCTGGGCGACGCACACAGCAGTGCAGCCCAGGCCAGTGAGAGCCGGCGGGGGCGGCCAAGGACCGCAGTGCCTACCGCTTGGGACCGTAGTCCTGTGTCCCGGGCAAAGGCCCTTTCACCAGCCACCGAGTCCAGTGCCAGGCCTAGGTGGCGGGCTGGAACCAAGCTGGCCAGCGGCTCTGCAGCAGATGTGGAGGTACGTGGAAGCAGGAAGTGCGGGCACCGTGCGGGCTAAGGGGACCCCGGCTGCGCACAGCTGCCACCCAGCCACAGCGTCCCGGTCCTGCCACCGCGCGGGAATGAATGGGCTCCCCGCCCACCGAGGCGCGCACTCACAGGCGGCGTAGGCGAACAGAGCGATGCCCAGCAGCAGCTTCATCCTCCTGCGGTTGACGGCAGACACGAGGCGAAGCAGCGCCTTGCTCACCATGCCCGGGAACCGCACCGGGTCCAGGGCCTTCTGCGCCCGCCCGGCTGCTGCACAATGCGCGGGGGCCTCAACCCCGCCCCCCGCCGCCCGCCTCGCTCCGCCCCGCCCCGCCCCCGCGCGCCCGGCTTCCTGCCGGATGGACCGCTGCGCACGCGTGTATCCGCCCACTGCATCGCCCCGCCCACCTCGTTCTGCGCAGGCGCACCGTCCGCTGCTCGCGCCCATGTCTTCCCGAGAATGTGCCTTGCTGGGGCCCGGCTTGTGCGCACGCGCGCGGCGCAGTGTCTGCGGGTGCACAGAGTCGCGCAGCGGCTGAAGACAGTAGGGAGAAACTTGGGACTGGCTAACAGTTTGGCGTGTGTCCGGAGCTCTGAGAATACCTCTCTCAGAAAATTCCCCGGCCTTCTGGGTCTTTTGGTTTCTTAAGTTGGTCCAGGAAAATAATAAATTCTCAAACCCTGCAAGGAGCCAAATTGGCAACACTTAGATCAACTGCATTTCCTCCAAAGACAAAGGGCTTATTATTTTGAAGGTAGTGCTAATCATAGGAATTTAGGACAAACAACAAAAACAAGTGTGACATGTTTGCTCTCTGTAATTTAGGGGAGGAAAACATGAAAGCAAAAGAGAGACAGCGATAAGGAAGAGAGGTGAGAGAGGAATATCGGGGTTACTAATTAAAGTATGTCAGTGTGCGTGTATGAAAATGCCATAATGAAACGCTACTACTCTGCAGTTATTATATCCCAATAAAATTTTAGGATAAAGGAGAAATGGGGAAGATGAAATTGAATTGTTTGTCTAGAAAAAAAAAACCCTGAACATTTCATCGCATCTCACTGTCATCTTTTTATTGTGTGATACTGAATTCATTTCTTTGTTTTGTCTTTGTGTGACCCCCTCTCACTGTGTAGCTCAGACTGTCCTCAAATTCAGCGTCCTCCTGCCTCAGACTCCCAAGCGTTGGGATTGCAGGTGTGCACACCATCCTCCGGGCTGAATTGATTTCGTAGAAAAGCATTTACTGGATGCCTGCCACAAGCAAACGTGTCAAAGTGTTCAGAAGTATCCAGCTTGCCACCAGATAGGCAGAGGTTGGCTGTAGCGAAGGAGGACCACAGCTCTGTGTTCTATCCAGCTGCCAAATGGACTGGAGCTGCTCAGCTTCAGTCATAAGAAGGCTCCCCAGAGGGAGTAGTGTCATGGACCCTTTGCAACCCAAGCTCTGAACTCAACCATTGAACACTCTCCTTTGGCTTTATTGAAACCCCACAAGAAAAATAAATGCTCCAACCAGCAATAAGTCAAGGACTAATATGTCCCATCATTCAAACTGAGTACAAATGCCTTAATTTTATTAAAACTTCCCTCATGAACCTTCTCCATAACTAATTGAGAATCATTAAGAGACCCTTGGAACACTTTAAGGACAATCATCTAGTTTTATCCTGACACTCTTCTCACAAGCCCGGAAACTTGTCTCTGAGGTAGTCAAGGAGACTGCTTGGGGACAAAATGCCTGGCATGAGAACTGACTCCTGGGTTCCCTGAGAGGCTATGCCTTAGACCAGATATTTTTGGAGCAAATCTGTTAGTTTCCTCATTAGTTGTGTGTGTGTGTGTGTGTGTGTGTGTGTGTGTGTGTGTGTGTTGTGGGGTGGGCTTCTGCCCCTACAGTGGCACAAAGAGGGTGTCAGATCCCCTGAACTGGAATTACAGGTGGTTGTGAGCTGCCAAGTGGCAAACACTGGGAACTGAGCTCTTGTCCTCCAGAAGAATAGCAACCATTCTTAACCACTTGTAGGGATAGCTTTTCTGGGGAATCACAAATTGACTGTGTTCAATCTGTTTTCCTACTGTGTACTCAGCTTGTTTAAATTTAACTAGCCTTTAAGAAAAACAATCTATGCTTTGGATTCCCAATATAATTAACTCTTACGAACTAAGCTGAGCACATAGCTTTAATCTTATATCATATTCCCTATTGTGGCTCCCTACCTCAGAACAATGTATGTGTGCCTGAGATGTGACATTGAAAGCCAATAATAATGTTGAAAACAGCATGTCCCTCACAATGTTGAAAGCAACAGGTGGCCATAGATTGATGACATCTGTTTGCAGCTTTGTGTGCTGTTCTGGGTCAGTAGGATCAGAAAAATAACTCCTTCCTTGTAAACTTTAAAGATTGTTTAAGACCAAGTTCCTCATTCCTTTCCCGTACTATGATGATGTGCTGTTCAATAAATGGAAGAAGAGACCGTCTGTTCAAGAGTCCTGAGAGAAATCAGAACACCTCAGAACAGATCAGGCTCACTATTGTTTCATATGACTCCAAGAGGTAGTTTTTCTTTCATGTGACATGCCCTCAACCACTAAGCCTTCTTCCCAGCCTGAGATGTGTGCTACCAGAAAAACCAAACTGAGAGACCCCTGGGCAGATTTCAAATATTTTAGTTTGTAAATGGGAGTGTTTACTTGATTGACATGAATCAATTTGAATAGACCAAAAATTTCTATACAAACCTCCCTAAGCCCAGCCTTCTTCACTTTGTGCCTTTTCCTGCTGCCAGATGCTGTTGCCAATTTCTGCCTTTTTGGATTGAGTATAGGAAAATATCAATAAGGTCAACATTACTAAATTTGATACTGCTGTCATTACTGCAGCCTAGAAGGCTTTTGGTGTCCTAAGACCCTGGTTTCCCATTACAGTTAGGGATTCAGCAATAGTAAGTATGTGTCCAGTGTATGTAAGAAGGCTGTGCGAGGACATGGTGGTGCACGCCTTTAATCCCAGCACTCAAGAGGCAGAGGCAGAGGCAGGCAGATCTCTATGAGTTCAAGGCCAGCCTGGTCTACAGAGTGAGTCCCAGGACAGCTGGGGCTACAGGGAGACCCTGTTTCAAAAAAAAAAAAAAATAAGAAAAAGAAAAAAAAAGACCAAAGGAAGGCCCAGCGGAAGGGGAAGGAAGATGCAAAGGAGCCCTGGAGCTTTTTCGCCAACTCTTGACCCTGGCAGCTCCTTCCCTGTGCCCTGCCTGTTTTGTCTCATCTACCCTATCCCATCTGTCCAGCATTTTTTGCACTCTTGCTATCCACCCCTTCATTCTTCCAATGAATCTATTCATAATATTTTAAAGCAATTACTAGTTATAAGACAGTGTTCTTGATAATTAAAAATGAATCCCAATATGGTTCCTTTCCTAAGTGCTGAAAACCTAAGGGGTTGGGGGCAGAGGGCTGGAGAGATGACTCTTCAATTAAGAATACTTGCTATTCTTCCAGGGCACTTAGGTTTGATTCCCAGCACCCACATGACAGCAAATAACTGTCTATAACTCCATTTCCAGGGGATTGGATGCCCTCTTCTGGCCTCTGTGAGCATTTGCATGATGTGGTGCACTTACATACATGCAGACAAAACACTCATAAAATAAAAATAAAATATTTTTAAAAACCTAAATGGGGAGGAGAGACTAATATTTATTAAACTTCAAAAATATGCCAGGGACTAAAGTCCAGGGACCTTTACTGGCTATCACACTTAATTTTGGGGGCAGTACTGTGGGGTGAGTTTACTAATTTGTGACCTGTTTGGAAAGTAATTTTTCTAAAATTAATTTCAAGTTAATAAATTGTATATATTTAATATGTGTATACATTATAAAATAGCTAAGATGAGCAATCATCATTTATATATTTATTTTTTATGGTAAAAAATGTAGTCTCATAACTTTCAAGCTTATAAAACATTGTTGTGACTATAGTCACAGTTCTGTATAGTGGATCTCCTGAAATTACTCCTCCTGTCTTAGTGAAATGTTTATTTTGAGACTTTGTCTCACTATGTAGCGGACTGGTTTGGAATCCGTGATCCTGCTACCTCTGCCTCCCAAATTCTGGGATTAAAAGCATGTATATACCTCCCCACCCTGCTAAATTTGGTATCCTTTGATCAGCATATTTCCAAGCCCCTACTGCCTTACCTTTTATATTAGTTACTTTTCCTGTTACTGTGATAACGTACTTCTATCAAAGAGAAAAAGCTGATTTAGCTTGCAGTTCCAGGGAGATGGAGCCCATCGTGGTGGGGGGGAGGGGGGATGGCAGCAGCCAGGGAAAGCACAGTGCAGGAGCAGGGAGCCAGCTCACCACATGTTCATCCTCACACTGAGTCAGAGAGCAAGAATAGGAAGCATGAGCGCTGTAAGCTCTCAGAGTCTATCCCCAGTGATGTATTTCCTCCAGCAAGTTTCCACTTTCCAAAGATTCCATGATCTGCCCCACATAGCACCACAAAGTAGCAAATAGCAAGCACCAACAAGTGTTCAGATACATGCTTGGATGGGGACGTTTTTCATTCAAACCAACACACCCGCCCATCCACGATAGCCATCATACTGCACTATGCTTCTGTGATTTCTGCTTTTTTCTTTAGATTCCAAAGTATTTGCAGATTATATCTCTTAGTAAAATGTTGCCCCATGAAGCCTGGATTTTGAATATTATTCCATTGTTAGAAAATATCATTGTAGGGGCTGGAGAGATAGCCTAGCGGTTAAGAGCACCGACTGCTCTTGCAGAGGACCCGGGTTCGATCCCCAGCACTCACATGGCAGTTGAGAACCGTCAGTAACTCCAATTCCAGGAGAACTCCAGTTCCAGAGGAATCCAACACCTTCTTCTGACCTCCACGGCATTGCACGACACGGCTGCACAAACCTACATGGAGACAGTACATTCATACACATACAAAAATAAATTAAAAAAAAAAAAGAAAATATTGTAAGACAGGCATGGTAGCGCACACCTTTAATCTCAGCTCTTGGGAGGCAGAAGCAAGTGGATCTCTGAGTTCAAGGCTAGACTGATCTACATAGGGAGCTCCAGGTCAACTGAGACTAAAGGTAAACTCTGTCTCAAAAAAGAGAAAAAGAAAAAAAAAAAAGAAAATATGCCTTTTTAGCTATTACAATTTAATGCTGCTGTACACATGTGTGTGCAAATAACACTTCAAGACTATGGTATTAATTCTCTAAGGTGTATACTTAGAAGTAGAGTTACAGGATCATGTGGAAGTTCTATGTTCAGTTTTTTGAGGACTCTCCTTGCTGTTTTCTTTAATGGCTGCACTAATTTACATTATTGTTGCCTTGACTGGAAGGGGAAACTGAACGTCTAAGCATTAGATAAGGGTGTCACAGAGGGAGGCTTAGGGACAGGGGTTTCAAATTACAACTTTCCTCTATGCTTTTCATTAGAGACAGGAGACTTGTGCAGAAACTTTCATGCAGAGTGGAGTATGTTGAGTGCTCACAATGGGACAGAATTAGATAAACAGCTAAAGAGTGTCACAAGGTGCCATCCTCCAGGCATAGGGTGTGATCTGAGACCAGCGGATACTGGTGCACAAGCACTCATGGTTACTAGCTATTCTTGGTAGTATTTTCATGGTAGAAATGGACAGTGGCTACAATTCAGGGAGTTTTTAAAATTTATGTTTTTAATTTTTATTTTATGTATAGGAGTGCTTTGTGTGCATGTATGTTAGTGCACCATGTGCATGCAATGCCCACAGAGGCCAGAAGAGGGCATCCAATCCCCTGGAACTGTAGTTGTTTGCTGCCCTGTGGATGCTAGGAACTGAACCTGAGTCCTCTGCAAGAGCACCTTGTACTCTTAACTGCTGAGCCATTTTTCTAGCCCCCTGGATTTTTTTTTTTTTAAGTAGCATATGCCTATTCCAGATGAGAACAGACAACTGCAAAAAGCTTTGCAAAGTGGGAACTACATGAGCTGAATTTGAAAGGCTGTATAGCATTCCTTGGGGTACAGCCAAAGGAGGGTGCTGGGGAGGGAGAGGCTCATAGTCAACATAGAGAGTCTTTGTCTAGAGAATCAGAGAGCAAGAAGGAAAGATATATCAATAAAGATAGAAAGGAAAGATCCCAGAGGGCCTATGGGCCAGTAAAAACGAGGCAGCCATCATGCCCTATTAAGGGTTTCTGGACCCTGGTCTGACTTCTGCTGGGCTGGGCGGGTGGCTCTGGCTCCTGGCAGTTGCTACTTAACCATGGGTGATCGCTGCTGTTTGACGTAGCAGCACTGAAGGTGGGGTGATTCTGTTTACCAGCAGCTCCAGGTGAAGCAGCTTCCCTTGATAGGTCAAAACCCATTTTCTGGGCACATGGGAGCAGCCACGCATGGGCCTTCACAGCACTTGATCTCAAGATCCCTTCTTTTTCATTTCTCCATAATCCCTCTTCTTTCTTTCTTTCTTTCTTTCTTTCTTTCTTTCTTTCTTTCTTTCTTTCTTTCTTTCTTTCTCTCTCTCTCTCTCTCTCTCTCTCTCTCTCTTTCTTTTTTCTTTTTTTTTCTTTGGTCTTTTTGAGATGGGGTCTCCCTGTAGCCCCAGCTGTCCTGGAACTCACTCTGTAGACCAGGCTGGCCTTGAATTCACAAAGATCTGCCTGCCTCTGCCTCCCGAGTGCTAGGATTAAAGGTGTGCACCACCACACCAGGATTCTTTCTTTTCTTAACTCTTTTAACGTCTTTGGAGCCAAACCCCTTATGTGATTTTTCCTGTTGAGAAAATGAACAAACATGTACTCCTCTGAGATAGGATAGCAATGACAAGTCAAAGAAATGATTCCACCCACGTCTGTAAAAGACCAAAGGAGTGATTCCATTAAGTCTAACCTGATGCAGCAATGGGTTTACTGGGATTGACAGGGTCAGGAGCGAAGGGCTGGTTGCTTAGACGAGCAGGAGTAACCTGCTGCACCACAGAAAAGCCTGCCCAGCCTGGGTGGTGACTTGTGAAAACGGCATCCTGGTACCTTCCTGCTTGGTTTGCAGGCAGCTCCATCACAGTCTCTTCTTCCCAGCAACTGCTCACTATTTTGTAACCTTGGGGAGGAGCCTTGTGAAGCCTATAACTTCCTGAGACTGCTAAATTTCACTGGCTTCCAGAACCTTTCAAGCTTCCTGAGTCTGATATGCCTTCCTTCTGGGAGGAATTTTTCAATACAAAGGAAATTGCTACCCAACACCCCTACATTAAATACCTTCCGTTTGAAATATTCAGAATATCTTCCTTGACAAGGCCTGCCTCCTGCATCTCCTTTGAAGAAATCCGAGAGAGAAGGCTTGGACCTGACTTCTGTCACGTTGCTGTCACCACACACATCCCTGTGCCAGCTCTACTCTGGCCATGGCTATTTTCCTGCTGGCAGGCGAACACAGTGCCTGCACTACAGCCCTTTCTAGACCATGGTACTTTCCATGACTCCCCAATGACCGTCAACCCCAGGATAAGCCAGGATGCTTTATTTTACCACAGAGTTGGAAGGGCTGGCAGTTTTAATTCATAGATAAGTAACTAGAAATTGGGTATCTAACATTCCCGTTTACAGGGGTCTATTAGTTACTTTTGCATCACTCTAACCACAATATGTTACAGAAGCAACTAGAGATAGGAAGGCTTCCTTTTGGGTCATGGTTTTAGTTCATCATGGCATGATAAAGTGGCTCAGTTCCTGGTAGCAGAGCATGTGGGGAGGCTTTCTGCAGCACAGGATGCAGAAGGAAAGGGAGGAACCCTGGGGCTGTGTATAACCTTCAAAGGTCTACCTGACTGATGCACTTCTGCTACCAGGCCCCACTACCTAAAGGTTCCACAGACTTCCAAAATATTTTCTATCTGTGGAACAAGCATTCAAGGCATGAGCTTGGGGAAACAATTTAGGATCCCAACGCAATAAAGAGCCTTTAAAAAATAGACCACGTGTGTCTATGAGAGAGATGTGCATATCTGTATTTGAATGTGTATTTACACAAATGTGCCAGGGCATGTGAAGGCCAGAGGGCAACCTCAGATCACAGTCCTTGCAGGCATAACCTGCTGTCATGATGGACTATACCCCGGAACTGGGATGCAAAGTAGCCCCCTTTTTCCTTATTCTGTCTTAGCAACTCTCATAAGGTAATAAGGCTTGTGGCAAGCACTTTATTGATTGAACCATCTCCCCAACCTCCAAATAGATTTTTAAAAGCACAGTTTCAGATTCGCAGAATGACTGAAAGATAATGTGGGGAACTTCTCTGTACCCCACGGCCATTTGCCCTGTTGTTCCCATCTTGCATTAGAGTGAGATATCATTCATTCCTATCAAGGGTTCATGCTATCATCATGATTTGTATGTATCAGCTTTCTGCACTGTGAAGACACTGCCATGTCCTGTATGCACTTGCACAGCTTCTGTAGAGGGAAGCATGCATCCCTTGACGCCAGGAGGGGTTCTACAAAAATTATCTGGAATTCTACTGCACAAAAATGATCTCTTCTCTCTTTTTATTAATTTATTCAGTCATTGACTTAAATATTTATTTTATGCTTTGACTTAAAATATATTATTTTAGGGGATAGAGAGATGGCTGCATGGTAAAGAACGCCTGCTGCTCTTAGGGAGGTCCTATATTCAGTTTCCAGCACGTACACGGGAGCTCACAACACTCTAACTCCAGTTCAAGGGGATCCAGTTCCAGGGGATCCGATGCCCTTTACTGGCCTCCGTGGGCACTGCATGCACATGGTACTCATAGGTACATGTAGGGAAAACACTGATACACATAAAATATAAATAAAAATTTAAAGTATGCATACTATTTTATTTATTGTGTTGCTTATGGCACTGGGAGTGTCTTCAGTTGGCTCCTGGACCCTTTTGATTTTCTCCCAGCATAGATTCCCCCCACACCCCCCCCAAAAAGCTCATCTTGTAATTTCCTACACTAATCCCAGTCACGGTTGAAGAACAGAAAATTATCAAAGAAATCAAAGAGAAGAGATTAATCAGTCTTTTCTCCTAATGCCTTGGGAGTGGTGTGAGAAGCCATGATACGAACTAAATGTGCTGGCACTACTGGAGACTCATTGCTTCTAGACCCTTACTAGGTAACAGTGCAAAAAAGTGTGTGTGTGTGTGTGTGTGTGTGTGTGTATGTGTGTGTATGTGTGTGTGTGTGTGTGTGTGTCTGCGCATGTGTTCTAACCTGTACTGATACAGGGTGTGGTGGCACATGCCTTTAATCCCAGCACTCGGGAGGCAGAGCGAGGTGGATTTCTGTGAGTTCAGTCTGGTCTACATAATGAGTTCCAGGCTAGCTGGAGCTTCGAGGAGACCCTGTCCTTTTTTTTTTATTTTTTTGGTGTTTTTGAGACAGGGTCTTTCTTTAGTCTCAGATGACCTGGAACTCACTCTGTAGACCAGGCTGGCCTTGAACTCATAGAGATCCGCCTGCCTCTGCCTCCCAAGTTCTAGGATTAAAGGCGTGTGCCACCATGCCCTGCGAGATCCTGTCTTAAAAACAAAACAAAACAAAACAAAACAAAACAAAACAGAATTTAACCTGGACTGATGCACATGTTCTTAACTGTTCCCATGGATGCTCCCTGGATGTATAAACAGGGTTTTCTGCTCGTCTCTTGCCACGGGCCTCATGTGGCCTCCCTTGCTTGTGTGTAACTTCTCTCTCCAGAAATGAAAATGCAATGCACTCCTGCCTTCTGTCTTCTACATGCCAGACTGTTCAGTTCTAGCATACCTGTGCAGCAGTGTCACGTGACACTATTTGCCTGGCTCACCTTTGTCTCTCCTCAACCCTTCCTCTCTCCCGACCCTCCACTCCAATGCTGGAATTCTTGCTTATTTCTATGAGGTGCAGTTTGTTTCCCATTCTTTGCTTCTTTCCCAATGGCCATGCCTTCTTCACCTAAACTTTAGTAAAAATATCTTTAAAAAAAAAAAAAACACAAAGATCTTTCTATGCAAATCCTGCTCCCTCCCTAAAAAGCACTTGCCTTATCAGCCTTAAAATAAAAACTTTGTAAGCTTATTCAGGATAGGCACATGGTCTCTTCTATAGACAGTAGGACGTGACTCAATCACTGCCAGGTTCCTGCTGTCCAGGGAGACTGCTGGGCCCGGTGGCTGGGCCAGACACCTGGCATAGGAGGCCGGCGGCTGCACAGGACAGAAGAGCAGCAGAAGCGAGCAGGAACCGAGGTGGAAGGGTGTGGGACTCACTTCAGAACTGCAATAGATGTTTTGGTTGATTGTAACTATCGAAAGGGGACAAGTTGCTCAAATAGGACTGTCATGTCCTATGCTCCTCCTGAGGCAGAGCTTGATGGGACTGAAGGATCTTTTCTTCCCAGGTGTTTACATTTAATGAGATTCCTGAACCAGGATTTAGAGTTGGCAGAGAAATTCCACATGTATGCCAACCCCAGTAGAAATAAGGGGACTGCCTAAGGCTCCATGGAGAAAGAGCTGTTGTATCCAGATGGTACAAATGTGCCATGATGTTGGGAATGTCTGTGTGGGTGAGGAAGGGAGGGATGGGGAAAGGAGACCATGACTCTTTCTGGGTTGTCAAGGTTCTATCTATAAATCTTCTCCAGTTCACGAATTTTATGATGAGTTTTAAGTACTAAACACTATAAGTTGAAGGAATAATCTTCAGCAAAAGTTTCCAGATCCTATCATGTAGGCAACCTCTCTCGTCTAGTCGAAGGTCATTCTGGACAAAAGTATCTGAGAGTGGGATAGAGACCACTGTTCTTTAAAACTGCCTCAGGGCTTTGCTCAGAGAATATTATCAATAAGGAATTAATCAATTCAATTGGGGCTACATGACCCAGTTTTGCATATTGTAGAACTTATATCTTCAAGGAGCTCATATAAGGGGTCTGGCAGGCCTTGGGGCATTCATATAGGTAGCAGATGAACACTCCTCTTCCTTAATATACTGTACTTCTGCCTGGCAGCAAATTGTCTAGAAAATAGATGAACATGTTTTCTGGGATAGCATGCCTTTGTTTAGTGCACAACCTCAGAGGTGTGCATGGCATAGGCAGCCAGGAAAGGTAATAGAGCTGAGCGAGGCAGTGAGCAGGTAAAAGAGAAAGGAAGAAAACATCTTCTCTATCCATTGGAGGATCTGGAGCTGGGTAGTTAGGTTTGCCCTGAGAGTTTCCTGTATACAACCCAAGGAGGCAAGCAGCCAAAGTGTTAAAAACATTTATAAAATAGACTGTCTTCTCATGCCCTCCAGCTCCACACCACTTTCAAAGACACGCTCCTTATGTTTCTCTAGCCAGTCTCCTAGAAGCATTTTCACTACACTCTTCAGAAACATCTTATATACTTCCCCCCATTTCCTATGTGTTTTCCTCTTTCTTTCATCCTTATCTACTCCTTTAAAAATATGTTGTTGTTTCTATTTCATGTGTATGAGTGTATTGTTGCATGTGCAGCTGCATCGTACACAAAGGTGAACTTTGCAGGTAAATGGATGAAACTAGAAGACATTATGCTAAGTGAAGTAACACAGTCCCAGAAAAACAAACAACATATGGTGTCCCTCATTTGTGGATGCTAGCACAAAATCCTTAGTTGCAAGGCAAACTGAGCATCGTCTTTGTTATATTTCTTTTTTATATGAAAGCAGTAGTATGGTTAAAAGGTGAATCCCTTAGTGGTCTTGAGAACTAACCTACCACTTATGCTCAGATTTTGTAATATTGGTATATTGGTGGAGTATATGTATGCATATTTTGAAGTAATATAAAATTAAAGGGGAAATGTGGCAAAAAAAAGACTAAAAGTGTAAGACATGTATGGCAGAATGCAGGAACAGGAGTGGGGTCGGAGGCATGGAAAGGGGAATGTGTCTAATTGAACTGAGTAATGATGTATGAACTGTGCAAAATGTCAATAAAAAAATAAAAAGAAAGCCTCTTAAAGTTAGTAAAAGAGATCCCAAGCCAGATACAGGAGGCATTTGGGACACCAAACACAGATGACCAGAAAAGAATGCCCCCATCATATTACAAGCAAAACATTAAATATATAGAACAAAGGAAGTATATTGAAACCAGCCAAAAGGAAACGCCAATTCCATATAAAGGCAGGCCCATTAGAGTTAGTCAACTGAAACTTTAAAAGCCAGAAGGGCTTTTATTTCAGGTAATGAAAATATAACTGCAACTTTGACTATTATACCCAGCAAAGTGGTCACACTGAAGGTAAAATAAAAACTTTCCATAATAAAAGTAGACTAAGCCAGGTGTGGTGGCGCATGCCTTTAATACTAGCAGAGGATTAAAGGGAGGCAGGGAGGCAGAGGCAGGCAGATCTCTGTGAGTTCAAGGCCGGCCTGTTTTACAGAGTGAGTTCCAGGACAGTCAGAGCTACAGGGAGACCCGGTCTCAAAAAGACCAAAAAATAAAAAATAAAAGTAGACTAAAAGAATTTGCCACCACTAAGCTGGCTCTACAGAAAATACTTAGAGGGATTCTTCACACTGAAGAGAAAATCAAACCCATCCTTGAGGCCACATAAAAGAATAAACCATGATAGAATAAAGTTAAGTGAGGAAGGAAAAAAATAACCCAAATAGTATAAAATCAAAACAAAGAAAGGAATCAATACATACATTTAAATAATAACTCTGTATATTAGTGGGTCCCCAATAAAAGGACACAGACTAGGAGATTGAATCAAAAAGCCAGAACCATCTATGTGTGGCCTCCAAGAAATGCACCTCACCATAAAAGATAGGTACTTGTTTAGAGTGAAAGGATGAATAAAGTATCCCAAGCAAATGGACCAAAGAAACAAGCACATGTTGCTGTTCTAATATCTGAACAAATCAGACTCAAACCAAAAATTAATAAAAAAAAGGTAAAGAAGGATACTTCATACTAATTAAAGGAACAATCAATCAAGAGGATATTAAGATTCTAAACATAAATACCCAGGATACAACTGCACCCAATTTTATAAGGGAAATAATAGTAGCTATAAAGTCAAAGATTGACTCCAGCTCAGTGGTAGTAAGGGACTTCAGTACTCCACATTTACCAACTGAAAGGTCAACCCTACAAAAAAAAAAATAAGATCAAATCATCTGAATTAACACATCACAGATCAAATGGACTTACTAGACATCTACAGAGCATGACTTCCAAACACATTTTTATTTTTATTTATTTATTTTTTTGGGGGGGGATCTGTTACCTATTCTTAAATTATATAATCATGGCAATTATGCAAAAAGGTTTTGTATATGTTGCAAAGAAATTTTCTGGGCTAGTTGCTGATTTAAGACATCGGAAGATCATGATACGCTGCCTATCGTCCAGTCACATGATGGTAAATCTGCCTCTTGATGCAGCGAACTTGCGCCTATCCGGAAGAGTTGTGGTGTCAGCCACTCATTCCCAGCTTCTCCTTTATCAAAGAGAGCCAGCCAAGGGCGTCCTTTGCAGTGCGGATGCCTCCTGCAGGCTTAAACCCCATCCTGTTTCCAGTTTTCCAGAAAAAATCCCTGATGGCGCGAAGCATCACGATGGCCACTGGGAAGGTGGCATTTACTGCTTCTTTTCCAGTGGAGGTCTCGATAAAATCTGTTCCTGCCATCATTGCTATCATACTGGCTTTGCAGACATTGGTGAGAGAACCGAGTTCTCCTGTGGCTAAGATGGTTTTGAGATGGACCTCCCCACAGGCCTTGCGGAACTGATGGATCTCATCATACAGGGCTTCCCATTGGCCAGTCAGCACCAATGTCCTGTTAATCACTACGTTGATTTCTGTACCGCCATCCTCCACAGCCAATCTGATCTCTTCCAATCGTGTTTTTAAATGAGTCTGTCCAGCCGGAAAGCCAGTGGCCACTGCTGCCCAGGGGATGTTGCAACCTGCGGCATTCAGCGCTTTCACAGCGTCACAGGATAAACACAGACAGCTGCTGTGGTGATGCCTAAAGGGGCTTTATCGTGCATATTTAAAGCTTTTAAAAAATTTTTATTTATTTTTGTATGTGTTTGAATGTACTGTCTGCATGTAGGTCCGTGCCTCGGAGGTCAGAAGAGGGCGTCGGATTCCCCTGGGACTGGAGTCAAAGACGGTTTTCAGCCGCCATGTGGGTGCTGGGGATCGAACCCGGGTCCTCTGCAAAAGCAGTTGGCGCTCTAACTGGCCATCTCTCCAGCCCCTTTATTTAAAGCTTTTAAGAGGTCTTCCCGGATTGGATATTTGGCTTTGTAACAGAGTCGCTGAACGTTGGAAGATGTGTCATCGCCAGAAAGTGTTGTAAGATCTGTGAAGGTAACGGCTTTCAGGAGCCACGCGGCCTGCCACTCCCTCTTCACGCTCCTTCGAGCATGGATTTGTTCTGCGCGCCTCAGAACTGCTGGTTGGTTCACTTGTACTTTGGAGATCCAGCTAAGGTCCAGCTCAGCGCCCCGACTGTGCGCGGCCGTGAATCAGGACGCCGCGACACCCACTCGTGCTCCCAAACACATTTTTATTGGTAGCCCATAGAACTTTCTAAAAAATAGACCACATATTGGGATATAGTCTTGACAAACAAGAAAACTGAAATAATCCCTTCTATTCTATCTAATCACAATGGAATAAGACTACGAATGAGGGGAATGGAGAGATGGTTCACTGGTTAAGAGCACTGGCTGCTCTTGCAGAGGACCTGAGTTCAATTCCCAGCACTCGCATAGTAGGTAACAGCCATCCTTATGTTCCAGGGGATCCAGCACCCTCTTCTGACCTCTGTGGGCATTGGATGATTTACACACAGGCAATACACTCATACACATAAATAATAAACAAATAAAAATTAAAAGGCCACAAATGAACAGCAAGCGAAACTCTAGAACATACACAAATTTGTGGAAAGTAAACAACACACTATTGAATGATGAATGTGTCCTTGAAGAAATAAAGAAGGAATTTAAAACAAAGTTAGTAGGGGGGAAAGTGGGAGTTAGAGACTTAGAGAGAAAATGGAACATGAAGATGACCAAAATGCATTGTATGAAATTCTCTAAGAATTGACAAAAATATATGTAAAAAGAAAGAATTAAAAAAACACCTAGAATCAAATGAAGATAAAGAGACAATGCACCAAAATCTATGGGTTACAATGAAGGTGGTCCTAAGAGAGGGTTATATCTACAAGTGCTTAGGAAAAAAGAGCGATCTCAGATAAATAGCTTAATGATACCCCAAATCAATAGAGGGAAAGAAACCATTAAGATCAGGGCAGATATTGACGAAGTGCAAACAACTACTACAAAACCAATACAAAAAACGATGAAACAGAGTTGGTTCTTTGAAAAGATAAACAAGATAGACAAATCTTGGGCCAAAATAACCAAAAGAAAGAGAGGAAAACCCCAACTGAATAAAATTAGAAATCAAAAGGAGCTATTACAACAGACACCAATGAAATTTAGAAAATAATTAGATCTTGCCTTAAAAACGTATACTCAACTGGAAAACTAAAAAAAAAAAAAAGGATGAATTTCTTCATGCAACAACATACCAAAATAGTATACTAAGATCAGATTTTATAATTTAAACAAATCTTCACAGACCATGAGAGGGAAGCAGTAATCAGAATCTCCCAATTATAAAAGTTCAAAGCCAGATGTAATTTTTGGAGAATATTTTTAGACATATAAAGAACTAATGCCAATGCTTCTCAAATTATTCTATGAAATAAAAAGGAAGGAAAATTACCAAACTATTTATCAAACTAGGATTATCCTGATACTGAAAGCAGATAAAGAAAAAACAAAAACTGAGAATTACAGGCACATAAATTCTTAACAAAATACTTGCAAACTGAATTCAACAGCACATTAAAAAGAGCATTTCTGCTGACCAAGCTGGGTTTATTCCAGAGATGCAATGAAGGATGGCTCAATATACATAACTTAATAAGTGCTATAAACTTCATAAATGAACTCAAGGGCAAAAATCACATGATCCTCTTGATAGACACAGAAGGCTTTTAACAAAATCCAACATCTCTTCATGTTAATAGTCCTGAAGAAACTCAGAATAGAAGGACATCTCAGCATATTAAATGTATATATGACAAACCTATAGCCATCATTGTATTAAGTGGAGAAAACCCAAAAGCATTTACATTAAAATCATGAAATAGACAAGGGTAACTACTTTCTCCACTCTTATTCAATATGGTACTAGAAGTTTTAGCTTAAACAATAAGTTAAAAGAAGCAAGTCAAAGGGCTACAGTTAAGGAAGGAAATAATCAGTATACCTCCATTTGTGGATGATATAATTCTATATATAAGAGAGCCTAAGGATTCCATCAGAAAACCTCTAGAACTGGTAATGACTTTTGATTAGGACTCTGGTCACTCGGAAAATAAGACCAATAATTGACAAATGAGATCTTTTGAGACTGAAAAGCTTCTACAGAGCACAAGAAACAGTCAATTAAGTGAAGAGGCAACCCACAGAGTGGGAAAAACATCTTTGCCAGATATAAATCTGACAGAGGATAAATAACTAGAATATACAAGGGACTCAAGAAGCTAAGCATCAAGAAAACAAACAGCCCAGCCAAAATTGGGCTATGGACACAAACAGAGATTTCTCAAAAGAAGAAATATAAATGGCTAGTAAACATTTAAAAAGTTATCAACATTATTATCCATCAGAGAAATGAAAATTAAAACTACTTTGAAAATCTATATCGCCCCAGTCACAATGGCTATGATTACAAACAAAACAAATGACAACAAGTGCTGGCTGAATGTGGAGAAAGTGGAACATTTTCACCTTCGTGGGAGTGTAAATTGGTACACCCTATGTGGAAATCAATGTGGAGGTGTCTCAAAAACTAGAGATAAAACTGCCACATGACTCCTCCTGAATATATATATATTATATATATTATATATAATATATATATATTCAGGAGGAGTCATATATATATATATATATATATATATATATATATATATATTTAAAGGGCTCTATGTCCTACTACAGAGACAATTACACATCCATATTTATTGCCACTCTGTTCACATAGCTGAGAAATGAAATCAGCCTGGATGCCCATCAACTGATGAATGATTAATGAAAATGTGGTACATATACTCAATGGAAATTTATTTAGCTGTAAAGAAAGAATAAAACCAAGAAATTTGTAGGAAGATGAAAGAAACCAAAAAATACTATACTAAGTATAGTCTCAGTCTCAGAAAGGCAAAGGCTATATATTCTCTCTGAAATATGGATCCTAGCTTCCAATATTTTGATTTATGTGTTTAACTTGGAGTGTCAGAAAGCTAGAAAAAGGCTCATGAGAGGGGGGAGGAGAAGTCTATAATGGGTGAAGGGGATCTGATATTAAAGGGGGGGTATTACTGGGAGTCTAAGACTTAAATGGGGATAGAGACAGGGGAATAAGGGAGAGGAGGGGTTGGCAGGAGTTAACCAAAACTAAGGATGTTTGGAAAATCCTTATGGAAACCTATCACTATGAAAGCTAATTAAAAAAATATTTTGATCAAACAGAGGTACCCTACATGGGTGGACAATGATGCTTCCAGAAAACATAGATTATTAAATGAAAATCTCAGTGTCAGGCATGGAATACCTTCCTATGAGTTATTGGTCAAGAAGCCCCCAGGGTCCTCAAAACAACATAGTCTATTGCCATTGCTCTTGGTTTCTCACCACTGCTAGGCAGTAAGACCCTTCTGCTGAAGACAGAGTACACTTTTGTTGCTGAACATTGAGAAATCAAGCTGGAACTGGCCTGGAAAATCCTTCTTGCTGACTAGCTTTTAGAGTCCCAGAAGGTGCTGTGTAGGCTGCTGGGGGAGAACAGCCATCAATGGTATCACCCAGCACTGGGCTCTTGGAACAATAATGAAACACCAGGCAAGATGTGCCCACTGGTGCAATAGTGACATGATTATTATGGGAGTAAATAACAACTTTTTGATTGGATTTAAGGCCCCCTCCACAGGAGGTAATTTATGCATAGTGTGGTAAATGTAAACAAAAGGCTGCGGACTTAAGGGGTTGGTGGGAACCTACTACTGTAGTTCTGCTAAATGGTCATTTTGTTAAATTACCTTCCAAATATTTATGTTTATATCCACTAGATTAGTGCTACTCTCAGGCTGGGGCAGAGCAGCTACCATTTATAGTGGGTAGCAATTAATGCAGATACTCCTGAAAGAGCAGAGAATAAGTGATTGTCAAGTGCTCACCCATAAATAAGACTTCTTCATCAACCCTTCTCCCAAGGCTTGGGGAACACTGTGGAAGAGGTGATAAGAATGAAGAGCCAGAAGATGAGGAAGAGTTGAATGAAATGCTGTCTTCTGGGTATTGTACACATAAGCTCATAGAAGTTGTAGTTACCTGCACAAGATCAAGTCAGTCAATTCTCAGCACGAATGGAGAGGGACTCAAAAATCCCCACATTTACCTGAAGGGCTATTGGTTTTTGATGGATGCTATGTAGGGGAGAGTCAATTTTCTTTGGGTATATGGTCCCTGGTAGATGGCTCCACATGCATGTGAGTGTAGGCAGCACTAACTGAATTCAGGGATTGTGGAAATTAAAAAAAAATTGAGGACATGAAGGTGGGAGGGAGGAGGAAGTGGGGGCTAGATATCTCAAGATGTATATATGAAATTGCTAAAGAATAAATTAAAAATATTTAGAAAATATTTTTTACAGGCAGGCATGAAAAATCAAGCAAACAAAACTCCAAAATGAGCAATAACAACAATAATAACTGTAATAGTAACAAGAAAGAAAGAAAGAAAAAGAAGAGGAGGAGAAGGAGGAGGAGGAAGAGGAGAAGGGGAAGACTGATTTTTGGACATGACATGACCATTGCATTCTTGAACTCAACACCATCAGTGATTACCCACAGAGAATCTGCACAGGATTGGCCTGTTGGCATTGTGCCATGGAAAGTCTTCAAGCCCCATGTTGGCTGTCCAGCCATGGGTGCTTGTTGCCATGCAGCAGGGTGAAGATACAAGTCTATTGGAGATTGTGACCTTTTCAACCTTATCTAAGATTTCCTTCATGAGCTTGCAGAGAGTCTCAAACTTGGCCTTGCTCTCCTCCATTTTCTTCTCCTCTCCATTCTCTAGCAGCTCCAGGCCCTCCTCAGTCACAGAAAGCAGGCTCCTCCCATCAAATTCCTTGAGCTGCTGCACACAGTACTCATCAATAGGCTCAATTATATAGACCACCTCAAAACCTCCACACAAGCTCCACAAAGACAGAGGTGGCTATCTGCTCTATGCTCTCACAAGTGTAGTAGATGCACTTCTGTGTCTCCTTATATTCGGACAAGGAAGATTTCGAAACTTTTGATAACACAGTAGCTCAGAGAGGTGTTGCTGGTTGGTGGAATATTCATGGACCCCAAGCTCTAGATTCATAGAGAACGCATCATAGAATTTTTTTCTTATAGTTCTCTTTGTCTTCTGCCAGTTCAGGGAAGAGCTCAAGGTACTTCCTCACAATGTTTTTCCGGATGACTTTTAATTTTTCACTCTGCTTCAGCATTTCTCATGAGATGTTCAGGAGCAGATCCTCAGACTGAACCACACTACAGATAAAATTCAGATACTCTGGTATCAACTAATCGCAGCTGTCCATGATAAACACACAAAAGACATAGAGTTTGATGTTCTTTTCAAAGAGGTCAAAGGGAGCTCACCTGAATTCCAACTGACCTTCTACAGAGAAGCGCTTGACTGCCAAGTGGTCTTTCCAAACATTGGTGAGGTTGTAGATTTCTACATATTCCTCCTGAGTATTGTCATCTGGGTTTCTGGTCCAAATGGACTTGGTCTTATTCAACTCTTCCTGCTCAATGTATTTCTCCTTAATCTTCCTAGTTTTCTTCTTATTATCTTTACCACTGTTATCCTCCCCATCTGATCCCATATCTTCAATTTTAGGCTTCTCCTCATCCTTATCTTCCTCTTTCTCACCTTTCTCTTCCTCTGCCTCATCATCACTGATCTCCTTCTTTCATTCCTTCTCCAAATAGAGGGTGATGCGATAGCCTATGAACTGAGAGTGCTTCTTTACCACTTCCTTGACCCTCCTCTCCTCTAAGCATTCTTTTTGGCCTTCTTTGAGATGAAGGATCACTTTGGTACCCCAACTAATAGGCTCACCGTGGTCTGCCCATACAGGGAAGGATCCACTAGCAGAGGACTCCCAGGTGTACTGCTCATCATCATTGTGCTTTGTGATCACAACCATTCTCTCTGCCCCTAGATAGGCAGAATGGATTGCAACACCAAACTGCCTAATCATGAAGATGTCTGAACCAGCATGGAGAGTCGCCATGAAAGCCTTAGTACCAGACTTAGCAATGGTTCCCAAATTATTTATGAGGTCAGCCTTGGTTATACTAATGCCTGTATCCATTAGAGCCAGGGTGTATTCCCAAGGGTTGGGGATGATGTCAATTTTCAGCTCTTTACTTTTGTCCAACTTGGAAGAGTCTGTCAGGCTCTCACAGTGAATCTTGTCCAAGGCATCAGAAGGACTAGCAAACCAACTCCCTATGAAAAATGTCCTTCATGAGTTGGGCAGTTTCTGTCTGAAAGGCAAAAGTCTCCACCTCCTCTCCATGGTGCACTTCCTCAGGCATCTTGAGGGGAAAGCGAGAAGTTGTACAGGGCAGAGTGGCCAGACTGTGTCTAAATCACACATGGCACTCAGGCTGCCCTGGGGCTGTCTCAAGCTACATTTTAATTTTTATTTCTCAGTTTGCATTTATTTAATTTTTTGAACTTTCTTATTAAGAAATTGAGTTCAGGGCCAGCCTGGTCTCCATAGCGAGCTCCAGGCCAGCTGGGACTAAAGGGAGACCCTGTCTCAAAAAGGAAAAAAAAAAAAAGACATCTCTTTTTTGAGTTTTTATTGAATTTTTTTACATGTTTCATACACGGTGGGTCTTTCAGTCTTGATCGCTGTTGTACCTGCTCCTCCCTTGGCACCCTCCCTTCCCTCCTCTCCCACCCTCCTCCCAGAGTTCACGCCTTCTGTCATTCCTGCTAGAGTCCATTGTGCCAAATTACTCTCCCCACCCACTCATCAGTGCAGCCCCTCCCCTATCTGGAGTCCCTTTTCTTCTTCTTCTTCTTCTTCTTCTTCTTCTTCTTCTTCTTCTTCTTCTTCTTCTTCTTCTTTATAAATTATTTTATTTTATTTTTTTTGTTTTTTTTTTTTCCACAGTGTTTATTGATAGATACAAGTACATAAAATCAGGGCATGAACATGATTTGATAGATTAAGTAGACTTAATTTCGATACTATAATAAGGGAACAGTTCAGATTCTCACCATTTGTTTCACACCCACAAAAACCACTTCAAAGGTATTAACGATCTCTGAAATCTGATCAGTTTTGTGCAAGTAAACCGTGTTTCTTTTAAAAAAGACTGTGCACTTGCTCAGGCTCAAGGATATTGAAATCTAGCACATAAAGCCCATTACTAGAGGTAGAAATACAGGCAATATACTATTACAGCAACAACCATCAATTACAGTTAAGAATTTTCTGTAACAACCAAATGGATAGTCTAATATTGCAACAACTCAAGTATTACCAAGCAAAGTGCATTTCTACAATGTTCAGTGTTTCTACTCAGTTTTCTAACTTTAAACAGCCTATGATAACTGGCAGCAGAGAAGGACCTTGCAATAGATTGCCTCTGCTTGAGAACCTATGATGTAATTATTGCATGCTGCTAAAATGCTATCTAAACATTAAAGATATTCCTAAAATATTTGATGGTAGATTATGATAAAGACATTACATTACAAAAAACTTTGTGAAGGAAACTTTTACTGACGTGCTTCTGCTTTAAATATTGTGCCCCAAATGAAGTCCAGTAAGCACATGTCCTGTCATGATCCCCCTGCACTGGCCTCCATGATACTGCCAGGATAATCCAACAATGTCAGTCCATCTTCTGAGGAGGCTGAATTTCCATTAGCTACTTAGTTCGCAAGTTGAGTATCTCAGCAGTCCTCAGTCCACATTGGAAAGCTAAAAAGTAAAAAAGCTATCCCATGTCTTTGAGTGCCTAAAACAGTGGCATCTACAGAGCATACACACCTGCCTGTGAGAATTGTAGACAGGCCAAACAACGGTACTTTCTCTCTCTCTCTTTTTTTTTTTCTTTTTATCTTTTTACTAAGATCTCAAGTTTTGTGTTTGCATTACAGGTTCTCTAGTCTTATTATTTATTTCTGGTTGTACTTTCCTTCTGGATGCTTAAGGCCATACAGATAGCCCAGATTAACCAAGGTTTTGTTTTGTTGAGGTCAGTTGAGGATCTCATCCTCAGGGGTCTCTCAGGGTTTTTTTTTGGGAGGGGAGGGGGGAGCCCCTTGCTTCTTTCAGCTCCTCATCCACCAGTTCCATCCACATGAGGATAAAATCAGGTCTTTCTAGACCAGGCTTCCTTTTCTGAAGGATGAGCAGACTTTCCTCTTTCTAGACTGGACGCTGGCTGAAGTCCCATTAGTGGCTCTCCAAGACCAACCTGAACAGGAAGAATGGTGACCCACCTCTACAGGACTTTTCAAGAGATGCCCCCACGTATAATCCCCTAAGACTTGGTTGACCTCTGAGGGCAAGGAACAAAGTTGTCCCCAGGTCCCTCAGTCAAATTGGTAGAGACTTCAGATATGGTCCTTAAGCACCCAGAAAGGCTAAGTTGCACCAGCCTGTTACATTGCACCTATATTAACATTGTATCATTTGGAAACAAATTGTATGCTATTTCCATGGCATATTTCTTGATTCACTTCTTTCCATTTTAATCCCATATTCTCTTTTCTAAAGAAGGCCAAGTCTTCTTCACCTGGCTACCATCTGCTGCCAATATTTCCTGAGCCAAGCTTGGGCTCTGCTATCCATTTCTACAGTTCTGTGCTGGTTTTTTTTCCAGCTGAGCTTGCATGGGACTTGTGCATGCTGATACCAATGCTGTACATTCATATGAACCGGGTCCCAGGAGCTTATAGGATTCATTTCCATTTGGTCTTGCATCACCTCCCTGGCTCTTACAATTATTCTACCCCCCTCTTTCGTAATGTTCCCTGAGCCCTGGATGGGTGAAGCTGAATATAGGCAGCCTATCAATGGAACCATACTCTGTAGACTCCTAATCTTCATGGTTTGATCATTCAGGCCCTTTTGGGTTCCTGAGCTCCTGTTGCATGGAGGAGCTTCCTTAATGAGAGTTAAGAGGTAGTTAATGCCTTCTTGGGTCCTTGTTCGATAAGCTTGGGTCTTGTGTGTAGAGGCTGCATTGTAGATGTGCTGCTTAAGCATGAGCCATTCACAGACCATGTCTGTGTGTCTCCAGTTGTGGGACTCTGTACTATTCTCATCTGGAGCAAAAGAAACTTCTGAGTGGTGTCTGGGATATTTGTCTCTAAATATAAGGATACTTCTTTTGGAGTTAGTAAACTGTTACCTTAGTCTAGTGATATCAGCCTTGGGGATTTCTATAAGATCTGTGACCTCTCCATGTGTGTGCATCTGAGTATGGTAACATCATCACACATGAGTTTCCTTTCACAGAATGGGCTTTAAGTCCAATTGGTTAGCCACTGATTTCCCTCAAGACAGAAGTGCCACTATTGCCCTGATGGCTTATACTGTGTTGCTCATTGATGTGGATATTTGGTCTTGAGGCTGATGTTGGACAATCTATTGATGATCTCCCTTAGTGGCTTCTACAGCACTCTCCACAGCTATGAGGGCTAGCCTTCAGGGGTGTGGCTTCTAAGTCAGATCCAGCTCCATTGCTCAAGACCCAGTCTCAGAATTCAAAATGAAGAGGGAAATATCATGACAGACATTGAAAAGATTCAGACAGTCATACAAGAATATTTTAAAAACCTATACTCCACTAAATTTGAAAAGCTAAGAGAAATGGATGAAATGAATATCTGAAATCCTGGAATTCACCAAAGCTTAATCAAGACAAGACTGACAGTTTAAACAGACCCATATCATAAGAGGAGATTGAAATATTAATTCAAAATCTCCCAACTAAAAAAAAAAAAACCCAGGCCCAGATGGATTTATGGCAGAGTTCTATAAAACATCTAAAAAGGACATATAACCTCTATTACTTACCCTGGTAAGACTGGCTAAGATTAGGCAAATGACACCAAATGCTGGAGAGGTTATGGAGAAAGGGGAACACTCATTGACTACTGGTGGGAATGCAAACCCTGTGGAAAGCAGTATGGAGAATACTTAAAAGACTCAAATTAAACCTACCACATGACTCAGTCATACCATTCCTGGGTATATATGTATAAGATTCAACCTGTCCAAGAGAAACATGCAAAACCATGTTTATTGCAGCTCTCTTCACAATATTTAAGAGGTGGAAGCAACCCAAGTGTCCCACAACCCATGAGCGGATAAAGAAAATATGGTACATCTACACAATGGAGTTCTATGCAGCAGTAAAGAAAAACAACATCGGGGGCTGGAGAGATGGCCTAGTGGTTAAGAGTGCCAACTGTTCTTGCAGAGGACCCGGGTTTGATCCCCAGCACCCATGTGGTGGCTGAGAACCGTCTTTGGCTCCAGTTCCAGGGGAATCCGAGACACTCTTCTGACCTCCGTGGCATTGCAGGACACAGTGCACAAACCTACATGCAGACAGTATGTTCATACACATAAAAATAATAAAATTTAAAAAAATTAAAAAAAAATGAAAAACAACATCATGAACTTTGCAGGTAAGTGGATGGAACTAGAAGCCATTATGCTAAGTGAGGTAACACAGTCCCAGGAAAACAAATGGCTAATGGTATCTCTCATCTATGGATGCTAATACCAAATCCCTAGTTGTAAGGCAAACTGAGCAATGTTATTGTTATATTTCTTTTTATCTGAAAGTAATTTTATGGTTAAAATGATAATCCTTTAACAGGCTCTAGAATTAACCTACCACCACCTATTTTCAGACTTTGTAATGTTGGTATATGGTTGGAGGGTATGTAACATAAAATTAAACGGGAAAATGTGAATTCCTAAACACATTTTAGAATTAAATTATAAATTATTTTCAGAAGTCATAATTTTGGTATATGTGTGACTATATATATATATATATATATGCAGATTTTAGAGCAATACAAATTGGAAGGAACAACAACAACAAAAGGACTGGGTCAAAGAACTGACTGAAACAGTAAACTTCTGCCCCAAACAGTAAACCTCTGCAAAGAAAAAATTTGAAGACTGAGAAAAAAGATGCAAGACTTGTATGGCAGAATGGATGAGCTCAGGTGGGATGGGGGACATGGAAGGGGGAATGAGTCTAAATTAGATTGAGGTATGGTCTATGAAATGCATAAAACTTCAATAAAATATTTTAAAAATAAAATAACATAAAATACATCTATCACATAGTCAATGAAGAGTTAATATAAAATTGACAAAGGTAGAAAAATTAGTGTTATTAAATGAATATAGTAGTGCATGAATTAAGCATTGCAAAATTAAATACATTTTTGGGTCTTTTTAAAATTGTATTTTTGGATGTGTGTGTATGCACAGGTGTGTGTGCCACAACACACATGTGGAGATCAGAGAACAACTTATAGAAGTTGGTTCTTTTCTTCCATCATGTGTGTTAGGGTATCCAAATCAGGCCATCAACCCTGGTGGCTAGTGTCTTTGCCTATTGAACCATGGTACGGATCCTAAATATATTGTTTAAATCTATATTTATATCTTTAAAGTGTCTATACTCAAGCTTTATATAAAAAAAAGAAGCCCAAAAACCAAAAACGAAAGCAAAAGATGCTGATTGTCTTAGTTCAATGTCTATCATTGTGACAAAGTGCCATAGACTGGATACTTTATAAAGAAAATAGGTTCTGGGGCTGGAGAGATGGCTCAGTGGTTAAGAGCACCTACTGCTCTTGCAGAGGACCCAAGTTTGATGCCCAGCATCCACATGGCAGCTAGGAACCGTCTTTAACTCTAGTTCCAGGGGAATCCGACACCCTCTTCTGGCCTCCGCAGCATTGCACAACACGGGAGCACCAACCTACATGCAGACAGTACACTCATGCACATAAAATAATAATTAAAAATTAAAATGGGAAAGTCTCGTGGATTTTCCTTAAGGCTTTCCTTCCTGTATTCCTTTGTATCATAAAAAGTGTGAGCTGTAGTTTGTCTCTCCTTTACAGTGGGGTATCTGAGGAGCAGGTAATGAATTCTGGTATTTAAGATGCATGCCCACAGTTGTGGCTGGTCACTAAATACTTATTGACCATCTGACTCCCAGGAAGCACATTACATTATAGAGGCAAAGAAAGTATCTTTTCTATTTGTTATTTCATGAAGTTTGCATTAGCCATTAAAGAGTGCAGTTTCTCTGGGGTGTGTCCATTAATTTCCCATTAGCATCTTAAGAAAATGGCATTCAGATGTCCACCAGCATAGTTCACAAAGTCTTCTTCAGAAAATCATTATCAAATGTGGATACAGAGTTCTTGCTTTCAAATAGTCACCTTGGGGCTGGAGAGATGGCCTAGCAGTTGAGAGTGCCAACTGCTCTTGCAGAGGACCCGGGTTCAAATCCCAGTACCACATGGTGGCTGAGAACCATATTTAACTCCAGTTCCAGGGGAATCTGACACCCTCTTCTGAGCTCCGTGGCATTGCACGACATGGTGCACAAACCTACATGAGACAGTACATTCATACACATAAAAAATAAATAAAATTAAAAAAACAGTCACCTTGTCCTACTATAAATTCTTCATTGTATCTGAGATCATCTCCCAAGACCAGCTGAAGCACAGGTAGGTAGGTAGGAGCTGGGTGCTTTAAAGTCAATGCCCAGCCCCAGCCCCACTCCATATTACCATAGTAATGGACTTAAGGGAGCCAAGGGAGAGTAGAGGTGTAGCTATATTCTCGGAAAAATATATTCCAGGCAAATGGTACCAAAAAGAAAGCAGGTGTTGCTATTTTAATATCAGACAAAATAGACTTCAAAGTCAAAGAAATCAGAAGAGACAAAGAAGGCCATTATGTTTTTATCAAAGGAACAATTCACCAAGAAGATTTCACAATTATGAATATATATGCACCAAACTCTGGTGCACCAAACATTATAAAGAAAATTCTCCAGGACCACAAGTCAAACACTAACCCCAGTACACTCATAGTAGGGGACTTAATACCACACTGAGCCCTTTGGACAGGTCAACAGGACAAAGAATAAACAGAGAGACATCTGAACTGAACAATATGATACACCAAATGGACCTCATAGACCTCTACTGAATATTCCACCCTAATACCAGAGAATACACTTTCTACTCAGCACCCCACAGAACATTCTCCAAAATCGACCACATACTGGGACACAGAAGAAACCTCCACAAATACAAAAAGATTGAAATAATTTCATGCATTCTATCAGACCACAGTGCAATAAAGCTCAACATCAACACCAGGATAAGCCCTACTGCCTACAAGAACACATGGAGACTAAACAACACACTCTTGAATAATGAATGGGTCAAGGAAGAGATAAAGAAAGAAATAAAAACATTCCTGGAACTGAATGACAATGACAATACAACACAACAAAACTTATGGGATACCTTAAAAGCAGTCCTAAGAGGGAAATTTATAGCCCTGGGTGCCTACATTAGAAAAACAGAAAGAGCACAAGTGAATGATCTAACACTACAGCTAAAAGCACTTGAGAGGCAACAACAGATGAACCCTAAACGCAACAGACAGGAAGAAATAACAAAAATCAGAGCAGAAATCAATGAAATAGAAACAAAGAAAACAATACAAAAAATCAATGAAGCCAAAAGTTGGTTCTTTGAAAGAATAAACAAGATAGACAGACCTCTAGCCCAGTTAACAAAAAGAAAGAAGGAACAACTCCAAATCAATACAATCTGTGATGAAAAGGGAAATATCACAACGGACAAGGAAAAGATCAAGAAAATTATATGGGAATATTACAAGAACCTATATTCTACCAAGTTTGAAAATCTAGAAGAAATGGATGAATATCTGAAATCTTGGGAATCACCAAAGCTTGGCCAAGAGGAGACCAGCAGCTTAAACAGACCCATAACATATGAAGAAATAGAGGATGTAGTAAGAAGCCTCCCAACTAAAAAAAGCCCAGGCCCAGACGGTTTCACAGCAGAATTCTATAAAACATTTCAAAAAGACCTACAACCATTATTTCTGAAACTGTTTAGAAGTATACAATCAGAGGGAATTCTCCCAAATTCCTTCTATGAAGCCAACATCACTCTATTACCAAAACCAGGCAAAGATCCAACTAAAAAGGAGAATTATAGACCCATCTCCCTCATGAACACAGATGCCAAAATTCTAAACAGAATACTGGCAAATCGCATACAGACCCACATCAAGAAGATCATCCATCATGACCAAGTTGGATTCATACCAGAGATGCAGGGATGGTTCAACATACGAAAATCAATAAACATCATCAAACACATAAACGGAATCAAAGACAAAAACCACACCATCATCTCAATTGATGCTGAAAAAGCCTTTGACAAAATCCAGCATCCCTTCATGCTTAAAGTCCTAGAAGGAATTGGATTGGAGGGATCATTCCTCAATGTAATCAAAGCCATATACAGGAAACCCACAGCCAATATCATCCTAAATGGGGAAATGACGGAAACATTCCCTTTAAAGGTAGGAACTCGGCAAGGCTGCCCCCTATCACCACTCCTCTTCAATATAGTGCTTGAAACACTTGCTAGAGCAATAAGGCAAGAAAAGGATATTAAAGGAGTACTAATTGGAAAAGAGGAAGTCAAACTATCCCTATTTGCTGATGATATGATTGTTTACTTAAGAGATGCAAAAAACTCCACCAGAAAACTCCTAGAAACGATTAACAGCTTCAGCAAAGTGGCAGGATACAAAATTAACCTTAGAAAATCAATGGCCTTTCTTTACACCAAGAACAAGCAACTGGAGAAAGAATTCAAAGAGACCTTCCCACTCACAATAGCCTCAAAAACAATAAGATACCTAGGAACAAACCTAACCAAAGACACCAAAGACCTCTACAACAAAAATTTTAAACCCTTAAAGAAAGAAATTGAAGAAGACCTCAGAAGATGGAAAAACCTCCCATGCTCATGGATTGGGAAAATTAACATTGTAAAAATGTCCATTTTACCAAAACTCTTGTATAGATTTAATGCAATCCCAATCAAAATCCCCAAGAGTTTCTTCACAGGCTTGGAAACAAAAGTTCTTAAATTCATTTGGAGAAACAAAAGACCCCGAATAGCCAAATCAATCCTGAGTGAAAAGAGCTACACAGGAGGGATCTCTATACCAGATTTTAAACTATACTACAGGGCTATAGTCATAAAAACAGCCTGGTACTGGCACAAAAACAGACCTGTTGACCAATGGAACAAAACCGAAGATCCAAATCTGAGCACATACAATTTCAGCCATCTCATATTTGACAAGGGGGCCAAGAAACCACAATGGAGAAAAGACAGCATCTTCAGCAAGTGGTGTTGGCAAAACTGGATCACCACTTGTAGAAGAATGAAATTAAACCCCTACCTCTCACCCTGTACAAAAGTCAACTCCAGATGGATTAAAGACCTCAACGTGAAACCCCAAACTCTGAAGGTGATAGAAGAAAAAGTTGGCAGCAGACTACAAGACATAGGCGTAGGAAAAGACTTCCTAAATCAGACAGCAGCTGCACAAGAATTAAGGTCGACAATTGACAAATGGGACCTCATCAAACTCAAAAGCTTCTGTACATCAAAAGAAACAATCAAGGAAGTGAAGAGAAATCCCACAGAGTGGGAGGAAACCTTCACTGCAGATACATCTGACAAAGCATTGATTTCCAGAATATATAAACTACTCAAAAAACCAAGAAAAAAGAAAACAAATGACCCATTCAATAGATGGAGCAAAGAGCTGAACAGAGACTTCACAAGTGAGGAATTAGAGATGGCTGAGAAACACCTTAAGAAGTGTTCAACATCACTAATCATTAAGGAAATGCAAATCAAAACCACTTTAAGATATCATCTTACTCCAACAAGACTGGTTAGGATCAAGAAAACAAATGATACCAAGTGCTGGAGAGGTTGTGGGGAAAGGGGAACACTCATCCACTCTTGGTGGGAATGTAAACTCCTACAGCCTCTATGGAAAGCAGTGTGGAGAACCCTTGGAAGACTTGGAATGAACTTGCCACCTGACCCAGCCATACCACTCCTAGGCATGTACCCTCAAGACTCATCCCACTGCAGAGATACATATTCCACTGGAGGCTAGAGGTCAGTGTTGGATGTCTTCCTTGATACGTCTCAATTTTATTGAGCTCACTGTTTGGGGTGTCTTTATTAGTCAATAAGCCCTTTGGATTTATTTGTCTCCATCCCAGAGTGCTGAAGTGACAGAGGTGAACTACTGTACTGGTCTGAGATGTTGGAGAGATGTAAATTCAAGTCCTTGTGCTTAACAGAAAATACTTTACCCAATGAGTCATCTAGAAGTTAACTTTTTGGTTTCCAGAAAGTTGGGCTGATTTTCAGTTCCAAGTATAGTAAAAGAAATCTGCAAAATGGAACTCCAAGTTTCAAATCATTGGAGGCTCTGATTATCATTTTGATTAGTATTGAACCATTTAATAACTTATAGATTTCATTTTTTGAGAATCTCACTATGTAGCCCAGGCTAGCCTTAAGATGAAAATCCTTCTGCCTCAACCCCTAGAGTGCTGGTATTATAGGTGTGCAGCAACACATCTGGCTACAGTCAGACTATAAACTTCAAGGTTTATGGACAAATAGGAAATTGAGGCTGATGAAGTTTAAACAGATGTGTTTCCAGTATTCAAACAGCTCTATGTTTCTGGTGGTGGTAAGTTAGTGGTAGGAAACTGTGAGAGAGGTTGGAATGGCCAGGACAGGCACTCACACAGCAATAAGTGACAGAAAGGAGATTGTCAGTCTCAGCACTAGCCACCCCTCCCATTGGGAGCTGTTTTATGCAGGGGCAACAACCCCAGGATTCCCTGTCACTCCTAAGATATTCTTATGCTCACAGCTCCATTACATAATTCATATTTATGATGTCCTTGTGCCATCAAGAGGAGTAAATTATACTGTTTACTCTTATTCCTAAAACAGCGCTTACATAACACATCAAAAATAACATTTATTGAATGCTGTGTGCCAGGGCTTGTGCTGCATACTTTATGGGGATTATCTCATTTTAGAAATATTTCCTTTTAAAATGGCTTTAACTAAAAATATTTTGGTGCTTAAGCTGCAGTCGGCTGAAAATTCCACATATATGGAAAACATATTCACCGAGGAGGCTTTAATTAAATGTTGGCTTCCAAGTTCTCTCTCCACTCTGTGTGTATACATGAATATAGAAAGTCTTATAGGTATGTTCTATATATATGTATATATATTGCATATATATATAGACATATATATATATATATATATGTATATATTGCTGTGGTGTGCCCTTCAGCAGTACAAATAGTTCCCTTATCTATGGGAGACGTATTCTGAGACCCCCAGTGGGATAGTACCAAACCCTATATGCTCATTTTCCTGTATGTAAATGTTGATGATATAAAATTTACTTTATAAATTAAGCACACTAGCAGATTAACAACAATGAATAATGAATGCAGTAGAGAAGTTATAGTGCTATTCTATAGAAATTTATACAAGGATGCTGTCTCTACACTAGTATAAGACAGTCTTCTCCCTCCTCTTTCTGTGACCATGTGAGATGGCACTGTGTCTACATGATGAGGAAGGCAGGTGACATAAACACCATGACAGCATTAGGCTGCCGTGTAAAGTTATTTGAACAGAGCTACAGACTTTGACATTATAGATGATAACTGAAAAAGAGATGGAGCAGTAAATGGGTGGGTAACCTATACGGCCTGGATACCAGACAAAGGGACAATGGTCGAGACCCAGAGAGGCAGCATAAATACTGAGGGCCCATCTGTTCCTGAACAAGTCTCGCTGCAAATCCTCAGTTGGTGTTCTCTGGATCTGTGCCCCACATGGCCTTCAAGGGCCCCTGAGGCCCACACTCAGGGCTGCTTTCGTCATCTGCCTTAGAACCAATTTTCCTCCGCTGCTCTGAGCTCCTGCGGCTCTGGCTTCTTGCTCATTACATGCCGCTCAGCGTTGCTTCGCTTCGTCTTTCCTGTGTGCGGCTCTCACTGCGCGGGCTCACTACGTGTGCAGCCCAGCTTTGCCATGAATCTTTTGTGTGCATTGACAGTCATTTCTTCTCTGGACCACAGCAGTTAGTGCTTTGGATCATCTGCTGGCTCCTTTGTTTCTTTAAAAAGGAAAATATGGGGGCTGGAGAGATGGCCTAGCGGTTAAGAGCGCCGACCGCTCTTGCAGAGGACCCGGGTTCGATCCCCAGCACCCACATGGCGGCTGAGAACCGTCTGAAACTCCAATTCCAGGAGAACTCCAGTTCCAGGGGAATCCGAGACCCGCTTCTGACCTCCGCGGCATTGCACGACACGAGTGCACAAACCTGCATGCAGACAGTACATTCATACACATACAGAAATAAATAAAATTAATAAAAAAAAAAAAAAAGGAAAATATTTTATTTATTATTTTTATGTGTGTGTATGTAAGTGAACTGGTGTCGTGCAATGCTCACAGAGGTCATAAGAGGGTGTTGGATTCCCTGGAATTGGAGTTAGCGATGATGCTTGTTAACTACCATGTGGGTGCTCATAATTGAGCCCAGCTCCTCTGCAAAAGCAGCCAGTGCTCTTAACCGATGAGCCATCTCTCCAACCCCTCCTTTGTTTCTTGCTGCTGTTTCGTGTGAGTATGGTGGTATGTCATTCATCTATCCATCCCCTGAGTGTCTGTTTTCTCATGTGGATAAGCGGGATTATATCGGGGCTGGAGAGATGGCTCAGCCATTAAGAGCGCTGACTGTTCTTGCAGAGGGCCCGGGTTCAATTCCCAGCACCCACATGTTGGGCTAAGGACCACCTTTAAGCCGGTGTGGTGGCTCACGCCTTTAATCCTAGCACTTGGGAGGCAGAGGCAGGCAGATCTTTGAGTTCAAGGCCAGCCTGGTCTACAGAGTGAGTTCCAGGACAGCTGGGGCTATAGGGAGACCTTGCCCTCAAACTCTCTATCCCCCTGTTCCCGCCTCCCAAGTGCTGAAGTTGTAGGCATGCCCCCTCACATCTAGCTCTGATTGTCTTTCTATTCAAACACATGGTCTTTTCTCTAATTTAGATGGTCTCTTTAGTTGAATCTTTATATATAGGCTAAACTTCACTTTTTTCTCCCTCTCCGATCCTTTTTAAAATTTCTCTACAAATTCCTTCTTCTTCTGGGACCTTTTATAGGAGAGATGGAAACAAATCATTGTGTTCTGAGGCTCAAATGACTCACTGTGACCTACAAATAGAAGCCCCAAGTGTTTTCTGTGGGATCCAAGCCCTAAAAGCCCTTTGGAATGGGGCTTTCCTGCTTTATGGCCTTCCATTCTGTGCTTACAGTAGATTGGAGTATGTTTCTTTCTGCCTCAGATTAGAGCTGCCTGTTTCATCAGTCTTCCTCATCTGGTTGTTAGTTCTTCCTTGGGAAATGCTAAACCTCTGCTTCTCTTTCCCCTTGTTTGACTGTTGCTTTTAAAAACATATTTGCCAGATCTGGGAGTTTGCCAAGTATTGTGGGTAAGAAGCTCACTGCCATGGTTAAGATGATTTATTTGAGTGTGACACCCCAAGTTTCATGTACTGGAATTTTGCTCCCTAAATGTGAGAGGCAGTGGAAAGTGGTGAGATCACTAGAGGTTTGTCTTAGTACGGGATTAATGAGGTTCTTGTCCCAATTCCATTCTCACAAAAGTAGGTTGTTGTTAAGTGAGGCTAGCCCATGCTCTTGGCTTCTACATAACGATATTTCCTTTTACTTCTTTGCCATGTTGTGACATGTTAGAATTGCCCAAGCACATAAGATCACATGATCGTGGATGTTCAGACTCAGGAACTATGACCTAAGTAAAGTTCCTTACTTTATAAAAGACTCACCATTAAGTATTTTGTTAGAACAACAGGAAATGGACTGATATATCAGCTCTGTTCTATACTCAGTGTGTGTTTTAAGACATCTGTGAAATGAGATAATAATAATATTATGTCCTAGGTTGTGGGAATGAAATGAGATAGTGTTAGGGTTCGAGAATCCACACCAGACACACTGAAGGATGGAAAATCAAGATTTTATTTTGGGGAAAATGTAAACCAGCATGCTGGGGTGGGAGAGAAAAGGCTCCAACCCCAATAACTTGGCTCGTAGGCCTTTATACAGGGTCTAGGGGAATTTTAGCGGGGTTTGGGTAACTTGTAGCCTTATTGGATAATAACAGGCTTACAGCTCCTGGTTAGGTCAGCCCAACAGCACCCCACATACCAACAGTTATCTTTAGACACAATCCTGCAACTGGAATGAGGAAATGTTGGATCAGTCCATCTGCCCTCACATACCAACAGTTATCTTTAACAAGTTTAAGTTAGCTGTTCTTGAGGCCTTGAGCAACTGTCTTTGGGCAATTAACCTTTCCTGTGAATTGGGCAGGTTCAAGTAATTGCTTAAAATGGCAGCTATACACAAAATGGAGTCAGTGTGGGCCTCTCTTACAATAGCAGAGGGTACAGTATTGAGTCTGGAACATAAGCAATGGTCTGTGCCAGCTCATACTGTTGATTAGCCTAAATCCTTAGAGATTTATTGAAAACTAAGCCCCCCAAATATTTCACTCCAGAGGCATTTGGATGAGAGGAATAATTTTTTAATTCCTTTTATCATTCAGAGATTTGGGGTCATGTTTAGGGTTTTCTTATTTTAAGATCTGTTTATGTCCTGTAATTCCCTCCTTGAGTCAGTGCCGATCCATCAAACTATGTCTCTAAACACGAATGAGCATCAAGACCTCCAGGAAGGTTTGTTAACACACAGATACAGGTGTCCATCCCTACTCAACCACACCCAGCCTGCTTCTGTTGATTGGAGGTTGGTCTTGGTAATTCATACTTCATTTGCTTTATGAGTTATTTATTTTCCTTTTTTTTTCAATTTAAATAATTTGCATTTCCAACAGGAGATCCCCTGGTTCAGGACCCTTTCTAAGAGCCACTCCCAGCCCTAAGACTTGTCCTATAGTTTTTCAGGGTGGGGCAGTCTGGAAAACATGCCTTCCAATTTCAATAGGGGATCATTTGATCTCTAGACTTGACTTAAGGATTACGTTAATAGCTTGTAAACTACGAAGAAACTGCCAGTCTCTAAATATCTTTAAATTATTCAAGTTTGCCTCTTAGGTAAAAGTATTTCAAAGTCACATTAAATGGGTGCTGAATTCTGAGCTTATTGCATCTCATCTTGACGCTGCACTGTTGGGCTTGGCATCCAGGCCACCAAAACCAAGGTGTGAATCCTCCAGGCCCAGGTGTTGTTAGATCCTCCTGGAGCTAGCGCTGGCTTGGTCACTTGTGTTGGCTCTTCCCCAGGGAGTAGCTGTCTCTCCTGTCACTGATGGAGTGTGTTGGGAGAGGAGACAGAATTGCCAGCACAGCCTGGAGACATTAGATGCTCGCTCGTCCCTGCTGTCTGTGAAGAACCTGCTCCCTCTGGCAGTCACAACAGTAGCACATTTAATCACTTCTCTCCTCAGGAGTTTTAAATTCCTTCTGTAGATGAAGAAAGTGAAGCGTGTGGAGGATATTCAGTATCATCCAGAAGATCTCAGGTGCTGATGTCAAAGGTGGGTTACAAACTTGTATTCAGCCTTGGGTAATGAGCAACAGAGCTAGACAGGTAGCAGCTTTGTGTGTTCAGTGCCAAGCCCCATGCCAGATATCTTGTGGCTTTTTTCACTTATTTCTAGGCTTCTTAGTACCCACCATATATCATGTAAAGCATTATGAGAATAAGAAGTGGAATTAACCAAAAACTGAGAAAGAAATCAGTCTAGTCTATCTTCCCCCTAAAAAGAAGGATTTACATATGTATTACTGAACCAGCCTATTAATGTGGACTCATAAAACACAAGGGGAAATCCAGTGCTTTCCAAATAAAATGTATCTGTATTTTCAGTATAATATGGAAAGAGCCTGGGGGCCTGACATAATATGTATGTATGCATACATATACATAAACATATACATATATAACATATATTATTTTTTTACAGTGCCAGCTTCTATATTTCTTCTTTGGTTCTTCTATATTTCTTTTTGAATCTAATTCTATTTGTATATTTTATTTAAATCCACTGAGAATAGACTCAAATTACCAATGAATCATAACAGAATGGGAACTTTGGCTATCCTTTTATTTAATAAACAATATCTTATTTATAATATATAAATGACATCACTCTTACTTAATAGAGGAGCAAAGGATGGAAGTGACAGCAGATGGGGGTTGAGCGCATCATAGTGCTCCTACCATTATTACATTTTATTACAAAGGTCACCAGGTCATTGTTAAAGAATTTTGTCATCAGGTGAGGTAATTTTGTATGAGAATAGTCCTGAATTAATGGTAAAACAGGGATGATGTATGTCAAAAGCCCTAGCTGTCTCAAGAAAGAGCAAGGTCCAGTGGTGGTTCCCTGATTTTCTTAGGTATCCGGTCCCTTTGTCCTTCACTGTGCAAGGCTCTGGCTGGGCTTCACCCCAGGGCTGAATCACAACATGGTTTCAAGAGGACAACAGCTGCCACCAGACGTCAGAGCCTTCAGACTTGACAAAGATGGCTGGAGATGAGCTATCTTCCCCCTTCATGTGCCCGAGTGAAGAAAACCTTTCCGAAAGGCTCCGAGGCAGATATTCCTCCAGGCCTGTTTGGCCCAGTTTAGTCCAGTTCTTTATAAGGGATTGTCAAGTTTAGCGTGGATCAGTCATCATTTACCTAAATCCTAGGTAAACTGAGCAAAACTGAGGTTTTGTCTACATGGGAAAGAGGAGCAGTCATTGTAGGTAAAAAAAAATGTCTATGTCAGAGTTATGAAATTTAGGCTACTCCAGAGAGGTGTGTTTCAAAATAACATAAATGGCAAATGGTTCTGAGGGCAATCCCCAGGGGCATTTGTTACTTTGAATAAAAACAGCCAAGTCTTCCCTTGCCCTGTGAATCACTACAACAAGCACTTGCAGCCATTTACATGTAGCAGAAGGCAGCTTGTAGTGATTCATTTGAATAGACACCCACCAACTTGTTGGAATCCACTTCTGTTTCCAAAAACATTAAAATAACTGGTAACTGATAAGAATCCTGGTCATGTTTTCAGTAATGCATTAGAAGAATCTCTCCTGAGTGTAGCTTTGATGTAGAGGATTGCATTAACTCTGCTAGTTGAATATGGGGTTAGATGACTTAGAGGAAGGTGCAGTGTACTCACGTCCAAACCAACTCAAGGTCTGTATGATCAAAGATATACGTAGGTCTATGCCTGGGTTGTTCATGATTGGATTGGCATCCCCTATCCTTGCTAAGGTTGGGGACTGTTTTCCTGTCTAGATTAGGCTCGATGGTAAGAAAACCTTACACAATTTGGAAAGTCGGGCCTATAACAGGCCATTATTTTCAAAATTGCTTTCTCAGATGTGGGTACAACTGCCAGCAGGATGTTTACAGCCACTCTCCAGGAACCCAGTGGATGTGGCAGAATTCTGTGGACATGGTGGAATTCTAGCCATCCCCGCTGCTAACTTCTTTGACCTTTGGGGGAGGCTTTCCTGGCACCCAAGCCCCTAGCTCTTGTAAAAGTCACAAATCCTGCCCAGCACTCCAGAGACAGAGGCAGGCAGAGTTCAAGGTCCACATAGCGAGCTCCAAGTCAGCTGGGACTAAACAGAGACCCTGTCTCAAAAAGTAAAAAAAAAAAGTCACAAGTCTTCTGATTTTATCTTAAATCCTTTAAACTCAGAATGCATGGAATGACCATTTTCCTCATCAAACTCTGAAAAATCAGATTGTTTTACTTCTATATCCAAATTCACATATAGCTCTCTCTCTCTCTCTCTCTCTCTCTCTCTCTCTCTCTCTCTCTCTCCACACACACACACACACACACACACACACACACACTCATGTGCACATATGAGTACACACTTTGCTATTTCAGTTAGACTGGAGGCCAGCAAGCCCCAGAATCTGCCTGTCTCCCCCCTCCCCCCATCCCAGTCTGGGATTACAGACACAAGCCAGCACGGCTGGTTTTTACATAGGGTTGTAGGGATTTGAATTCAGGTCCTCATGCTTGCTATGATTCCCTGCTAATTTGTTTACGTCTACAACTTTCAGGATGGATGTAAAATTTAAGGGTTAAATAAATTTTACAAAAATAAATAAATTTTACATAACATAATTCCTATACGACAGAAAAAAGCCACACATAAGACATTGGGAGTGGGGGGTACTGTGCATGGTAATGATGTATTTAACCTCAGCCCTCAGGAAGCAAAGCAGGCAGATCTCTGAGTTCATGGCCAGCTTAGTCTGTAGTGCCCAGAGCAACTGTCTCAGCACCTTTGGTTGGATCCAGGAATCCTTTTCTTCACAACATAGTTCACAATAGAAAACCAACATAGTCAAACCAATTCTCTGTACAAGTCCAATGTGATGAGGCAAAGGGTCCAGAAGTATGTGCCTTCAACTGGGCTACACAGCACTGGAGGTATGCAGGGCTAATGGTTCTGCCCCTGGGATGGGGAGCTGGGTACCAGAGAGCCCCCTCCAGAGAACAAGGAGGATCTAGTAGTCACGTTGTAGTCCTCATCATCTGCTGAGTTCAATGCCTCTGACAAAACTGTCAGTGTGTTCAATACAGTCAAGGAAATACTAGAAAAATTAAAGATAAACAGAAGGTACAGAGATGGAAAATAAGGAAAAGAACAAGACAGGGAATCCACAAAGTGGTGTTGTGATAACAAATGTTTTCATGCACATGTTTTAGAATCCCAGAATATTAAACAGAATATTTCAAATAAATATCTGAAGAAGAAACTGTGGAGAGTTTTTAAAATAAAGTATGTTTACAAAACCACATATCCAAAAATTCACAGACAATTAAATAAGATAAATATATCTGAAAACTGAAAATAAACCCCCCCCCAAAAAACAATATTTCAAACAAATATCTGAAGAAGCAACTGTGGAGAGTTTTTCAAAATTAAGTATATTTACAAAACCACATATCCAAAAATTCATAGATAATTAAATAAGATAAATATATCTGAAAACTGAAAATAAAAACCAATAACAAAAAAAAGACAGCCAACCAACCAATTTTGCAGTAAGAAAAATAAACCCACCAAACAACTATACACATGGTTGTATCATATTAACATTTCTGAGAAGCTTCTGAAGGCAACTAGAGAAATAAAATATACATCAATACAGGAAATGTAAATAAGAATTAAAGTAGACTTCTTGTCAGAAATGAGATGATCTTATAGACATCTTTAACATACTAAAGGAAAAAAAGCAAATATCAAGTTAGAATTGTACATGTAAAGAAAATGTCACCTAAAATTAAGGAGTATAAAGACTTTTACAGGAGAAACAAAAATTGAGAACTCACTGTCAGCAGCTCTACACTATAAGAAATATTGATTGTATCCCTCTAGGTCCTTTTTTGAGTTTTTCATTCTTTCTCTGAGCATCTCTCTGAATTCTATTGGGGTTAACTGTTTATAATGGGCCCTAACAAAGTTTACCTTCCAGATGCTGAGAAACCTTCCTACCTCTCCCCTTTATAGGAAAAAGAAAAACATGATGGTACTGAAATCATTCCCTAACTGTAAATTAGAGCCAACTGTTATAGTGGTAATTTCTTATAAAACAGGTATAACCACCCATTTTTAATTGACTGATAGGCATAGGAACTGTGAAAGGATAATTTTCTATCTAGAGGCAAATTCAATAGTAAAGTCTTTATAAGCTGTGTAATTAAGCAAAAATATATTAGTACAGGAAAGCTCTGACATCAGCAATGAATTATTCTGCCTAGGAGATGTTGGCTAGGGGATTCAAACCCCCCTCCCCCAAAATTATAATGGCCTTTTGCCTATAAGTGGGATATATGCAAGGAGAAAGGCAGTAAGTCCCTGTTGTCGAAGACCTGGTGTGAGCATGAAAAAATGTTATGAGACGTCACTTGCTAACATACAACTGGCCTCTGAAATGCCAGAGAGTGTTACCAAAGGCCACTAAAGCAATACAGCAAAATATTGGTCTCCTTGAGACAAGCAAGACTCCTCAGTCAGTATCAGCTGCACCTCAACTGCTTGGAGATACTGTGCAACAGTGGCAGCCATGTGTCTATATATATCCCAAATCTAATTGGCTATTAGCTCTCTCCTTGGAGGAATAACTCACAGCAGATGCCACAAGCTTATGTCCTCTACTGGTTAGGAGATGTTATAAGCCACAATAAGAACTTGTCACCCTCTATAGAGAAACCACAGTTTGTGGATTAGCATACCACCCAAGCATCTGTGTCTATGGCCATAATAATTAGTACTGCTTAAATGCCTGTACATCCAATTGCTTGTGCTTTCTTAGTGTGACTAAAAAGGTATCACGGGATAAGCTGTCAACCCATGAATAGAAACAACCTGAACAGACTAGAGTCAAAAATGACAACTCCAAAGAAAGTAGACTGTTTTCTTCTCACCCACTTGTGCCCCTTTCCCAAAGCCTAGGGAACAAATTGTGGAAGAGGAGGCGTGGTAGTATGTAAGGGCTGTGGAGAGATAGGGGTGAATCATGAGACTACAGCAATATAGACTGGATTCCTAATTGATCAACATGCCTGTGCATACAAGCATCACCAACTGGACTATGGGAACCTTAGGTTGTTCAAAATTTGGACAAAGATACTTGCAAAGGCACCAATTACCTAATTGTATGGCAAACTGGGTAACATCAATGTAATCTGAAAACAACTATGTTATTATATTATAGAATCCCTTAAAAATAAACAAATAAAAGAGGAAAAAAAAAAGAAATATTGAAGGAAGTGTTCAGGAAGGAAAGAATATGATACCAGACAGAAACTTGCATCTGTATTAGGAAATTAAAAAATACTGAGAATCAAATAAATGGAAGTTAAGATATTTTTCTTATTTTTACTTTCTGTGAAGGAAAATCAACAGTAGCAAAAAATAATGTCAATACTGTATGTTTATACTATATACAGAAGTAAAATATATGTTAATAACAAAAAAACATGACAGGCAGTAATTGAAAATTATGTCTTCAAATTGCATTTGAAGGTAAATTCTCATTCATTAAAAATGTACATTCAAGTGCTAGGACAACTACTAGTGTTAACTCTTTCATCTTGGCCACCACATGCTCTCCAGACCAAGGAAGACATGGGGTTTTGAGAATATCTTGGCTGCATGAGCCAACACTCCAGCCTCTTGGGAGGTCAGTGTAGAGTGAGTCTGTGCCTTAACCCAAGATCAGCTTTAGCAAATATTATGCTCCTTTCTTTGGGCAAGTTGGCATAAGGCATCACCACTTCAAAAGGAACCCAAGTTTTTGGCCAACTGTAAACTTGAATAAACTGTAGATTTCATTTGGCAGACAGATATGAGTAAGTGCTGCCCAAATCAAGGTTCTGGGGAAAAAGAAAACTTCCCAAATGGATTGTCATCTTGAAGACAGACTTTTCTGCAGATGAGCTGAGAAGGAAGGGTGAAGGTGTAAGTGCTGTGTCTTCAGGCTGGAGAGATGGCCTATTGGTTAAGAGCACCGACCGCTCTTACAGAGGACCCGGGTTCGATCCCCAGCACCCACATGGCGGCTGAGAACCGTCTTTGGCTCCAGTTCCAGGGGAATCTGACGCCCTCTTCTGACCTCCGCGGCATTGCACGACACGAGTGCACAAACCTACATGCAGACAGTACATTCATACACACGAAAAATAAATAAAATAAAATAAAAAAAGAGCTGTGTCTTTGTGCTTTGAAGTCACATGTAGGGAAGTTCATTAAATGTTAACAAGTGCATTTCAAAGAAAAAGGGTGTGAATAATAACAGTGAAGAAATGAATAATGGAAATGCTCAGTTTATAACTAGAAACATCAGATTTTTTGGGGGGGTCTTTTTTTGAGACAGGGTCTCCTTGTAGCTCTGGCTGTCCTGGAACTTGCTACGTAGACCAGTCTGGCCTTGAAGTCACAGAGACCCACCTGCCTCTGCCTCCCAAGTGCTAGGAGGTAAGCATTTTTAGAAATCACATTAAATATGAATGGTTTAAACACACAAATTAAAAGACAGCGAGCATTTACTTGCTTAAAATTGAAATTGACACTGTCTACAAGATTCACTTCAAATATACAGGAATAGGAGGTTAAAAGGGAAAGCTTGAAAATATTATACAAATATTAACCAATAAAATGCATGAGTAGCTATATTAATGCCACTCAGATAGTTGTCAGAACAAAATGTAAAAGAAATATTTTACTTCAGGAGGAAGAGAGTAATTCCTTAGGAATATATATAGGAATCCTAAAATCATATGCACCAGGCATAAGAATCTCAAGCGACATGGGAATAGAAATTCAGAAGCCAACATAAATAGATAAACCCACAAGTAGGCATGGAGACTTTAGGACTCCTTTCTTGAGCTGGGTGCATTCAAGAGGCAGAGGCAGGAGGATTACCTTGAGTTTGAGGTAAGCCTGGGCTATAATGCAGGACTCTGTTTCATAAACTGAAAACATAAATAAAAGCTTCTTCCTCAGTAACAGAGATAGCACGTAGGCACAAAGTGAGAGAAGATAATGCCTTAAACAGCACATTTCCCTACTCAATCCTCTCCACTGAATTGTCATTTTTTGAGGACATTCAGAAATTGACAAAGGAATGGAAATAACTGGTGTGATATAACAGAACAGAAATACAGTTGCCAAAGGATTTGTGACAGAGGTAATTTCTTTTTTTTTTTTTTTTGTCTTTTTGAAACAAGGTCTCCCCATAGCCCCAGCTGTCCTGTAACTCACTCTGTAGACGAAGCTGACCTTGAACTCACAGAGATCTGCCTGCCTCTGCCTCCGAAGTGCTAGGTCTAAAGGCGTGTGCCACCACAAACCCGGCTTTTTTTTTTTTTTTTTTTTTTTGACAAAGGTAATTTCAAGGAGAAATGATTGTCTTTCAGAAAATGAAGTGCAGTAAATGGATAACCACATACAAAAGTAGCATTGCTTCAAAACAGTTTGTTGAATCAGCTTATCTATATTTATAATTAGTATGCTAGGAAACTAATTGGGATTGTGTTGCATTCATAAAAATATGAGAAGATGTAATTCTAATAGTATGGAATTTCTCAACCCAGGAACATAATACGTCTCTCATTAGAGAACATTAGCATCTATTCTGTAGCATCTACTGGTGAAAGTAGAAGTTCACAGCCTTCCCCTTTCTAATATCACTGTTCTGTTTATGCTACAATGCTAGCAATTCTCAGAATGTGAAGCATGAATAACAATTACATTGGTATGAAAAATGTGCTGATCTAGTCTCTGAGTCTGTCCTGTGCTTTCGCCAGCCTATGTAAATGTACTGAATAGTCTAGTTTAAGATGAAGACTATTTGGAGCTTTGTCGCGTCCTTTCTAAGATGGTGAGTGTTAATTATTGACATGATAGAATCTAGAATGACTTGAAAGATGGGAATGGCTGTGGGAGATTATGTTACTTGATATGGGAAGACCCCTCTTAATTGTGAGCTGGACCATTCCCTGGCAGAGGATCCTGGATTGTATAAAAAGGAAGGAAGGAAACCAAGCCCTAGCTACCTGGCACGAATTTGTTTCCCAACTGCAGATGCAGTGTGACTGTCTGACTTGAGCTTCTGCCACCTTGACTTTTCTACCAGTGGACTGTACTCCTGAACTGTGACCCCAAATCAACCCTTTCCATGTAAGGTTGTTTTTGTCAGGGTATTTAATCATAACCATTCAAAAAGAAGCTAAGTCACTTTGTCTTTGGGTGACGCCAGACTTGCATCAGTTCTAACGACTTTCCAACCCCACCTCCATTACTTTCTTACACAGCCACTTTCTCTAATGAAAGCTTTGCCTATTAATTCCATCTGAACAGACACTTTTCAGAAAATCCCAACTAACACATGCTACAGATAATACTAATTGTGGGGCCGGAGAGATGGCCTAGCAGTTAAGAGTGCTGACTGCTCTTGCAGAGGACCCGGGTTCGATCTCCAACACCCACATGGCGGCTGAGAACCATCTTTAACTCCAGTTCCAAGGGAATCTGACACCCTGTCTCAAAAAGATCAAAAACAAACAAACAAAAAACTGAGCCATCTCCCTAGCCTCCTTTTATTACTTTTTATTTTTTGAGACAGGGTTTCTGTGTAGCCCCAGCTGGCCTGAAACTCACTATGTAGTCCAGGCTGGCCTTGAACTCAGAGATACCCCTGCCTCTGCCTCCCAAGTGGTATGATTAAAGGCATGTGCCACCACGGGTGGGTAAATTATTAATGACTGATATTAATTATCATATCACTCACCACATAGTACACAACAAATTTGTCTATCTAGTTTACAGAATGAACATAAGTTAAAAATGCAACAGCAGATTTAAAGAGGTTTCAGAAGTGGGCTGATTGAAATGTAAGTCTGTATTGTTAAGATAAGGAAACCAATTCTGGCTGTTTCCTTTCATGGGCTGACAGTTTGTCCAGGAATAACCTTTCGATCCTACTAATGAAGCACAAGCAATTAGATATATAGGTATTTAAACAGCATTAATAGTTATGGTAGGTTACTTTGGTATAGACACATATGTTTAGATGATATGTTGATCCATGAATTACATTTTTTCCTGTTAAATATGACAGGGTCTTACTGTGTCTTTATTTTTTTTGTGGGGGAAACCCAATCTCCTAACCTGTAGAGGATGTAAGCTTGTGGCATCAGCCATGGGTTATTCCTCCAAGGAGAGAGAGCCATAGCCAATTAGATTTGGGATATACAGGCATATGGCTGCCTCTGCTGCACATATTTTTCCAGGCAGTGAGGTGTAGCTGGTGTCTGACGTGGAGTCTTCCTCAAGACAACAGCTCCAGAGAGAGTGATCTGTTCTGCTTCTCATCCACCTGTTGCCCCTTTCCTAAGCCCAGGGAATAATCTTGCGGAAGAGGAAGGCATGGTAGAATGTAAGGGCTGTGATTGGGTGAATGGTGAAAACAGCAATGTAGTCTGGACACTTCATTTGACATTTGTTGAACATACAACCCCTCACCTGATTGAACATACAACCCCTCACTCAATGTCAGTCCTGGACCCTTCACCTGATTGAACATACAACCCCTCACTCCCCGCTGGAAGGTGGGGCTGTGTGGGGTTTGGCACAACAGCCTGCAATTGGTTTATGACATGGGGATGCTTGTACTCAGGATTATCACTTATAGCTAAAAAATGGAAAAAAAAAAACTGAGAGAAAATGCAGGACAGTTCATGGCAGATGCATGATCTTGGTTGGGGTGGGGGTGGGGGGGGGAGGGAAAGGGAAATATGCCTGAACTGAATTGGAAAATGATGTATGAAATGCACAAAGCATCAATAAAAAAATGTTAAAAAAAAAAAGATAAGGAAACCAAACCAGCTGCAGAGAGTAAACTGTGCTACAGAGATCAGGCCAAGAAGAGTCAGGGTTTGGAGCAACAACAGCAGCTTCAGGCCCAAGTGGGTGAGCAGGTAAACATGCAGACCTTAGTCATGAGGCTTCATCAATAGTAGGATAGCTGTTCAAGAGTCAATACATATTCAACAGCCAGATACCTCCTATTCAACAGTAGGATAGCTATTCAACAGTAAGATACCTATTCAGCAGTCAGATACCTGCTATTCAATAGTAGGATACCTATTCAACAGTAGGATAGCTATTCAACAGTAGGATACCTATTCAACAGTAAGATAGCTATTCAACAGTAAGATACCTATTCAACAGTCAGATACCTGCTATTCAATAGTAGGATACCAATTCAACAGTAGGATAGCTATTCAACAGTAGGATACCTATTCAACAGTCAGATACCTGCTATTCAATAGTAGGATAGCTATTCAACAGTAGGATACCTATTCAACAGTAGGATAGCTATTCAACAGTAAGATACCTATTCAACAGTCAGATACCTGCTATTCAATAGTAGGATACCTATTCAACAGTAGGATACCTACTGAACAATAGGATACCTATCAAACAGTAGGATACCTATTCAACAGTCAGATACCTATCCAACAGTTACCTCCTATTCAACAGTAGGATACCTATTCAAGCTGAAGCCTTTAGTACAGTTGCGAGTTCTCTGCCTGTCAACATTCAATGCATACATCAGGTATAGATAACAAGTTAGTGGGACCCTGTCATCAACAGTCCTATGACACACTAATCTATGGGGACCAGGTGAAGGAGTTATCCCTTTTCTCAGTCTGGTATTGTTCTGATAAGTTCTTGAGGCTGGTTTGCCTGATATCATTTTAATATACCCATGTATCTCTGCAGTCTGAAAAGTGTATAGAGCAGTGCCCAGGAATAAATAATTTATCAGCCTACATGCTGCATGAGCGGTACCGGACAGATGGTGGTGTTTGCTGGTCCAACTAGAAGCACAGTCAACCTCCACCCTCAAAATGGGGTTGAATGTTGCCTGTAAAATGGAATCTCTCAGAGACTACCTGAAAAACAACAAAACAACAAAACAACAACAATACTGTTTTACACAATGTGGAGTAACTTAGAGGAGGGCATAGCCTGATCTCAACAGTGGTCTTCGTGTAATGATAATTTCATAGGGGTGAAAGGAGAAGATTCTCATAAGGACTTTTATTAGGGGGATTGTTCTAATTTGCATTCTGTTGGTATGATAAAACACTAAAACCAGCTTTGAGAAGTGTTTATTTTATCTTTTATCGTATGACTCCTAAGTTACAGTCTATCACAGAGGGAATTCAAAGTAGGAACTCAACTCAAGGCAGGAACTGAAGCAGAAACCGCAGAGGAATGCTGCTTACCAGCTTGGCCCCCTGGCTTGCTCAGCCCACTTTCCCAAGGCCGGCACTGCCCACAGTGGGCTGGGCTGCCCCACATCAGCTAGCAGTAAGAACATGCTTTACATCAGCTGGAGGGACGGCTCAGTGGTTAAGAGCACTTGCTGCTCTTGCTGAGGACCTGGGTTCAGTTCCCAGCACACTCAGGAGCTAACAACTGTTCTTAACTCCAGTTCCAGGGGATCCCACACCTTCTTCTGGCCTCCATGGGCTTTGCGTACAGGAGTGGACTTACATAGATGCAGGAAAAATACGCAAGTAAAAAAACAAATAAAAGGAAAATTCCTTACCAACATGGTCACAGGCCAGTCTGTGATCTAGGAATTTCTTCAGGTGAGGTTCTGTCTTCCCAGGTGACTGTAGTTTGTGTCAAGTTGACAATAACTAACCAGCATAGGAATCATCCTTAAAAACTACAACCTTGATTTGGTAAAATGGTCAGAGGACACGTGTGAGCCCAATGTAAGTTTTCCCTCTCTTCTGTATCAACTTCAGCTCATGCCTCCATAGAAGCAGTGTAGCAAGTCTGAGAGAAGGTTCTGGAAATTCCCAGTCATTGCTTCCCAGTGTCAGAGGCACCAGATGACATCCTCTGCCCTGGGTGGGTGTGCTGGTCACCTGGGTGGACATGCAGGTTACCCACCATTTTGCTCATACATTTCCATCCTGTCTGCCCAGTTCGACATGGTCTACAGACTGCATTAGTATTTCCCTCCCCCTGTCACCTCCCGTGGGAGTAGGAAACGGAAGGCACAGGGTTGAGGGGAGAGTAGAATACAGGCTATTATTCTAGTCTCCCTGCTTGCTCTATGGCTCTGCTTCTTCCTAGACTTAGCAGGTGGCCTTCCCTGCAAGTGGTGCTCTCTGACATCCACCCTTTCAGTCTTAGGGAGGTACCCATTTCCTATGGTTCTTGGTCTGTGGCTTCTTTCTTATTTCCTTCCCTTCATCCACCTCCCAGGTCTGTAAATAGCCCTTTCAGTGAAAGCCATCCAGTGTGGCCTCTCATTCCTGCTGGAACTGGAACATGCCCTTGTTAGAAGGTCAAATAGGGGGATTACAAAACAAGTGGACAGTCTCTAACTGGATTCGGTATTGCTCTACTTTACTAAATTACATTTTATAGACTGTCTCATTCACAGTCTGTGCTGATGATACTCCATCTCATTTGTAAAATGCTAAAGCCTGGACAGCCCAACCTCTCCTAGTAACAAAGCCAGAAGGCATTAAATGTCCATTATCAAAAGTAAATTGGTGATGGCATTGTGGAAATCAGCATGCAGGTCCCTTCCCCCCAATCTGGGAACTACCATATGATGCAGCTATACCAGTCCTGAGGATTTTACCTGAGGGAACCACAGGGATACTGTCACATCCATGTTTATTTCTACAATACCCACAGAATACAATACCTACAATAGCCAAGAAATGGAACCAACCTAGATGTCCATCAACAGGTGAATGAATAGATAAAGAAAATGTGGTTTGTATGTATAACACAGTTTTATTCAGCCATGAAATGATGATGGATCTTTGCAGAAAAATGGATATAAATGGAAATCTTGTGGAGTGAAATAAGTCAGACCAAAATATGCATACTGCATGTTTTCTCCCAAATGTAGAATCTACATTTAAACAAAGAATATGAAAGTATAAAGGGGTCTGTATGGAGAGAGGGAGGACAAGAGCAGGTAATTGCTGGGGAAATATGATCAAAGTGCATTGGATAGGAAGGAAAATCCAGGGTTTTTTTTTTTTTTTTTTTTTTTTTTTAGGTTTTTGAGTGTCTCCCTGTAGCCCTATCTGGCCTGGAACTTGGCTTGAACTTATAGAGATTCATCTGCCTCTGCCTCCAAAATGCTAGGATTAAAGGCGTGCCCCACCATGCCAGGCTAAAACCCACAGTTTTGTAAGATCAATATATACCAATAAAATAGCTATTTTCTCCAAATCTAGTGTCACTTCCATTTCTAGTACATATTTTCAGCTAATATAAAATTAGAACATTACCTAAGTTGAAACATCTTAAAATAGAAATAAAGGACAGGGTTATTTATTCTACTATACTAGTATTCTAGTATTATTGGTGCACCATTGATATTTGCCTTGTTTGGGCTTCATTTTAAGCCTCTTTGCTTCAACTCACAATTTCCTGTGGTTTTTCTTTTATTCTAGAGAAATGTTTCCTGTAGTCATGTTATTTCTGACAGGGTTTTGTTTGATCGACAATGCATAGTTGTTTATTCTTGCTAATGCAACACCAAAATATTTGTAGTATCAGGGTCCTCACAGGTGACATTTCTTTGAAAATGATGGCTTTGTTGTTTCTGCAATAAATGGCAGGCCCTTCTGGCTGACACAGTTCATTGTTCCTGAAAGTTTTAACTGTTGTGTTAATGATATCAGCACCACTGTTACAGTAAACAAGACATCACTTGGAAGAAAAAAGACTTACTGATGGTTGGCTTATTTTTGAAAATAGCTCTTTACATAAATTTTAAAGAACTTAAAATGCAGAGAAGCTTAAGATCATTCTTTAACTAGAAAAGTTTAATTTAGTAATTGGGAATTGTTAGTAGTGGTAATTTGATTATAAAATATGTAAATCAGTTTAGTTACCTTATAGGAATGCATTTAAAATATTTTTATTTATTATTTTTATTTTATGTGTATGAATATATTGCCTGCATGTATGTAAGTGCACCTGTGTCATACAATGCCCACAGAAGAGGACATTGGATTCCCTGGGACCAGAGTTAACTGTTAACTGCCATGTGGGTGCTGGAAACCAAATCTGGGTCCTCCACAAGAATGGCTGATGCTCTTAATCACTGAGCCAACTCTCCAGCCCCAGTAATGCATTTAATTTTATTTTTAAAGATTTATTATTTTTATTTTACATATCTGAGTATTTTGCCTGCATTTATCTCTTTCCACCACCTGCATGCCTGGTTCCCAAGGAGGCTAGAAGAGGGTGTCAGATTTCCTGGAACTGGAGTTACAGATAGTTGTGACCTGCCTTGGAAGTGCTGGGACCTAAACCTGGGTCCTCTATGAGAGCAGCAAGTGCTCTTAACCCCTGGGCCATCCTCTCCACCCCTGAGTACATTTTTAAGTGCAAGGCAAATCACCTCAACACTCATCACTAATACAACATTTTGCTGAGTCCCCATTTCTCTCTTTTCTTTATTATTGTTGGTGTGGGAAAGGCATCATGTGTGTGCAGAGGCCAGAAGACAGCTCTGTGGAGTTGGTTCTCTCCTTCCCACCTTTACGTGGGGTCCAGGGGTTGAACTCAGGTCATTAGGCTTGCATCATTAGGCTCCATGTGCCTGTACTCTCTGAGCCCAGCCCCACATCATTGAATTATTAATGACACCCTTAATTAAGATGCAGAAGAATATTCTTAATCTCTAAAGTTTCAGGGGGTGAACAAAAAGCATTAGCTTGAAAGGCAGTCTGTGCTTTTCTATAGAAAAGGAGGTTCAAAGTGCATTCTTTGAATGCATATGTGGTTATTGCTGTTGGGTAAATGAGACTTTGTGACATGGGGGCCTCTTGAGGGTTATGGAGCTTTAAAAAACCCAGGCAAATACACATGGCTGGAGAGGCCTTGGATCCTACAGAAAAGCCACATCCCTAGACAATGTAATCTCTTTATTCTAAATACGTATCCTCTTACTTGTAGACAAGTGTACCTTTCACCTCTCATCAAAGAAGATTCTTTTCACAACAGATGGAGACCATTATAGTGTTCCAGAACTGGCCAAATGCAGAGAACATGTGTTTGTGAGATGCTTAACCCTGTGACACATCTTCACTGCAACCTCTACAAACATCTCTCATCACTCACCAGAAAAGCTTCCTCATGCAGCAGATGGTGATTAACACAGAAACCCACAACTGGCTGATGTGCAGAGAACAAGAGGCTGCAGGGTGCTCACCCCTGAATAGGACACCTGCGTCAAACCTCTGCTTCCCAAGGCTCAGGAATTGGTGTAGAAAAGGAGGTGGAAAGATTGTAAGGGCCAGATGGGGCGGAAGACCAAAATCAACAGATGCTTAGTCACTCATAAGAACTCACAACAATGGTGGCAGTATACACACGCTCTATACAAGCTCAAAGCAGGCAAAGTCCCAGCACAGACAGGGGAAGTGGACAAGAAATTCCAACCGAACCTAAGGAACTTTCAGTAATTGATGGCTGCTGGGAAGCAGGGAGACAGTGTCCTACAGGGTTGGGACTCTTGACCCACAGGCATTCATTTCTTTCTTTATAAGTGTGTGTGTGTGTGTGTGTGATGTGCATGCAAGCGTGCATGCAAGTGTGCAGATTCAAAGGTGATGGCAGCAGTCTCCCTTGACTACTACCCACCTTGTTGGTTGAGGTGGTCTCTCGTTTGAACCCAGAGCTTGCAAATAGAACTAGTCTGGTGGGCAGCTTGCTCTCAGGACCATTCCTACCTTCCCAGCACAGGAACTGCAGGCAGGTCACCACACCTACCTGGTGTCTGCGTTCAATGAGAAAAGTTCCAGGACGATGTGTTCTATAATGGATAGGGCACCCCATCCCACCTGCAAAGAAGGATTTGCTTCACCATGTCCACAGTGCTGCTGCTAAAAGCCTGTGGTGCAGGACATAGACTGGGGACGACTTGATGCCCTCCCTCGAGACTGCGCTGGCCTCTTGGGTCAGGTTTGATCCAGCATCTTGAGGAAACAGAAAAACCAGTGTATAACTGGACAATGACTGAGTGTGACGCATGGAGAAACCTCTGGGTCCCTGATGCAAGCACACTCAGAGTTCTGTATTCCAATCTCAGTCAAAATTACCTTAGGCCTGTGTGTGTGTGTGTGTGTGTGTGTGTGTTTGTGTGTGTATGTGTGTTGTGTGTATATGTTTGTGTATATGTGTGTGTGTGTTTGAACTCTGTTAAAGCCACAGAAAGCACTTCCTTTGAGATATCTACAAAACTTCCTTAACTGAGTTCTTAAAAAATGACTTACTGAATTTGACCTTAGTCATTGTCCACTGTGTATAGAAACAAAGAAAGAAAGCAGGATAAATGGTGGATGATGTATTTCCTTAGAAAATCCTCAACCACAATAATTCTCCAAAGGAAGTAACAGTCATTTAAAAATGAGCTTGATAGGGAATGCTTTGGTGGCAGCCATATGTCTGTATATCCCAAATTTAATTGGCTATTAGCTCTCTCCTTGGAGGAATAACCCATGGCTGATGCCACAAGCTTACATCCTCTAATGGTTAGGAGATGTTATAAGCCGGGCGTGGTGGTGCACGCCTTTAATCCTAGCACTCGGGAGGCAGAGGCAGGCGGATCTTTGTGAGTTCAAGGCCAGCCTGGTCTACAGAGTGAGTTCCAGGACAGCTGGGACTACAGGGAGACCCTGTCTCGAAAAGACCAAAAAAATAAAATAAAATAAAATAAAATAAACTGCACGAAGACCCTGTCATACTTAACAGAAGAAAATGTAATTCATGGATTAACATACCATCCAAACATCTGTGTCTATACCTAAGTAACCTACCATAAAAATTAGTAATGTTTAAATACTTATATATTTATTTCCGCGTGCTTCATTAGTAGGATCAAAAGGCTATATATTATACTGTTTAAATACCTATATGTCTAATTGAATGTGCTTCATTAGTAGGATTGAAAGGTTATGCCTGGACAAGCTGGCAGCCCATGAAAGAAAACAGCCAGAATTGACTAGAGACCAAGACAACAGCTCCAGAGAAAGTAGACTGTTTTGCTTCTCATCCACCTGTGCCCCTTTTCTAAGCCTAAGGAACAATCTGCGGAAGAGGGGGCACGGTAGAATGTAAGGGCTGTGATTGGGGTGAATGGTGAAACTACAACAATATAGACTGGACACTCATTTGATCAACTTGATTGAACATACAAGCCCCCCCTGCTGGATGGTGGGACCCATGAGCTGTGTGGGTTTGGGCACAACTGCTCGCAAATTGGTTTGACATGAAGGATGCTTGTACTCACAAATTATCACTTATTGTTAAAAAAAATGAAAACAAAACAAAACAAAACGAAAATTCAGAAAAGTCTATTGCAGAAGCATATCTGGTATGTAGGGTGGGGTGGGGCAAGGAAGGATATATTTGCCTAAACTGAATTGGAAATGATGTATGAAACACACAGATCAATATCAAAAAAAAAAAAAAAAACCAAAAAAAAAATGTGCTTGGTAAATGAGCAGAAAGAAGGAACTACTTAAAGAACTTCAGATCCGAATTGGCCAAGGCTGTTTGTGTTCAGGAAGAGGAGGAGAAGAAGAGCAACATCAAGTGTGATCCAGTGGGGCCAAATTTGAGCAGTGAGAGGTGAATGGACTGTGAATCCTCCTGGCTGTTCCACCTTCATCTGGCCCCTTTAAAACACCCAGCAAAGACATCAAAGCCCATTTAAGAGCACTTGTGAAAAAGGGTTTTCGTTATTCACGGTGGACTCAGTGCAGTCAGGGAAGAATGTGCTGAGCTGGGCCTTCAGTGATGACTTCATCTTGGTCCCGGCTAATAGCTGTCAATGGCCCACATAGCGCCATATGGACAGATTGTCACATAGCTCACATTTCTATCTTGATGGATGTGTCTCAATTCTTCTATTTCAAGCTAAAACAGAAAAGACAGGCAGATGCCTTTTTAAAAAAACACAAGGTGATGCACTTATATAAAGGCATAGCTAATTTTGAGTTTGATAAATTCCACTCAGCTTTTAGGCCTTACTGGGTATCATCTTAATACAGATATCAATGGCACATGAAATTGAGAGTGCACAGATAAATACATACTTGGAATAGCTCTCATCACTGAAGTCTTTTAATATCTCATCTTATTTGGTGCTTAACATGTTAATCGTTGAGCATTCATTAAACATTTACTTATATATTGAGGTAATCAAAAAGTTATTAGGTTTTGAAACACAGGTTAAAGATAACAAAGGAGAGAAGAGTACAAGTGGGTTAGAGACAAGAGAAAATTAAACCATTATATGGAGGCCTTTGATAGCAGGTGATTCAACTACAGAACACAGCAATTGCAATGATAGTATTCTCTTTAATTTTTATTTGTATGTGTATGTGTCTATGTGAATGTATACTACGTATGTACCTGCAGGGATCAGAAGAGGGCAACAGATCCCTTGAAGCTAGAGTTATGAGTGATAGTGGATTGCTCCATGTGGGTGCTGGGAACCAAACTTGTGCCTCTGGAAGAGCAGTAAGTGCTTTTAACTAACTGCAGAGGCCTCTCTCCAGCCTAGGATTCTCTTTTGAATAAAAAGATTTTGATGTGGCCAGAAAGAACTCATTCATGTAGAATGTGATTCTAGGTAAGGTCAGGGTGGAATTTCCTTTGGCACTAAACAGATACTGGACACAAATCATTCTTTGATCCAATTCTTCCTTTTTTTTTTCCTATTAAGGAACACATAGTGCATTGGGTTCATGGTCTTCTGTTACTAATGCAGACATTTTTTACTGTAAAAAAATAGTGACCTAAAAATGATGCAGGTTTAAGTCCATAGCCACCAACAGTGAGCTACAGGATCAAAGGTCACACTTCCAGTGTAGGAACATTTGCATGTGGATTCTAAACTTCTCATGGATAGCTGTATCCCTCAGTAAACTAAGACTCTCAGGTTTTTTTTTTTTTTTGTATGTGTATGAATGTACTGTCTGCATGTAGGTTTGTGCGCCCGTGTCGTGCAATGCTGCGGAGGTCAGAAGAGGGTGTCAGATTCCCCTGGAACTGGAGTTCTCCTGGAATTGGAGATACAGATGGTTCTTAGCTGCCATGTGGATGCTGGGGATCGAAACTGGGTCCTCTGTAAGAGCAGTTGGTGCTCTTTTTTTTGTTTTGTTTTGTTTTTGTTTTCATTTTTTTTAACAATAAGTGATAATTTGTGAGTACAAGCATCCTTCATGTCAAACCAATTTGCGAGCAGTTGTGCCCAAACCCATACAGCTCATGGGTCCCACCATACAGCAGGGGGGGGGGCTGTATGTTCAATCAAGTTGATCAAATGAGTGTCCAGTCTATATTGTTGTAGTTTCACCATTCACCCCAATCGCGGCCCTTACATTCTACCGCGCCTCCTCTTCCGCAGATTGTTCCCTAGGCTTAGAAAAGGGGCACACGTGGATGAGATGCAAAACAGTCTACTTTCTCTGGAGCTGTTGTCTTGGTCTCTAGTCAATTCTGGCTGTTTTCTTTCATAGGCTGCCAGCTTGTCCAGGCATAACCTTTCAATCCTACTAATGAAGCACATGCAATTAGATATATAGGTATTTAAACAGTATAATATATAGCTTTTCGGTGCTCTTAACCGCTAGGCTATCTCTTCAGCCCCAACACTCAGGTTTTATTACCTTTCTTCCTTGTAATACTGGAGGAGTAGAGGTTATGAATTTTAACATTGCTGTAGATTCATATGAGCAATGTCCCAGGAGCCTGCAAGATTATTTCTACATGGTCATGCACCTCCTCCCCCAACTCTTACAGCCTTTCCACCACCTCTTTTTTTTTTTTTTTGGTCTTTTTGAGACAGGGTCTCCCCATAGCTCTGGCTGTCCTGGAACTCACTCTGAAGACCAGGCTGGCCTTTAACTCACAGAGATCCGCGTGCCTCTGCCTCCCAAGTGCTAGGATCAAAGGTGTGCGCCACCACGTCTAGCATTTATTTATTTCTGTATGTGTATCAATGTACTGTCTGCATGCAAGTTTGTGCACCCGTGTCGTGCAATGCCGCGGAGGTCAGAAGAGGGTGTCAGATTCCCCTGGAACTGGAGTTCTCCTGGAATTGGAGTTTCAGACGGTTCTCGGCTGCCATGTGGGTGCTGGGGATCGAACCCGGGTCCTCTGTAAGAGCAGTCGGCGCTCTTAACCATTAGGCCATTTCTCCAGCCCCTCCACCCCTCTTCTACAATGGTTTCTGAGCCCTGGGTGAGTGTAGCTTAACATAGGAGTCCTGTCCAAGGACCACACTCTGCAGACTCATGCTCTACACTTTGTCCATTTGTGGTCTTTTGTGTTATTTGCCTTCTGTCACAGAATGTTTTTAAAGAGAACTTGCCCAATTGAATCCATGTGCTTTAGAGGAAGAGATAAGAGAATCCCAAGGATTTAAATAAACACAGGTAGCTTATAAACATCATTAATGCTGCAAATCAAAAATATTAGATTCTTTTCTTCCTATCAATTTATGTATATATACAATGTATATAATACATTCATTTACTTTCTTTTTTCGTTCCCATTATTTTTATATTATTCCAAAATATGCATATATACACACCACACATAAATCAAAATTACAAAATCTGAAAATAAACTATAGGTTAATTCCAAAACATATTTAGAGATTCACATTTTAACAGTAAAGTTGCATACAGGTAAAAAGAAGTATAACTTTACATTCTTTCTTTTCTTAAAAAATATGAATACCTATCTTCCACCCATATATGGTAATTACACTGTGTGAATACAAGTGGTAGGTCAATTCTAGAGTCCATTAAGAGATTCACATTATAATAGCACAGTTACTTTCAGATACAATGAAATATAATAATAAAGTTGCTCAGTTGGCCTGCCAACTGGGGATTTGATATTAGCATCCACAAATGGGGGAAACCATTCCCCCCCCCCTTTTTTCCCCTGGGACTGTGTTATTTCACTTAGTATAATGGCTTCGAGTTCCACTCATTTATGCTCAAAGTTCATGATGTCATCTTTCTTTACCACTGCATAGAATTCCACTGTGTAGATGAACTGTATTTTTGTTATCCACTCATCAGTCGAGGGGCATTTGAGTTGGTTCCAGCTCTTTGCTATTGTGAAGTGAGCTGTAATAAACATAGCTGTGCATGTATCTTTGCAGTAGGATGCATCTTGTGGGTATGTACCCAGAGTGGTTTGGCTAGGTCAGGTGATAGGCTCATTTTAAGTCTTTTAAGTGTTCGCCACACTGCTTTCCACAGTGGTTATATGAGTTTACATTCCCACCAGCAGTAGATGAGTGTTCCCCTTTCTCCACAACCTCTCCAGCATTTGGTGCCTTTTGTTTTCTTGATCTTGGCTACTCTTATTGGAGTGAGATGATACCTGAGTGTGGTTTTAACTTGCATTTCCTTAATTATTAATGACGTTGAACAATTTTTAAGATGTTTCTCAGCCATCTTTACCTCCTTACTGGTGAAGTCACTGTTCATTTCTTTACTCCATCTTTTGAGTAGGTCATTTGTTTTCTTCTTTGTTTTTTAAGTAGTTTATATATTCTGGATTTTAATGCTCTGTCAAATGTATCAGTGGTGAAGGTTTCCTTCCACTCTGGGTTTTCTCTTCACTTCCTTGATTATTTCTTTAGGTGTACAAAAGCTTTTGAGTTTGATGAGGTCCCACTTGTCAGCTGTTGTCCTTATTTCCTGTGCAGCTGGTGTTTGATTTATAAAGTCTTTTCCTATGCTTATGTCTTTTTTAGTTTTTTCCATTTTTTTGGTATTTTTGAGGCAGGGTCTCCCTTTTAGTAGTACCAGCCATCCTGGAGCTCTCTCTGTAGACCACGCTGGCCTTGAACTCACAGAGTTCCTCCTACCTCTACCTCCCAAGTGCTGGGATTAAAGACATGCACCACCATGCCCAACTATGTCTTATAGGTTGCTGCCGAATTTTTCTTCTCTCACCTTCAGGGTTTCAGGCTTCAGGTTGAGATCTTTGATTCACTTGGAGTTTATTTTTGTACCAGGCAAGAGGTAGGGGCTTAATTCTGTTCTACAAATGGTGATCCAGTTTTGCCAACACAATTTGCTGAAGGTGCTATCTTTATTCCATTCAGCTTTTTTGGCTCCTTTGTCAAATATGAGGTGGCTGAAGTTATATGAGCTCAAGTTTGGATCTCCAATTTTGTTCCATTGGTCAATGGGTCTGGTTTTTTTTTTTTTTTTTTTTTTGTTTTTTTTCATGGGTTGACAGTTTGTCCAGGAATAACCTTTTGATCCTACCAATTAAGCACAAGCAATTAGATATATAGGTATTTAAACAGTATTAATTGTTATCATAGGTTACTTTGATATAGACACAGATATTTGGATGGTATGTTAATCCATGAATTACATTTNATCCCCTCAGTATTGTACTTTTCACTCAGGGTTGCTTTAGCTATTTAGGGTCTTTTGTTTTTCCATATGAATTTAAGGATTTTTTTTCCAAGTCTGTGAAAAAGCTCATCGGGATTTTGATTGGGATTGCATTGAATCTGTATATTAATTTGGGTAGAATGGACATTTTTACCATATTAATTTTTCTAATCCATGAGCATGGGAGGTCTTTCCATCTTTTGATGTCATTTTTAATCTCCTTCTTCAGGGTTTTAACATTTTTGTTGTAGAGGTCTTTGGAGTCTTTGGTTAGGTTTATTTCCAGGTATTTTATTGTTTTTGAGGTTATTGTGATTGGAAAGGTCTCCTTATATTCCTTCTCCAGTTACTTATTGTTGGTGTAAAGAAAGGCTACTGATTTTTCTAGGTTTATTTTGTATCCCACCACATTAGTGAAACTTTTAATCATTTCTAGGAGTTTTCTGGTGGAGTTTTTAGCATCCCTTAGGTAAACTATCATACCATCTGGAAAAGGGATAGTTTTACTTCCTGTTTTCCGATTAGTACTCCTTTTATTTCATTTTCTTGCCTTATTGCCCTAGCAAGCATTTCAAGAACTATATTAAAGAGGGTGGTGATAGTGGACAGCCTTGCCATGTTCCTGCCTTTAAGGTGAATGCTTCCAACTTTACTCCATTTAGGATAATGTTGGCTGTGGGTTTCTTGTATATGGCTTTGATTACATTGAGAAATGATCCCTCCAGTCCAATTCCCTCTAGGACTTTAAGAATGAAGTGATGCTGGATTTTGTCAAAAGCTTTTTCTGCATCAATTGAGATGATTGTGTGGTTTTTGTCTTTTAGTCCATTTATGTGATTTATGATATTTATTGATTTATGTATGTTGAACCATCCCTGCATCTTGGGTATGAATCCAACTTGGTCATGATGGATGATATTTTTGATGTGGGTCTGTATGCAATTTGCAAATATTTTGTTGAGAAATTTTGCATCTGTGTTCATCAATGATTTGGGTCTATAGTTTTCTTTCTTGTTTGTGTCTTTGCCTGGTTTGGGTATTAGAGTGATGCTGGCTTCATAGAAGAAATTTGGGATATTTCCCTCTGTTTGTATCTGTGGTGGTTTGGATGAGTGTCCCCCATAGGCTCTAGGTATTCAGACATTTGTCTCCAGTTGGTGGCACTGTTTTTGGAGGCCTTGGAGGGTGTAGCCGTGCTAGAGGAAGTGCGTTGCTGGGGGCAGGCTTAGTGAGTTTAACAAGCCTCGTGGTATACAGTTGCTTCCTCTCTGCTTCCTGTGTTCTTTGCGAGATGTGACCCTCGGTTTGCTGCTCCAGATCCAGCTGCCACGCCTCCCGCCACAATGGACTAATTCCCTGGAACCGCCAATTGTAAGCTCAAATAAACTCTTCCTTTTATAAGTTCCTTGGTCATGGTGCTTTATCACAGCAACAGAAAAGTGACTAATACAGTTATTGGTACCAGAGAGTGGGCTGTTGGCTGTGAAGAACCTGACCATGTGTATGTTTGGAGAAGTGTGGAAGACTTTGGAACTTTGGGCTGGAAAGGCTGTTGACTATTGTAAGCAGAGCTTAAAGGGCCATTCTAGTGGAGGCNCTTATCTGCTCATGCTGTAAGGTGCTTTGCCCACTTGGGGACACGACTGTTTTCCTACAGGGGATTTTCTCCTTTCCTAGGTTTTCCAGTTGCTAAATGAACTGTAGTAATTTGAAATTAGCTAGAAATTAAAGGCAGATATCTGCAAAGGTGTGTGCTTTGTCAAGTTTTAGAACTAATTTGATGATACTGTGCCATGGCAAGTCACAAGCACTTCATGCAAGACACTTTATCATTTTAGAAGAGAAGTGCCTTACCTTTATCTTTCATATTCATACATATTTGCAGTAATGCTTTTTGTATGTGGTTGGAGAAAACAAGTCAGCTAAATATAAAAATGAAATCTGAGGAGAGTAAAAGAAAGTATTTTGAAAGTTCTCACCTTAAAGAACTGATAAATGCATTTTAATGTGATAAACATTATAAAATATATGCATTGAAACCATTAATATATATAATTTTTATGTTTTATGGGTAGTTTTAAAATTTTGTAAGTGGCATAGGTACTATTATTCAAGATCATAATCATTCAGTTACTGCCTGAGGAAGGAGTTGGTAAATTTGGGAAACATTCCTCCTTGTCGGCTTTGCCATGCCTTTACAATAGCTCTGGCTGCTAGGCAGACTACAGCTAGCTGGGGTTGTTACAGGAGGACTTTCTTCTTTAGACATTAAACTGAACTCAGGAGAAAAGAAGGAAAGCAGAGAAGGGCATGGGACAAGGTAGAGATCTTTTCAGCCATTCAGAAGCAGAAGAACATCGAAGCCCTTGGGTAGAGCTCTGGAGCCCCATAGGCCACAGAAATAGCCCATTTGGTGCCCTGGGAAAAATGAACTCACTGCTATATGACATGTCCCTTGAGAGTGACCTCAGTGGGCAGTGTATTTGACCTTCTCCCGCTGATCTCTGCTACCTTGTCTCTGTCTCCAACAGAGGCGGCAACCTGACACTCTTGAATTTCTTGTTGGGTTTGAAGACTGCAGCCAGGGATGATCTGGTGGCTGACCTTGTGGTGAATATCCTGAAGGTGTGCCCAGACCTGCTGACCAAATACTTCAAGGAAGTAACGTTTTCCTTTCTCCCAAGAGTGAAGTCCACTTGGCTCAATAATGTCAAGTTGCTAAACAAGGTACAGAATACAGTAAACTCTGCTAGCAAGGGCAGGAATGGCATGTAAGGAGTGGGGTAAGGAAGTATCCTGGTCTGACACCCTGTAGTGTGAAGTCCTCCCCTGGGTTTTTAGATTGTGTGTCCTACGTGGTCTTTGGCCTCTGATAGCTGTTTGCATTCTCATTGTCCTGAAGTTTACAATCTCTTCCTTTTTATTGTGTTATGTTTGTTTTCCTTGTTAGTCAGCACATAAGTTAGGCTGGAACTAATGAAGTATCTGAATAGGACCAAATAAAGATAGGTTTCATGTCCTTAGAACAACTTGTAATAAGTGAAGAAACATTGAAGTGCAGGTATATGGATCCCCTTTCCATCACCCTAATCTGCCAGTGCAGGTACAGGTATTCCTGAAATACTTAGGGATCTGGGGATATTTTGCATAGCCTGTACAAGACCGTTTCAGGACTCAGTCATCCTGCTGTGTTACCCACACGGCACTGGGATTACAGGTACATACACAGTTACCCTGTGTATTGGAGATTTGAACTGAGGTGCAACGAATGCATTTGCAGTGTTAAGTGGTGGAATTGATCAGGTGCCTCTTAAGAGCAGCAGCAAGTGGCAGGTGAAGCCTTTATTTGTTCTAGCAGTTTGCACAATGACATGTAAGTGGATTGGGGGCTAAGTTTTCAAAGACTATCTTATGTGGCAAGTCTGACCTTCATCACCAATTATTTAATTGGAATGGTGTCATTGTTGAGTGCTTACAACTAGAATTTTCTTCCATCCATAACTCAGTCTCTTTCCTCTTTTTCTCAGATATATGAGGCCCAGCCAGAGATTTCCCGGGCCTTTTGGACCAGAGAATTTATACCCTTGCCTCGGCTCCTATCAATGGTGATGGTGACCACAGTGCCCCCAGTGTGCAATAAGATCATGTTCACTCAGGCGTTAAATGTAAGTCACAGGCTGCCCACCTCTACAGCTTTCTCCTGGGGAACTCTTTGGCTGTGTGTATGTGATTGTTCTAAGAATACCTGCCTGGTTGTGTTTGATTGTGTTTTGTTAGAAGGCTCTGGCTTGACATTACTAGAGAGGGACAGATTCATTCACCTGGGGCTAGCTGTTCTTTCTAAGGATGACTGGCATCATGTCCTCTTTGCCTTAGAACGCTGTAGGGGTCTCTGTCCCTCCATGCCTCCGTAGGCCTGCCTGGTGTGGGAAAGTGTTAGAGGAAGGAAAGTTCCCTGTACTAAAATTTTGTTAGTTCAGGATTCCTGAACATAGTGTGGCTAAAACTTCCCAGCCCATCTTTTCCTTTTTATTCACATAAATAGTGTTAAGATTTCTGGGGAACATTTACTTTGAGGAACAGAACCCACATTGGTGGATCACAACTATCTGTAACTCCACCTCCAGGAAATCCAACACCTTCCTCCGGCTTCTGAGGGGGATCAGCACACACCTGGCATATACAGACACATAGTCACAGACATGGACATGGATGCACGCATGCATGCGCACACACGCACACACGCACAAGCACACAAGGCTTTAAAATTTTCATGTCATTATTTATGGTACAAGTCCCCACATCCCATCAGAAGCGACACTCTGAGGAGTTCCTCTGTTTTTCACCATAGTGTCCTATGTGAATAGCTGGGGATTGTTGGCATACCTGGTACGAGGCCCTGCCAGCTAGTTCTAAGCCCTGGTAGCCTGATAGCTACTAGAGAGACTTGGTACTCAAGGGCTATCTCCATCCTTCCAGAGAGGCCAGGTGGTTATGTGACATGAGTAACAATGGAGTCAGCCCTAGTGCCCTGCACAGGTGTGAGTTGGCCTTGTGTTGATGGGGTCAGTCACGGTAAAGCCACTTTAAAGTTGTGTAGATTCCTGAGACTGCAGTGGATTCCTTTGATGCCCTATCCAGGGTTCCTGCTGAGTGTGGGCAGCAGGGAGTAGAGAGAAGGCCTGCAAGAGACTGAACAGAAGGGCCTTTTGTTCCTTTGACAAATCATCACCAAAATTGGCCCTGACTATTTTGTGGGAGAGGGTAATGTTTCCACTGGGGCCTGAGGAAGATTGGGTAGGAAGGAACACTGCCGACGCGCCTTGCTGGAGGACTGCTTTTGGACTTATCCCCTGCTCGGTTCTGGCAGTTAAATGAAAAGTTTCCCTTCCTTGTCTCAGCATGAAGGAGTTGCATCCCTAGAAGGGTAGCCCATCTCTTTGACTAAGTGGCTCTGGACTAAGCACACAGCTGTCTCTCCTTGGTGGAAGCTGTCCTGTGCAGGCCTCGGGACTGTTGAGCCATAGCCTGCACCCTGTGCTTCCATGCCCTTCTGAAGAACCAAGACTTTTCCTGAGTAGGGGTGCTTTGGTGTGAGTGGCTTCTAAGAGTTGTAATTGGGCATTAGTTTTGTCTTTTATACCTTATTGTCTAAAAAGCTTCTAACAGCATAAATTTCAGAATTAGAGGAAGAATGGGAAATGAGAAAGATTTGGTAGCAGTCTTGGGCTTTGTTGAGTTCTGGGCTTGAAGCCCTGTAGGTGCTGCCTCTAAAGGGATTATAACATTGGAGCCATCCTAGGCTGTTGAATATGTCTCATGTCCTCCTTAAGTGCATAGTATTTGTGTAAAGTGAAAGAGAAGCTAATTGGAATGTTGGAGTGCTGGGCTGTCATGGTTATTAAGCTAAGTCAGAAGGCCTGTGTCTGCCTCACTATAAATCTCCACTACTTCAGTCATAGTTCCACACCCTCTTAACAGGTAAAATCACCTGGGGATCCTGGGAAGAAGAATATTCTCTCGAGTTGGTCTAGGGCTAGAGACTGCTGTGTATCGAGAGCTTCTAGCATAGCTGGTGGCCTAAGAACAGACTGTGCCCAGTCAAGGCCTGGGCCCTTTCCTCATTCTGGTGATAGTGTAGGTCCTTGAGCCTTACTCAGTCTCTGAGGTCACCAAGGACCTCAGCAACCTGAATGGAAGAGGAGAACTGTGAGTTTAAGATGCCCTTGAGATGGGTCACCTGTATTAGTCCTTCTTTTATTGTTATAACAAAATACTGTAAGCTTTGTACTTGTGCAGCAAAGAGGAGTAAACTTAACTTCAGTTTTAGAGGCTCAAAGTCCATGATTGAGTGGCCTTATTTATGTGTTTAGAATCTTGTGAGGCCCCCTCACTGTGTCACATGCAGCATGGTGGATGGACAAAGATTTGTTTGTTTTTGGTATTTTTGAGACAGGGTCTTCCTTTAGTCCCACCTGGCCTAGAGCTTACTCTGTAGACCAGGCTGGCCTGGAACTCACAGAGATCCACCTGCCTCTGCCTCCCAAGTGCTAGGATTAAAGTGCATGCCACCACACCCCGGCTAAGATTAGTATGTTTGTAAGAGGGGGATGGGACCACATGGTGAGCTAGGAAGCCAGAGCCCAGGGAGGAGCTGGTTTATTTTTGTTTCCTTTTGAGATAGCATCCTGCTATATAGACCAGGCTGGCCTCCAGCATGATGACCATCTGCGTCATTCTCCTGGGTACTAGAATTACAGGCATGCACCACCAGCTCCTCAATCAGTTTTGTTCCTTTTGTAATCCCCCATTCTCTCAGACATTAACTTGAGCCTGGTTGAGAACTGCATTAATTCCCCCTGAGGATGCTATGCTCATAATTTAAGCACCTTCTACCAAGTTCTACCTCTTGAAGTTTCCATCATCTAATACTACTGTTTTGGAGCCAGACTTGTAGCACATGAACCTTTGGGGATGGATTACGACTAAGCCATTATGGTTGCGTCTTGATCCTAAAGGTGGGTTGTCATCCTGAACAACATGATGATTTTCTTTGCCTTCTCTCAGCCTCTGAGTGCTTCTGATGGTGAGATCTTGTGTGTGGCTGCTGGTGAGATTCTGTACTATCACTGCAGAAAATCTAATAGTTGAGTGCTTAGCAGAAAAGGCTTACTGAGATGCACATAAGGTGTAAACCACTGTGGAGTTCCCACCTGCAGTCCTTCTGAGGTCAGTTGAAAGGATGTCTGAGAGAGCAGGGTCACCTCTTCTCACAGTGTAGAGTCCAGCTGTCATATGTGCTCTTCCCCACCAATGACTTGAGAGCCCAGTTGTCCACCTAAAGACATTTGTACAGTAAATTCTCCTTTCTTCCCAGCTGGAGAGTGCATCAGTGAGACACACATCTGTAGTGCTTATTTCTGTCATTTTGAAGAGAGCATTGAAAACAATTGACCATTGTCTGAATAAAGAAGCATGGCAGGACTCAGATGTATACACAGCTGGAATGATGGAAGAATTTGTACATCTCTTCAGAGAATCTCTGAGCAAGGTAGGCACAGGTACAGCTTTGGAGTATCCCTGGAGACCCCTTCACCAAGCACAGTAGAGAGAAGGGCCATCCTGGGAACATAGAGGGCGGGGGTCAAGAGATCTGAGAACTGCAGGATTGTAGAGTGCCGCAGACCTGACTGAGGGAATCAGGGTCTTGGAAGGAGGGCACAGGTTAGGCGAAATATAGACAGACATGACACCAGAGTGGTCTTGAATCTGGTGCATTTTACTAAGAGCAAGCAACTGATTATATAGTACATGTCAGGAAAAACAAATCAAGATTAGCACATCCCCAGGAACAATAAGCCCTTTCCTAAAGAGTTTGTTTTACACATTAACTAGAAGCACTAACCAGAAGCACTTACACATGGTACATTGCTCAAGATTTGCACATTTCCAGGAACAAACAGTGGTCATAAAACCACAGACCATGGATAGTTTGTTTGTGAGATGTGAGACATTGTTTCCCTTTGAATTTGGTGTCTTTAGGCTGTAATTCGAGCCATGGCCTGGGAGAGTCTTTTTGGTTGGCTTTGTTTTTTGGTGGGGGGGGCAGTGTCATGGCACAGTTCTCAGGGTCAGCTGATAAAACTTTTGCTTGTATGTTTCACTTACAACATGCCCCTGAGTGAGTAAGAATCAGACCATGCATTTGCTTTTGCATGGAGACAATGGGTTCGGGTTCGGGTTCGGGTAGGACCTCCGGTGTCATCAGGCTGTATTGTGCCTCTTCCTTTGCCTGTGACTGCACACATACTGACAATACTGGTGCCCAAGTGAGAAGGGGATAGGGAGCTGGATGAGCCCTTCCTGTTCTCTCCCATGACTTAATTCTGATAAGGTGAGGCTCCTGCACACTGGCCAGCAACACCAAGCACCCTGTTGTACATGACAGGTTCCTGGAGTTGTTACCAAGAAGGGTTCCTTCTGCCCCACAGTCTGATTTTCGTGAAGGAGTCTTCAAGGGTTTGTTTCCATTATCAGTCCCCATGGACCCCCCCAAGACTTCAGTGGGCATAGTTCTAGAACTTTATTGTAGAAGAGTGCTTACAGAGGCCTGTGCTCAGTATATTTTACTCACCTTCACATTCATGTGCTTCTATAGCCTGCTCTTCTGCCCTTTGTTTTGCTTCCCATTAGCAGGTTAAATTCATTTATTTCGTATATCATAGGACTAATTTTTTTTTTCTTTGATTTTTTTCATTTAGATTTTACCAGATCTGAACACTATTATTTGGGTCTGGCAATCTCTTAAAAAACAAGTGATCAAACAGGACGATGAGAATGGGATGCAGAAAGGTAACAGGACTCCAGCTGCCTACAAGGCTGTCAGTGTGGTGAGGGTTTCAGCAGCCCCTGCTCTTGGCCTTGGACAGAGTTGACAGGCAGCTAGGATGGCTCCTATGTAGAGGCTTCTCTGAAAGTTCTCTGTCAAGGCTTTTGTAGCTATGAGGAGATCTTATGTCCTTTTTGGCTTAGGGAAAAGAACTAGATGGAACCGTAGATTGAATTTTAATATGCTATAAATATGCTCAGTTTTTATGTCAACACCATGTCTTTCTGAGGACTTAATCACCAGGTGCAGAATATAGGGGTCTTGGTCACTCTGCACATGGAGGCAGGCTACAACAACCTTCTTATGTTAAAATGTGTCATGGCCAGGCAGTGGCTTTTCTATATTTCAGTCTTAATTTTTATGTGTCCCTATTGCTCAGATGAGGATGTGAAAGCCCAGAGACTAGGTGGCCTTGACCTGACCAAGGTTGCAGCAGTGAAGTGGGGTTAAGCCCAGGCCCTTAGAACAGTCTCAACCCTGTCACCACACTGGCCCCTTAAGTCTAGTTACTACTCTGTTTATAGCGTCAGGGTTCAGCATGCAGTTGGCTGGCATGTGTCTGATGTACCCTGAATCCTCACCTGCTTGCTAATTCAGACTGTCTCCATTTGGTGTAGACAGTGCAGAAACTGTTCTTCTGAAAGCTGTGGTGCTCCAGGTCGTATGCCTCTATCAACAAGTGGTCCCCCACATGGTCATGCAGTACAACTTTGACTTCAGCAAGCTCTTAAAAGGTGGGTCTTGGGAATTACAGGCAAGCTGCCACTCCTTTCTGCTGATGGGACTAAAACAAGCCAGTACCGGCATTCCTATGTGGCCTGTGCCTCAGCTCCTGCCTCCAGGTTCCTGCCCTGAGTTCCTACCTTGCACTCCCTCAGAGATGAACTGGGGGAGAGGTAAATTAAATAAACCCTTTCCTCCCCAAGTTAGTTTTGTTCAGAGAGTCTTTTCATAGCCAATTGAAGACATTAGAACAGAACTAAGTTAAAGCAGAACTAGGAACTGAGGCTCAGGAAAGCTGGTGGGCAGTTTACCAGCAGATATGATCCACTACCCTGATTTATTTAAAGCTGTAAATATTTGGTGAACACTGAAGCTAGCAGCGGGAGCGGAACAGGGTGAAGCTAACCAACCTGGCTGAGCTGCTGCTCCCCAAACCAGGTCATGTGATGCTTGCTCTAAAGCAGGGGTTCAAAGAGGACAGCAGAAAGTAGAGTCCCATACAAGGAATATGCTGTCCTGTTTGAGCAGATGCCCTTCAGGCCTAGTTACCTTATGTTTAAAAGCTATAAATAAAGTCAGGCTCAAACCACATCTCATAAGAGTACCATCATGTCTATTTGGTCATGGTTCTTTGATGGTCAAGTCTGCCTAATAAAATTGATTTTTTTTTTTTGCCATGGAGGTCAGAAGAGGGTATCAGATTCCCCTGGAACTAGAGTTAAATACGGTTCTTAGCTGCCATGTGGGTGGTGAGAATTGAACCCGGTCCTCTGCAAGAGCTGTCAGAGCTCTTAACTGCTGAGCCATATCTCCAACACCAGTTAAGTTTTCTTGAATCTCAGGATTTCAGATATTCATCCATTTATCTTAGGTTTTTGAAGTATGCTCATATGATTGTCCGGATCTTTTCTTTATCCATTGTGATGTTTCCCCTTTCATCACAAATTCTATTGATTTGGAGTTGCTCTTTATTTCTTTTGGTTAACTGGGCTAGAGGTCTGCCTATTTTGTTTATCTTTTCAAAGAACCAGTTTTTGGATTCATTGATTCTTTTGTATTGTTTTGTTTCAATTTCATTGATTTCTGCTCTGATTTTTGTTATTTTTTCCTGTCTGTTGGGTTTAGGGTTCATTCATTGCTATCTCTCAAGTGTTTTTAGCTGCAGTGTTGATAGTTTATTTGTTCCCTTTCTGTTTTTTTAATGTGGGTACTTAGGGCTATAAATTTCCATCTTAGGACTGAATTTAATGCATCCCACAGGTTTTGTTGTGTTGTATTGTCATTTTTGTTTAGTTCCAGGAATGCTTTTAATTCATTCTTTATTTCTTCCCTGACCCACTCATTATTCAGAATTGTGTTGTTTAGTCTCCATGTGTTCTTATAGTTAATAGGGCTTACTCTGGTGTTAATATTCAGTTTTATTGCACTGTGGTCTGATAGAATGCATGGAATAATTTCAATCCTTTTCTATTTCTTGAGATTTTTTTTGTGTCCCAGTATATGGTTGATTTTGGAGAATGTTCCATGGGGGGCTTAGTAGAAAGTATATTCTCTGGTGTCGGGTGGAATATTTTGTAAATATCTGGGTTTAAAGGTGTGCGCTACCACACCCAGTCCCAAGAAGCAAAAAACCTGCCCCACCCAGAACGAAAGCCAGTCCAAGAATTCATTCCCAGCTCTGAAGGCGAGTTAGTATGTTAAATCAGGAATACATCCACCCAGAGTATCTGGACCACAGAGGTCTCAAAAAAAGTAGATAATTCTAAAGCAAGCAAGTTACCTCACACAATCCTTTTGAAAGTGCACATAAACCAAAATGTCATCTTAGAAAATAGGATTCTTAGATAGCCTAGCGGTTAAGAGCGCCGACTGCTCTTGCAGAGGACCCGGGTTCGATCCCCAGCACCCACATGGCGGCTGAGAACCGTCTGTAACTCCAATTCCAGGAGAACTCCAGTTCCAGGGGAATCTGAGACCCTCTCTGACCTCCGCGGCATTGCACGACATGGGTGCACAGACCTACATGCAGACAGTACATGAATACACATAAATAAAATAAAAAGAAAAAAAAAAAGAAAATAGGATTCTTAAAAAGTCAATTCAGAGGCTAATTCCTATAAAAAATTATCACCTTTTGTGAAGCATTTGATAGACTCAGAGACAATAAATTTAGAGATGTCTACAGTATCCAAATTTTAAGCCTTTAAATGCATTTTTAAATATCCATATTTTTTTCTTATGGCATGGTTTATAACAGTTGGGTCTTGCCTTTTTTCTTTTATTATGTATGAGTGTACTGTCTGCATGTAGGTTGGTGCACCCATGTTGTGCAATGCTGTGGAGATCAGAAGAGGGCATTAGATTCCTCTGGAACTGGAGTTAAAGACGGTTCTTAGCTGCCATGTGGGTGCTGGGAATCGAACCCAGGTCTTCTGCAAGAGCAGTCAGAGTTCTTATCCACTGAACCATCTCTCCCATCCCTAAATATCCATATTTTAAAGTTGGCACATGTGTATCTAGTCTGGCATGCCAAAATGAATGATTCTGTGCACATAAAGGATAGAAACTTGAAGTGGCCACTTTGAGAGAACCAATATGAGACAATTACAATGACTGATTTATAAACACACAGAAAAACTTAGATGCATGATGTGTAGGACTACATGAATCTTAGACACATGGAAGTACAGTTACCATAAATACAAGACATAGGCGGAGAAAGAGAGTAAAACTGCATACATGGTGCTGATGCCCTGTGAGTTCCAGAACCAAAAATCTGGACCCCTTGCCCAGATTCCAAATCACTGAGGCGAAGTCCATGTTCTCACTGTACCAATGGAGAGTTGGGGCATCCCCCATCTCCACACTCAAGGAGCAATACCACATCTAGTTTCTCCTAACTGGGTGACCCAGACCAGAAACTTGAGTTTAAAAAAAACAAGGTGAAAGTAAAAAGAAGAAAAGAAATTGAGCTCTTTCTTACCCAGAAGACACAGCTGTCTTAATGGGATGTCTGTAGTCCCTTCAGTGGAAGAGAGCTTCCTGGGCCCTCCTCCAAGGGTATATTTGTGGGAGGTGAATGAGTATCCTTAGCAGGGGCAGCTGAAAGGAGTTTGGGGGAGGGGTTGGAATGGGGGGCAAGCTTACTCGTCCTGGTGAAAGTCAGGGACTTTCTAATCCATTCTCCCAGTCTATGTCTTTTGATTGGGGAGTTTAGACCATTAATATTTATGGTTTTTATTGAGAAATGTGTGTTGTTTCCTTTCAATTTATTTTTCATTTGCATTCTTGGTCTAGGTATTTATTTTGTCTGTTATGTTTTTGTTAACTTCTCTCTTGGGTTGCTTAAGGATAGTTGCTCCTTTCCTCTGTTCTTTGAATTGCTTCAAGTATTTTCTGAAGTTTTTTTTCTTTTTTACATGCATTCTTTCATTTTGTTTATGTCACGAAAGATTTTTCTTTCTCCTTCAACTATGATTGACATTTTTGCTGGGTATAGTAATCTGGGTTGGCATCTAAAGTCATTTAGCACTGGGAATACTTTGGTCCATGTTCTTTTAGCTTTCATAGTTTGCACTGAAAAGTCAGGTGTAATTCTGATAGGTTTCCCTGTATATGTAACTTGTTGTTTTTCTCTTGTGGCTTTCAGTATTTTGATCTTGTTTTGAGCATCTAGTGTTTTAACTATGATATGGCATGGGGAATTTATTTATTTTGGGCATTTTTTTTTGAGACAGGGTCTCCCTTTTTGTCCCAGTTGGTCTGGAGCTCCCTCTGTAGACTAGGCTGGCTTTGACCTCATAGAGATCTGCCTGCCTCTGCCTCCCAAGTGCTAGGATTAAAGGCATGCACCACCAAACCTGGCTTTTTTTTGGCAGGGAATTTCTTTTCTGGTCATGTCTATTTGGTGTTCTATATGCTTCTTGTATTTGTATGGGTTTGTCTTTTTTTAGTTTGGGGAAATTTTCTTCTATTATTCTGTTGAAGATCTGATCAATACTGTTCTCTTGGGATTCTTCTCCTTCCTCTATCCCTATGATGTGAAGGTTTGGTCTTTTCATAGTGTCCCACATTTCCTGGTTATTCCACTCTTGGGGTTTTTTTTCATAATCTTTACTTGAGGTTTCTAGCTGTACTGTGTTATCCTGTAGGTCTGATATTCTTTTTGCTGCTTCATCCATTCTGCTTCTGAGACTTTTTCCCATCCTTTCCTGCTGATTGGATGAATGTTCAATTTCCTTTTTCATTTCATCCTGTGATTTCTTCAGTATTTCCAATTCCTTTTGGAGCTTTTCATTGTCTTGTAGTTCCTTGCTTCACTGGTCAGTTTCTTTTTTCCTTTCAGCCTGAGATCTTTTCAATGTTTTCACTTCCTTCCGGAGTTTGTCATTCTCTCCCTCTAGTTCTTTTCAGAGTTTTATTTCTCTTCTTCTAGTTCTTTCTGGAGTTTGTATTTCTCTTCCTATAGCTCTTTTCTGAGTTTGTTAGTCTCTCCCTTTAGTTCTTTCTGGAGTTTATCATTCTTTCCTTCTAGTTCCTTCATGAGTTTTTCATTCTCTCCCTTTATTTCTCTGATTTGTTCTTTATAGTCTGAATATGTCTAGAATTTTCCTTCTAAGGTCAGTGTCTTGCTTTCCTTCCAGGGAGATCTCATTGTTGGGATCTTATACAGGACTGGTTGAGTTCAGTGAGGATTTATTATGAGCTTTTTCTATATTGATGTTTTTTTTCCATTATGTCATTGTCATGTGGATTTTCCCCCCTTTGTTTGTTTGCATTTTGTCGCTAATCTCAAATGTTAATATGGAGGACTGGTTGGTCACTCAGTTTGCTTCCTGCTGGTTTCTTCCTCAGCTTTGGCTGTGCAGCCCTGAATCACTGACACAGCTGGATCATCCCAACCACAGTAAACCACCACACCAGCAGCTTATACTTTTCACCATAGTACCAGTAGCTTGAGGGGGGGTGGGGGAGGGTGGCAGAGGTGGGTTGCTCTTTTGGCCTATGTGCCAGACCCCATCTCGCTGATGAGTGTGTGTGCTGCTGTCTGTCCTTCTATCCACACGCAGTTCCTCTCTATGGTTCTAGTGGTGGGCAGCAGGTGCCTGGGGTGGGCAGCAGCAAGCCTGTGTGCCAGACACCAGCCTGGCCAATGAGTGTGTGTGCCACTGTCTGTCCTTCTATCTAAAAATATTAGTTTCTTAAGTTCCCTAACAAATGGAAAAATTGAGAGCTGTTGTCTAACTCTGCCACAAAGCACTTTTTGTTTATGATTTCATTTCTTGTTGGGATATTTAGTTGAATCAAATATCACCATTTTTCTCTGTAGCAACAGGGACTGTTTAACATTATGGAATACCTACTTGGATTCAGAGAACAGTAGAGGTGAACTGGTTCCTAGGCATGAGTCCTCCTAATCATTCGTAATTTAGGCAGGTAAGAGGAGCTTTGTTGCTATCAGAAAGTGTCTTAGATCATCTGATTTTTTATCTTCCTCTGCTGTTCCCTGTCTTACAGTTTAGAACCTATTGCTATTACTTTCATGTAGTCAACCCTGTAAACATATGTCAGACTGTTCAACAAAAGGTAGCACTTAGCCTAGAAGAGTCACCTCCATTCTCCCTGAAGATGCATAAAAACAGATTATCAAGTTAGAGATGGATCTTAGGAATTCTGACATGGGGCTGGAGAGATGGCTCAGCAGTTAAGAGCACTGACTGCTCTTGCAGAGGACCTGGGTTCGATTCCCAGCACCCACATGGTAGCTAAGAACTGTCTTTAACTCCAGTTCCAGGGGAATCTGATGCCCTCTTCTGAGCTCCAAGGCATTACATGACATGGGTGCACCAACCTACATGCAGACAGTACACTCATACACAAAAATAATAAATAATAAATTAAAAAAAGAATTCTGACACATCTCAGAACTGAATTCAGTCCAGACCAGAAGGTAGATTTTTCTAGAGCTTGAGAAATGTCCAAGAGAAATCAGCTTCCTATAGTATAAGGTCAACACTGAGCTACCTGTGTTCAGCATAAAAAGGACTTAAGTAAACTACACACACACACACACACACACACACACACACACACACACACAAACCATCTCATCATTAAGAGCTCAAAATATGGGACAACCTGTTTTAGCAGGAGAATGGCCATTAAATTGTGATTTAATTCTATAATATAATAATACAAATTAATGAAATGAAGAGCCAGATATAGACATATAAAATTTGGATATATGGACACACAGAAATGCAAAGAAGGGGTAAGACATACAATGTAAGAATTCCACACAATGTAAGCCTGGGGAAGGGTCTGGGGAACAGAACATGCATTCAGGGAAATGTGCAGGGGGACTTCCATTGTATACTTCCTACACAGATTATAGATTGAAATACTTAGCAGTACCTAAAAACACCACGCTGCTGAGTAGAATGCAGCCTTAAATGAATAAAGTTACCTCATTATTCACTGTACTAACACACACAACAATTGTGTGTATTAATTGTGCATGGAACCTCTTCCTTATCTGTAGCTATTTTCTTGGTTCCATCCCACTGATCTATGGTACCTTTTACAACCATCTATCTTTTCCTCAAGCCTATTGCATTGGAAAAATTAGGTATACTGTCATTTGTCTGTCTGTCTCTGTCTGTCTGTCTACCAGTCTATCATCTTTCTATCCATGTTTCTTCCTATCCATCTATCAATCCATCCATCATTCTAAATATCCCTTTATAATTTTGTTATTTGTCCATCTGTCTATCCATACATTTCTACTTGCCTATCCATCTGATTGACAATCCATTCTCGATCAGCTATGTTCAGCATTTGGCCTGTGAGTCATATGACACCCCAGGATAGCTATGAATATGGTCCAACACAGAATTGAAACTTATAAAATTTTTTACAGGATTTTTGTACTATTTTCAGCTCAATTGTTTTTTTTCTCAAACATGAACTTTATAGATGATAACAATTGGAAATGTGTGTGTGTGTGTGTGTGTGTGTGTGTGTGTGTGTGTTCGTAATGGAAAACTGAGTTTTTCTACTAACTCTAGGTTCAACTTGAATCACTGAGACTCTCTGACAGAACTATTTCTAAAAGGCTCTTCTATTGAAAGCTCCAAAAAGGTGAGGAGGGGACGCAAACCCCTCCTAGACTTCCAGAGACTCAGCTCTAGTTACAGTGAGTTCCTTAGATCTGCTAAGCCTTTGAGTTCCGTTCGTTCTGAGCAGGAGAAGAGGCCAGGCATCTGTGAGTTATCTCCTTTCAGTTGCTGAGGGTGAGACTCTGACTGTTATCTTTTATGCTATTATTTGCTCCTTATTGATTTTTCCTGAAAGAGCTCAACTGTAGTGCCTCGTTCTGGCTCTCACTCAGCTTCCACTGGTTACTGGATACTCGCCGAGGGTATCTTCTATTCTTTTCCCTTTTCACCTTATGTTTGGAGTAAGTTAGAAGTCAGGTCTAAGGGAAAATGCAAGGAAATGAAATCCTGTACAACTTGTGATTTTCCAAGATTTCCCCAGAGCAGCTAAGTGTTTCATCTTACTGTCTCTTCGAGGCGTGATTAAAGACAATTATCTTGGGTCAGGGAGATGGATACTCAACTTCTATCTTAAAGAGTGAACAAAATGTCCATTTCCCCCTTTATTTGAACAGAAGATATGATCAGAGTAATTTTGGTGACTCGGGTGTTTAGACAGCTCATGTCAGACTGCTCACATCCAAGGCACAGGATTTAGATTGGTAGGTGCAGGTTAGGACAGCACTGTTGTCAGACTCAAAGTAAGACATGTTAAAGCTTTATTTCAGAAATGTGAAAAATTCTTTCCCAATGCAGATGAATAACTGGACCAGTAGTCTGTATGGAAACATAATCCTTACTGGTAAGGACAAGGTCTGGAATAACTTGAGACTTCCCCAAGGTCCTGGCTTGCCTTCCACTTCCAGCTTTACTTTGGCACCTCAAGAGAAGCTGGGGTGTCTAACCAGCAGCAAAGGCCCTGTGGAGCTGAGGGCTGAGTGCATATCAGAATAACACTCCATTTTTGTCCTCACCAGAGTGGGGATGTGGACCAAGCTTTCTTTATGACTCTTTCACCAGATCAGAAAGCACTTTTACAATTAATACTGATTAAAAGATCAGGGCTAATTTTTCCAGTTGAAGTCCTGACATTGAATCACAAAGCTACAATAATTAAAATGGTTTTGTGTTGGCAAAAGAATAAACTCATTACTGGAATAGTATTGAGCGTCCTAAATTAACCCAAAATGCTCAAAGGGATTTAATTTATGGTAATGTCAAAGCCATTGGAGAGGAAGGAGCCACTTAATAAATTGAGACAAATGGAAAAAACATCAGAACTCTCTTGACACTTAAATCTATCCTAAATGAGTTCAAACTTCAAATACGAAATGAGTATCAGCATGGGAGAATATTTAGAGAACATTATGAGATGTAAAGATCCTTTGAAAAATACTCAGATCTATGATGCTATAGGAGTGTTTGCACACATGACTACAATGAAAAATGTCTACAGAGTAGAGAGTGTATAGAGAGAAGTTACAGTTCCACAGACTAGAAAAGGAAACACCCTCAGCTGAATTGTAATGGGGACAGGGAGTTGTGTGGCTTGGAACTGGGTAAAATCCTGGTACTAGGACATGTGACTTTCTATAACCCAGACTGTGAGCATAGTGGCAGCTGTGGACAATGGCTTTCCAGTGGACTTCTAGTTTAAGCACTGAGTTAGTTTCTATCTGCTTTTTATTTTTATTCTTATATGTGTATGAATGTACTGTCTGCATGCAGGTTTGTGCAACCGTGTCGTGCAATGTCGCGGAGGTCGGAAGAGGGCATTGGATTCCCCTGGAACTGGAGTTAAAGATGGTTTTCAGCCACCTTGTGGGTGCTGGGGATCAAACCTGGGGCCTCTGCAAGAGCAGTCAGCGCTCTTAACTGCTAGGCCATCTCTCCAGCCCTCTATCTGCTTTTTAACTTAAGCCCCCTGATGTTTAAAGAACCTTAAGCTAAAGTGGCCCCAGCATGGTCTTCTGGAATTTCTCATTCATTCATACATTCATTCAATAGTCACTCATTCACCTACACAACACATTTATATAGTGGTTGGGCAAAACATGTGTTTTTAAAGTACTTACCATTCTTTATGTTTTTCTTTCTTTCTTTCTCTCTCTTTTTTTTAACCTTGCTCTCTCAAATGCTTCAGGGCTTGAATGTTACTCTTTGTTCTAGGCCCAATTCAAAATTGATCTCTTTGTAAGGTGTTCTTGGCTCACTTTAGCTTTAAGGCATAACTACATATTTCTCTACTCTCAATCTCAAGCCTGCATTTCTCTGATAATTCATGCCATCTCCCTTCTCAAACTTCTTACCAACAGATAACCGTATCTCTGACCACAGAAAACATGGAAGCAAGGAGGCTATAGTTTGTCAATTCCTCCTACAAAGCCACCAAAGCACCTGCCTATGGATGATCACTGCCTGTTTCCATCCAGGGTCAGCAACATTGTCTGTTGAAGTCAAATACCCTGGCAATTTTTCCCTTTATCTCATGAAAAAATACTTTTCCCTTTAAACTGGCTTGTTATCCAAAGTCAAAGATATAAAAGCTTCTAGTAAAAAAGAAAATGAAACAAAGTAAAGCAATTACTGCTTCCAAGGATTCAGTCGTGGTCAGGACCTTCCTCCCCCATAAACCTCCCATCTCTAGTCCATGCACAGCCTCAGCTAGGCTCATGGGACGTCAGCAGTTGGCAGCATTCCTTAGAGTTAACTCTGCCTTTTTGTTCCTTTGGTCTGTGGTTTTCCTTTTATCTCATTGGCTGCTAGATTCTTCTGCAGGGCTTCTCTGGATACAGGGCCTAGTTTGCTTCTCTGGTATCTTCTGGTCTTATCTGCTCCTTTGGACAAAAACATCATACATTGTGATGTGGCCTCAGTGTTTATCTCAATTCAGACTCTGCCAGTCTGCTGTACTCCCAGTTCCAGATCCAGATTAATAAACAAGCTGGCCTCTAATTTGCAACAGTTCAATTGATCATTTTCCACTTTATATTGGGAAGACAATACACACTCAGTAGAAATCAAACTAAAGATTTTGAGCTCCAGTTCCCCTCACCCCAGACCAGTAACACACAGTCTTTTGGCATCTGGTGGGCATAGGCAGCAGGCTGCAGCTTTTAGGCAGCCTGGCACATACCATGTCGCCACCCAAGTTGTGCAGTAGGCTATGCTGCCAAGCAGGATGTGCCGGGGAGGACAAGTGCAGTCACTGAAGTTTCCACTTACCATGTTTTCAAGTTTGGAGGGTTTATAATATATCTAGGTATATTGAGTTCTCCACAGCTCTGGGAGGGCAGATTGTAAATAATTTCAGCCACCTCATATTTGACAAAGGGGCCAAAAAGACTCAATGGAGAAAAGACAGCATCTTCATGAAATGGTGTTGGGAAAACTGGATCACCACTTATAGAAGAATAAAATTAAATCCTTACCTTTCACCCTGTACAAAAAACAATTCCAAATAGATCAAAGACTGAATACCTGAAAATGATAGAAGAAAATGTAGACAGTAACCTACAAAATATAGGAGTAGGAAAAGACTTTCTTTTTTTTTTTCTATTACTTCTTTATTTTTTTTTCATTTTAAACAATAGGTAATAATTTATGAATACAAGCATCCTTCATGTAAAACCAATTTGCTAGTACTTGTGCCCAAACCCACACAGTCCAAGGGTCCCAACATCCAGCTGGGGGCATTTATATGTACAATCAAGTTGATCAAATAAGTGTCCAGTCTATATGCTGTAGTTTCACCATTCACCCCAATCGAAGCCCTTACATTACCATTCCCCCTCTTCTAAAGATTGTTCCCTAAGCTTAGAAAAGGGGCACAGGTAGATGAGAAGCAAAACAGTCTATTTTCTTTGGAGCTGTCGTTTTGGACTCTGGTCAATTCTGGCTGTTTCCTTTCATGGGCTGACAGTTTGTCCAGGAATAACCTTTCAATCCTACTAATGAAACACAAACAATTAGATATATAGGTATTTAAACAGTACTAATTGTTATAATAGGTTACTTTGGTATAGACACAGATGTTTGGATAGTATGCTAATCCGTGAATTATGTTTTTTTTCTGTAAAATATGACAGGGTCTTACTGTGGCTTATAACATCTCCTAACCACTAGAGGATGTAAGCTTGTGGCATCAGCCATGAGTTATTCCTCCAAGGAGAGAGCTAATAGCCCATTAGATTTGGGATATACAGGCATATGGCTGCCACTGCTGCACAGTATTTCCAGGAAGGTGAGGTGTAGCTGGTGCTGATGGAGGAGTCTTGCTTGACTTAAGGAGACCTATATTTGCTTTATTGGTTTAGTGGCCTTTGGTAACACTCTCTGGTATTCCAGAGACCAACTGTACACTTGCAAGTGCGGTCTCAATACATCTTTCCCATGCTTACATCAGGTCTTCGACAGCAGGGCCTTATTGCCTCTCTTCCTGCAGGTATCCCACTTTACAGGCAAGAAGTCTTTCCCTTTTGGGAGGGCTTGGATCCCCTGGCCAACATCTCCTTGGTAGAATAATCCATTGCTGATATCAGAGCTCTCCTGTATTAGTATATTTTGCTTAAATGCACAGCTTAAGGAGACTTTAGTATTATATTTAGTTCTGAATAGAGAATAATCCTTTTCACAGTTCCTATGTCTATTAGTCAATTAAAGAAGACAGTTTTACCATTTTTATAAGAGATTACCTCTATAACAGTTGGCTCCAATTTACAGTAGAGAACAACCACATCATCATCATATTCCTCCTTGTTCTATGAAGGGGAGGTAAGAAAGTCTCTTGTATTAAAACTTTGCAGCACCTAGAAAGTACGTTTCATTAGGACTCATTATAAACAGTTGTTACAAGTAGGATCCACAGAGGGGTTTGATGCCTGTAGCAGTCTGAGGCTTTTCTTCCTTTCCATGTTCAGATGGGAAACCTTTCTGCTGGCACTTCCTGGTACATCCTACAGAATGCAAAGCTTTATCTTTTCTTTCTCAGCTGTTAAGTTGGTGACATTTTGACCTGTGGGAACATACAAAACTTTTCCCATAGTTAATTTTAAGATTTATATTGCAAAGTTTTTGACAAAAAGCTTTCATATATATCTGTATCCCCCTTTTTATTTTAGGTTTTTGTTTTTGACCCATGATGCTCAAAAAGGCAGTTGTAGTACACATACATATAGGCAGGCAGGAATCAAGGCACAGATTTCATCAAATTCACCCAAGCTGTTTTGGGTGAATGTATGTCATTAACTTGGGAAGCAAACTTAATTACTTAAGTTAAATAATTCTACAGGTAAAAGAGAATGCTACAAGATGATACTGTACAACAGAAAAATTATAGAGAACATTTGTATGTGCCAATCCCAAAGTTATTGTTATACAGATTTTAAGTAAAACAAATGTGGACAACAGCAATTTATATTTCCAATTAACTCAGATGCATTACCGTTTTTATCAAAACCTTTAATATACACATATTTACTTTTACTAAGACCTAAAACACCATGTAACTTGTAGGCAGAGTCTGGACAAAATTGGATATTTGTTGAACTCACGTCAATTAAATATACTTTAATCGAATATAGACCCGTGTCCCTCTCCTGGTCCTCCCACCCCTCCCGATTCACTATTTCAGTCAGTTTTCTGAAGCAGTCTTTCTGTTGTTGTTCTTTTAATATGCATCCCTCTCCACAAGAAATATTTACGACTGGGTTATTGGTGTTAGTATCCACAGGTGAGGGATACCATTTGTCGTTTGTTTTTCTGGGACTGTGTTACTCCACTTAATATTATATCTTCTAGCTCCATCCATTTACCTGCAAAGTTCATGATGTTGTCTTTCTTTACTGCTGCATAGACCTCCATTGTGTACATGTACCACATTTTCTCTATCCACTTGTCAGTTTAGGGGCATTTGTGTTGGTTCCAGCTTTTTACTATTGTGAACAGAGCTGCAATAAATATAGCTGTGCATGTATTTCTGCAGTAAGATGAGTCTTGTGGGTATATACCCAGGAGTGGTATGACTGGGTTAAATGGCAAGCTCATTTTGAGTCTTCCACACTGCTTTCCATAGTGGCTGTACAAGTTTACATTCCCACCAGAAATGGATGAGTGTTCCCCTTTCCCCACAACCTCTCCAGCACTTGATATCATTTGTTTTCTTGATCCTGGCCAGTCTTATTGGAGAGAAATGATATCTTAGAGTGGTCTTAATTTGCATTTCCCTAATTATTAGTGACATTGAACAGTTTTTAAGATGTTTCTCAGTCATCTCTAATTCCTCCTCTGTGAAGTCTCTACTCAATTCTTTGTTCCATCTTTTGAGTGATTCATTTGTTTTCTTTCTTCTTTGTTTTTTGAGTAGCTTGTATACTCTGGAAATTAATGCTTTGTCAGATGTATCTGCAGTGAAGGTTTCCTCCCACTCTGTGGGTTTTCTCTTCACTTCCTTGATTGTTTCTTTTGATGTACAGAAGCTTTTGAGTTTAATGAGGTCCCATTTGTCAATCGTTGATCTTATTTTTTTGTGCAGCTGCTGTCTGATTTAGGAAGTCTTTTCCTATGCCTATGTCTTGTAGTCTGCTGTCAACTTTTTCTTCTATAACCTCCAGAGTTTTGGGTTTCACATTGAGGTCTTTGATCCATCTGGAATTGACTTTTGTACAGGGTGAGAGGTAGGGGTTTAATTTCATTCTTCTACAGGTGATGATCCAGTTTTGCCAACACCACTTACTGAAGATGCTGTCTTTCCTCCATTGTGTCTTCTTGGCCCCTTGTCAAATATGAGGTGGTTGAAATTGTATGTGCTCAGGTTTGGATCTTCAGTTTTATTCCATTGGTCAATGGGTCTGTTTTTTTGCCAGTACCAAGCTGATTTTATGATTATAGCCCTGTAGTATAGTTCGATGTCTGGTATAGTTATACCCCCTGTATTGCTCTTTTCACTCAGGGTTGCTTTGGCTATTCGGGGTCTTTTGTTTTTCCAAATGAAATTGAGGATTTTTTTCCAAGCCTGTGAAGAAGCTCTTGGGGATTTTGATTGGGATTGCATTAAATCTGTACACAAGTTTTTGTAGAATGGACATTTTTACTATATTTATTTTCCCAATCCATGAGCATGGGAGTTTTGTCCATCTTCTGATGTCTTCCTCAATTTACTTCTACAGGGGTTTAAAATTTTTGTTGTAGAGATCCTTGGTGTCTTTGGTTAGGTTTGTTCCTAGGTATTTTATTGTTTGTGAGGCTATTGCGAGTGGGAAGGTCTCCTTGTATTCCTTCTTCAGTTGCTTGTTGTTGGTGTAAAGAAACACTACTGATTTTTCTTTATTTTGTATCCTGCCAATTTACTGAAGTGTTTAATCGTTTCTAGGAGTTTTCTGGTGGAGTTCTTACCATCCCTTAGGTAGACAATCATATCCTCAACAAAAAGGCATAGCTTGACTTCCTCTTTTCCAATTAGTACTCCTTTAATTTCCTTGTCTTGCCTTATTGTCCTGGCAAGTGTTTCAAGCACTATATTGAAGAAGAGTGGTGACAGGGGGCAGCCTTGCTGAGTTCCTACCTTTAATGGAAATGCTTCTGTTGTTTCCCCATTTATTATGATATTGGCTTTAAGTTTCCTGTATATGGCTTTGATTACATTAAGGAATGATCGCTCCAATCCAGTTCCCTCTAGGACTTTAAACATGAAGGGATGCTGGATTTTGTCAAAGGCTTTTTCAGCATCAATTAAGATGATGGTGTGGTTTTTGTCTTTCAGTCCATTTATATGCTTGATGGTATTTATTGATTTTCTTATGTTGAACCATCCCTGCATCTCTTGTATGAATCCAACTTGTTCATGATGGATGATCTTCTTGATTTGGGTCTGTATGCAATTTGCCAGTGTCCTGTTTAGAATTTTGGCATCTGTGTTCATTAGGGAGATGGATCTATAGTTCTCCTTTTTGGTTGTATCTTTACCTGGTTTTGGTAATAGTGTGATGCTGGCTTCATAGAAGGAATCTGGGAGAGCTCCCTCCATTCGTATCCTTCTAAACAACTTGAGTAGTAATGGTTGTAAGTCTTTTTGAAATATTTTATAGAATTCCGTGAAACCATCTGGGCCTGGGCATTTTTTGGTTGGGAGGCTACTTATTACATCTTCAGTTTCTTCATGTATTATGGGTCTGTTCTTGGTTGAGCTTTGGTGATTCCCAGGATTTCATATATTCATCCATTTCTTCTAGGTTTTCAAACTTGGTAGAGTATAGTTTTTTGAAGTATTCCCGTATGATTATCTGGATCTTTTCATTGTCTGTTGTGATGTTTCCCCTTTCATCACAGATTCTATTGATTTGGAGTTTTTCCTTCTTTCTTTTGGTTAACCTGGCTAGAAGTCTGTCTATCTTGTTTATTCTCTCAAAGAACCAACTTTTGGATTCATTGATTTTTTTGTATGGTTTTCTTTGTTTCTATTTCATTGATCTCTGGTCTGATTTTTGTTATTCCTTCTTGTCTGCTGCCTTTAGGGTTAATTTGTTGTCTCTCAAGTAGTTTTAGCTGCAGTGTTAGATCATTCACTTGTGCTCTTTCTGTGTTTTTAATGTAGGCATTTAGTGTTATAATCTTCCCCCTTTTAAAGTGTCCCATAGGTTTTGCTGTGTTGTATTATCATTGTCATTCAGTTCCCAGAATGTTTTTATTTCTTTCTTTATTTCTTCCTTGACCCATTCATTATTTAGGAGAGTATTATTTAGTCTCCATGTGTTCTTTTAGGTTGTAGGGTTTATCCTGGTATTGATATTGAGTTTTATTGCACTGTGGTCTGATAGAATGCATGAAATTATTTCAATCTTTTTGTATTTGTTGAGTTTTTTCCTGTGTCCAAATATATGGTCTATTTTGGAGAATGTTCTGTGAGATGCTGAGTAGAAAGTGTATTCTCTGGTGTTTGGGTGAAATATTCGATAGATGTCTGTGAGGTCCATTTGATGTATTGTATCATTTAGTTCAGATGTCTCTCTGTTTATCCTTTGTCCTGTTGATCTGTCTAAAGGGCTTAGTGGGGTATTGAAGTCCCCTACTATTAGAGTTCTGGGGTTAATCTGTGCCATGTGATCCTGAAGAATTGTCTTTATAAAATTTGTTGCACTGGCGTTTGGTGTGTATATATTCATGATTGTGAGATCATCATTGATTGTTCCTTTAATAAAGACGAAATGGCCCTCTTTGTCTCTTTTGATTTCTTTTGCTTTGAAGTCTATTTTGTCTGATATTAGAATAGCAACACCTGCTTTCTTTTTGGTATCATTTGCTTGGAATATTTTCTTCCATCCCTTCACCTTAAGTTGGTGCCTATCCTTGAAATTGAGATGGGTTTCTTGTAGACAGCATATAGATGGGTTTTGTTTTCTAATCCATTCTCCCAGTCTGTGCCTTTTGATTGGGAGAGTTTAGCCCATTAATATTTAAGGTTATAATTGAAAGATGGATGTTGCTTACTTTCACTTTATTATCCATTTGGACTTTTGGCCTCTGATTCTCCTTCTACAGATATGTTTTTATTAGTTTCTTTTCCTAGGTGTTTGAGGATTGTTGCTCCTCTCTTCTGCCCTTTGAATTGCTTCAAGTATTTTCTGAAGAATTGGTTTTCTGGACATATATTCTATCATCTTGTTTATGTCATGGAAGATTTTTCTCTCTCCTTCAACTATAATCGACATTTTTGTTGGGTAAAGTATTCTGGGTTGGCATCCATAGTCCTTTAACACTGGGAATGCTTTGCTCCATGTTCTTCTTGCTTTCGTGGTTTGCGCCGAGAAGTCAAGTGTAATTCTGATGGGTTTCCCTTTGTATGTGACTTGTTTTTCTTTCGTAGCCTTCAGAATTTTGTCTTTGTTTTTGGGCATCTAGCATTTTAACTATGATATGGCATTGTGAGTTTCTTTTCTCATCTTGCCTATTTGGAGTCCTATGTGCTTCTTGTATTTGTATGGGTTTTTCTATTTTTAGTTTGGGGAAATTTTCATCTATTATTCTGTTGAAGATCTGATCAATACTATTCTCTTGAGATTCTTCTCCTTCCTCTATTCCTATGATGCGGAGGTTTGATCTTTTCATTGTGTCCCATATTTCCTGGTTGTTCCACTTTTGTGTATTTTTAAATTTTTCATATTCTTTATTTGAGCTTTTTAGTTGCTCTGTGTTATCTTCCAGATGTGATATTCTTTGTTCTGCTTCCTCCATTCTACTTCCGAGGCCTTTTCCTTTCCTTTCTTCTTGATTGGATGAGTGTTCTATTTCCCTTTTCATTTCACCCTGTGATTTCCTTACTATTTCCATTTCCTTTATGAGCTTCTCGATCTCTTCTTCATGCTCCTTACTTTGTTGGTTGGCTTCCTTTTTCAGTGTTTCTAGTTCCTTTTAGAGTTTGTTTTTTTCTCCTAGTTCTTTCTGGAGTTTGTCAATCTCTTCCTTTAGTTCTTTCTGAAGTTTATCATTTTATCCCTCTAGGTCCTTTTTGAGTTTTTCATTCTCTCTCTTTAGTTCTCTGAATTCTTCCTTATTTTCTTTAATTTCTCTACATAGGTCTGCAATTATTCCTCTAAGATCTTTTCCTTGAGTCACCTACATGGGGATCCCATTTTAGCTATCTCCTACAGGTTTGGTAGAGCCTGGTGCGGGATTATCCTGCACCTTTCCCATGTTGTCCCTTCATCGTGTCCCTGGCATTTGGGTTTCCCTTTTGTCATTCAATTCACAAATATCTTTTCACTATGTTAGCAGCTGGTTTTGCTTGCCTCCTTCCAATGCTTTTTTTTTTTCTTTCCTCCTCCTTGCTTATGGAGTATTGACTTGTTTAGGTTTCAGGCTTTCAATTTTGTTTATATATTGGATATTGGAAGTCTAAGTCACTCTTCCCTTCCTGTTCTGAAGGTTCTCCAAAAAAGTCCACTTGGATACTCTCTCATCAATTCCATTTGGGGGGGTATGCCTGACTTAGTCCGGGCCCGGTACCTGTCTGGAGCGACTTCCTGGCTCCTGTACTTCAGGAGCCTGCCCGCACAAAGACACAAAGGCACCAAACCCGACCCATGGGGCACAGGCTGCAAAGGGAAGGGCAGCTCCGCCCAGACAGGCACCCCCTACAACGGTTTAGAGTTGAGACCCTTTTCCAGCAGCCCAGGAGTCATTCTACCCTAAAATCTACCTGTCTGGAGCGACTTCTGGGCTCTTGTGCTTCAGGAGCCCGCCTGCACAAAGACCAGGAAAAGACTTTCTAAATCAGACAGAGCTGCACAAAAAAATAAGGTAAACGATTGACAAGTGGGACCTTATTAAACTTAAGAGCTTCTGTACAGCAAAAGAATCAAACATGTGAAGAGAAAACCCAAGAGTGAGAGGAAACCTTACGAGTGATACATCTGAATACATCTGATCGACCATTAACATACAGAGAATATAAACTCAAAAAACAAAGGAGGAAGAAAACAAATGACCCACTCAAATGATGGCATAAAGAGCTGAACAGAGACTTCACAAATGAAGAAGTAAAGATGGCTGAAAAACATCTTAGGAAGTGTTCAATGTCACTAATAATTAAGGAGATATAAATTAAAATGAGCTTAAGATTTCATCTTACCCCAGTAAGACTGGCTAAGATTAGGAAAACAAATGACACCAAATGTTGCAGAAGTTGTGGGGAAAGGGGAACACTTATTCACTGCTGGTGGGAATGAATACTCATGCAACCCCTATGGAAAGCAGTATGGAGAATACTTAAAAAACTCAAATTAGCCAGGCCAGGCATGCTAGTACATGCCTTTAATCCTAGCACTCAGGAGGCAGAGGAAGGAGGATCTCTGAGTTCAAGGCCAGCCTGGTCTAGAGTGAGTTCCAGGCCAGCTGGGGCTATGGGGAGACCCTGTCTCAAAAAGAAAAAAAAAAAAACAAAAACAAAACTCAAATTAAACCTATCACCTGATCCAGTCATGCAACTCCTGTCCCAGAGAAACATGCAAAATCATGTTTATTGCAGCTCTCTTCACAATATCTAAGAGCTGGAAGCAACTCAAGTGTCCCTCAACCCATAAGTGGATAAAGAAAATGTGGTACATCTACACAGTGGAGTTCTATGCAGTGGTAAAGAAAGACAACATCGGGCTGGAGAGATGGCCTAGTGGTTAAGAGCACCTACTGCTCTTACAGAGGACCTGGGTTCGATCCCCAGCACCCACATGGCGGCCGAGAACCATCTGAAACTCTAATTCCAGGGGAACTCCAGTTCCAGGGAATCCAACATCCTCTTCTGACCTCCACGGCATTGCACGACATAGGTGCACAGACTTGCATTAAGACAGTACATTTATACAACATAACAAAAAAAAAAAAAAAAAAAAAAAAAAAAAAAAAGAAAGACAACATCATGAACTTTGCAGGTAAATGGATGGAACAAGAAGCCATTATGCTAAGTAAAGTAACACAGTCCCAGCAAAAAAAAAAAGATTAATTGTATCCCTCATTTGTGGATGGTAGCACCAAATCTCTAATTGCAAGGCAAACTGAGCAATGCTAATGTTATATTACTTTTTTTTTTATCTGAAAGCAACTGCACAGTTAAAATGTGAATCCCTTAACAGGCTCTAGAATTAACCTACCACCTATTTTCAGGACTGGGACAAAGAACTGACTGAAATAGTAAACTTCTGCCCCAAACAGTAAACCTCTGTATAGAAAAACTTTCAAAAGCCTGAGAAAAAGATCCAAGACATGTATGGCAGAATGTATGAGCTTGGTTGGGGTTGAGGGCATGGAAGGGGGGATGAATCTATATTCGATTGAGAAATGTTGTATGAAATGCACAAAACTTCAATAAAAATATTAACCAATAATTGCAATCAGACTCTGTGGTGCAGTCCTTCAGTGGATGGCTTCCCAGTTTATCCAGAGTGAAGTTAGTCTCCTGCCTCCGACTCTTTGCCCAGGCACACAGTGTCTCGGTAGATTCTCCATCAAAGCAGGCTTGATCAGGGCCATGAATCCAAGTCTGCTTCCCTCTACTCAGCACTCATGGATGTAGACAGTATCCCTAGTCTACTCGGGTCCTGCCTCTCATGCTGCCTTTAAGGGTCCTTCCTAATTACCCTGTCTGAAACACTGCTCTCCTGCAACCCAGCTCCACCTGTCCCCTCACTTGCCTCAGTTTTCTTCACTATGTCCACCTCATTAGATGACACAGCCCACTCCTGTTCTAACTAGCTTGAGCTTAAGAGAACAACAGTAATCCCTCTATGACAGCAGAGCCCCGTGACCATGATTTTGAGGTCCTCTCTCCACCTCTCAGCATTGGCACAGCAGGGACAAATATGTTTAATGAAAATGTTAGTGGAGACAAGCCTTATTCAAGCATCAGTGGTAGGAAAACTGTGGATACCTTACCACAGGTTACAGTAGGGCATTCCATGGCAGAGGTGGTTGGGAAGGGCCAACACACGATCCACTTGTAAAGGGCTTGTTGTCCGGGTTCAACACCATTTTTCCTCGAAGCAGACAAACTATGGTTATTTAGAATTGAATATCTGACAGATATTTTCTTGAAATTAGTCTGCCACTTCATGAAAAACAAGTAGCAATAGCTGTTGCCACTAATAACATCTAAAGTCTTAAGTAGCTTGAATGGTTCCCTATTGCAGACTTTTCTGGTGAGATTAGTGGAGATATATTATAAAATGAAATAAAATAAATCAACTCTTGGAAGATCTGAGTAACTCAGTGAAGCAACGTTTTCCACATGACCAATGCCTGATGCTACAGCATCATGAGTGGGTGACAGGCCAATGGATTTACTGTCATAGAATGTGCACACTGAGGTTCAATATATTATTAAATAAAATATACACATTTACTTTAACGGAGTATGAAAATGTTTCATTCATTGTTTAATAACATATCTTATAAGCCTGTAGGCCTGCATAAAGTTCATCACCTTCCATAAAAATAATTAATCAGCCATATGTGGTGGCACATGTCTCTAATCCCAGCACTCAGAGGTAGAGTCAGGCAGATCTCTATTAGTTTGAGGCCAGCCTAGTCTACACAGTGAGTTCCAATTTAGCAAGTGCGACATAGTGAGATCTTGTCTAAAATAATAAATACATATGTATATAAAAGAAGATGTGAGGGCTGGAGAGATAGCCTAGCGGTTAAGAGCACCGACTGCTCTTACAGAGGACCTGGGTTCGATCCCCAGCACCCACATGGTGGCCGAGAACCATCTGAAACTCCAATTCCAGGAGAACTCCAGTTCTAGGGGAATCCGACACCCTCTTCTGACCTCTGTGGCATTGCATGACATGGGTGCACAAACCTACATGCAGACAGTACACTCATACACATACAGAAATAAAAAAAAAAAAAGAAGATGTGAGAGTCCAGTCATTGAAGAGATTTTCAAAATATAAAACCATTATATTATTTTTTGTGTGTCTTTTGGAGACAGGTTTCTCTGTAGCCCCAGCTGGCCTGAAACTAGATCCGTAGACAAGGCTGGCCTTGATTTCACAGAGATCCACCTGTTTTTGCCTCCCAAGTTGGGTATTAAAGACATGTGCCAACATCCCTGGTTTAAAACCATTATATTCTTATTGTTACAATTTCTATTTTGAAAAAAAAATTAGTTATATTTGTATTTTCTCAGAAAATATTTTCTTTATAATTTTTTCTTTATTGTAATGAATTCACAAATAGAAATATCACACAGCTTGATTAAATTAGCCACTCCAACAAATATTTTTATAGAAGTTCATTGAGATGTATAGTTTGGAACTGGGCAAATATTTTCTTATATTAAGGTAGTACATTTACTATTTTTGAACTTAGTAATACATGCTTTAAATTGTCTCTATTTTAATTCATAGTAAGTTACATATTGGCAGATACAGTTTGTACAAAAACATCTTTCGGTTTCTTGTACATGGCTTTGATTTCATTGAGGAATGATCCCTCCAGTCCAATTCCCTCTAGGACTTTAAGCAGGAAGGGATGCTGGATTTTGTTGAAGGCTTTTTTGCATCAATTGAGATGATTGTGTAGTTTTTTTTCTTTCAGTCCATTTATGTGTTTTATGATATTGATTTACCTATGTTGAACCATCCCTGCATCTCTTGTATGAATCTAACTTGGTCATGATGGATAATCTTTTTGAAATGGGTCTGTATGCAGTTTGCAAGTATTTTGTTGAGAATTTTTGGGCCTGTGTTTATTAATGAGATGGATCTATAGTTTTCTTTTTTGGTTGCATCTTTGCCTGGTTTTGGTATTAGAGTGATGCTGGCTTCATAGAAGGAATTTGGGATATTTCCCTCTGTTTGTATCCTTTTGAACAGTTTGAATAGTAATGCTTAAGTCCTTTTTAAATGTTTTATAGAATTTTGCTGTGAAACTGTCTGGGCCTAGGCTTTTTTAGTTGGGAGGGATTTTTTTATTACATTTTTCAATTACAATTTCCTCTTGGTTAAGCTTTGTTGATTTCCAGGATTTCAGTTATTCATCCATTTCTCTTAGGTTTTCAAGTTTAGAAGGGTATAGGTTTTTGAAGTATTCTCATATGATTATCTGGAATTTTTTGATCGTCTGTTGATATATTTCCCCTTTCACCACAAATTCTATTGATTTGGAGTTGCTCCTTCTTGCTTTTGGTTAAGTGGGCTAGAGGTCTATCTTGTTTACCTTTTCAAAGGACCAACTTTTGGATTCATTGATTCTTTGTATTGTTTTCTTTGTTTCTATTTCATTGATTTCTGCTCTTATTTTTGTTATTTCTTCCTGTCTGTTGGGTTTAGGGTTCATTCGTTGTTGTCTCTCAAGTGTTTCTAGCTGCAGTGTTAGATCTTTTATTTGTTCCCATTCTGTTTTTTGTAAATGTAGGCACCCAGGGCTATAAATTTCCCTCTTAAGACTGCTTTTAAAGCATTCCAAAAGTTTTGTTGTGTTGTATTGTCATTTTCATTTAGTTCCATGAATGCTTTTATTTATTTCTTTTTTTCTCTCATTCTTTTGATTTTATATTACTCTAAAATATGCATACCTACCCTCCATCCATATTATTTCTTTCTTAATTTCTTCCTTGACCCATTAGTTATTCAGGATGTGTTGTTTATTCTCCATGTATTCTTGTAGGTGGCAGGGCTTGTCCTGATGTTGATATTGAGCTTTATTTCACTGTGGTCTAATAGAATGCATGAAATTATTTCAATCCTTTTGTATTTGTTGAGGTTTATTTTGCGTCCCAGTATGTGGTCAATTTTGGAGAAGGTTCTGTGTGATGCTGAGTAGAAAGTATATTTTCTGGTGTTTGGGTGCAATATTTGGTAGATGTCTATGAGGTCCATTTGGTGTATTGTATTGTTCAGTTCAGATGTCTCTCTGTTTTATTCTTTGTCCAGTTGACCTATCCAAAGGGCTCAGTGGGGTACTGAAGTCCCCCACTATTAGTGTGTTGGGATTAATCTATGCCTTAAGGTCTTGCAGGATTGTGTTTATAAAGTTGGGTGCACCAGAGTTTGGTGCACATATATATTTATGATTGTGAAATCTTCATGGTTAATTGTTCCTTTGATAAGGATGTAATGGTCCTGTTTGTTTCTTCTGATTAGTTTTACTTTGAGGTCTATTTTGTCTGATATTAGAATGGCAACTCCTGCTTGCTTTTTGGTTCCATTTGCTTGGAGTATTTTTTTTTCATACACTCACTTTAAGTTGGTGCTTGTCCTTTGAGGGTGAGATGTGTTTCCTGTAGACAGCATATAGATGGATTCTGTTTTCTAATCTATTCTCCCAGTCTGTGTCTTTTGATTGGGGAATTTAGCCCATTATTATTTAAGGTTATCATTGAGAGATGTGTATTGGTCCTTTTCATCCTATTTTCTGTTTGCATTCTTGGTCTAGGTTTGTATTTTTGTAGTTATACTTTTATTAGTTTCTTTCTCTCACTGTTTGGGGATAGTTGATCCTTTCTTCTGACCTTTAAATTGTTTCGAGTATTTTTCTGAAGGGCTAGTTTCCTGGACATATATTCTTTCATCTTGTTTATGTCATGGAAGATTTTTTCTTTCTCCTTCAACTATGATTGACACTTTGGCTGGTTATAGTAACCTGGGTTGGCATCTATAGTCCTTTAATACTGGGACTACAAGAAACCCACAGCCAACATCATCTTAAATGGCGAAAAGTTAGAAGCATTCCCCTTAAAGGCAGGAGCATGGCAAGGCTTCCCACTATCGCCACTCCTCTTCAATATAGTGCTGGAAATGCTTGCTAGGGCAATAAGACAAGAAAGGGAAATTAAAGGAGTGCTAATTGGAAAAGAAGTCAAGCTATCCCTTTTTGCAGACTATATGATACTTTACCTAAGCGATGCTATAAACTTCAGCAGAAAACTCCTAGAAATGATCAAGACTTTCAGTAAAGTGGCAAGATACAAAATTAATCTAGAAAAATCAGTAGGATTTTTACACCAACAACAAGCAACTGAAGAAGGAATATAAGGAAACCTTACCACTCACAATAGCATCAAAACCAATAAAATACCCGAGAAGAAATTTAAACAAAGACACCAAAGAGCTCTACAACAAAAATTTTAACTCTCTGAAGAAAGAGATTGAAGAAGGCATCAGAAAATGGAAAGACCTCCCTGGGTGTGGTGGCTCATGGATTGGGAAAATTAATGTAGTAAAAATGTCCATTTTATCCAAATTAATATCTAGATTCAATGTAATCCCAATTAAAATTCTATGAGTTTCTTCACAGACTTGGGGAAAAAAATCCTTAAATTCATATGGGAAAACAAAAGACCCTAAACAGCCAAAGCAACCTTGAATGAAAAGAGCAATACAGGGGGGATCACTATACCAGACTTAAAACTATGTTACAAGGCTATAGTCATAAAAATAGGCTGGTACTGGCATAAAAACAGACTTGTAGACCAATGAAACAAAATCGAAGATCCAAACTTGAGCACACACAATTTCAGCTACCTCATATTTTACAAAGGGGCCAAGAAGACTCAATGGAGGAAAGACAGCATCTTCAGCAAATGGTGTTAGCAAAACTGGATCACTACTTGTGGAAGAATAAAACTAAACCCTTACCTCTCTCCCTGTACAAAAATCAACTCCAAATGGATCAAAGACCTCAATGTGAAACCTGAAACTCTGAAGATGGTAGAAGAAAAGGTTAGCAGCAACCTACAAGACATAGGCACAGGAGAAGACTTCCTAAATCAGACAGCTGCTGCATGGGAAGTGAGGTTGACAATTGATAAGTGGGACCTCATTAAACTCAAAAGCTTCTATACAGTCAAAGAATCGGGGATTGGAGAGATGGCCTAGTAGTTAAGAGCACTGACTGCTCTTGCAGAGGACCCGGGTTTGATCCCCAGCACCCACGTGGTGGTGAGAACCGTCTTTAACTCCAGCTCCAGGGGAATCTGACACCCTCTTCTGACCTCCCTGGCACTGCACAACACAGGTGCACAGACCTGCATGCAGACAGTACATTCATACACATGAAAAAAATAAATAAAAATTAAAAAAAAAGAATCAGTGAAGTGAAGAGAAAACCCACAGTGTGGGAGGAAACCTTCACCAGTGATACATCTGACAGAACATTGACTTCCAGAATAAATGAACTACTCAAAAAAACAAAGAAGTAAAAAACAACAACAACAACAAATGAATCACTCAAAAGATGGAGTAAAGAGCTGTATAGAGACTTCACAAATGAGGATATAAAGATGGCTGAGAAACATCTTTAAAATGTTCAACATTGCTAATAATTAAGGAAATGCAAATTAAAACCACTTTATGATATCATCTCACTCCAATATGACTGGCTAAGATCAAGAAAACAAATGATACCAAATTCTGTAGAGGTTGTGGGGAAAGGGAAACACTTACCCACTGCTGGTGGGAATGTAAACTTGTACAACCACTATGGAAAACAGTATGGAGAACTCTGAAGAGACTCAAGATGAGCTGACTACCTGACCCAGCCATACCACTTTTGAGTATATACCCACAAGACTCATCCTACCTCAGAGAAACATGCACAGCCATGTTCATTGCATCTCTCTTCACAATAGAGAAGAGCTGGAACGAACCCAAATGCCCCTCAACCAAAGAGTGGATAAAGAAAATATGGTACAGCTGGGTGTGGTGGCTCATGCCTTTAATCCTAGCACTCGGGAGGCAGAGGCAGGCAGATCTTTGTGAGTTTAAGACCAGCCTGGTCTACAGAGTAAGTCCCAGGACAGCTGGGACTACAGGGAGACCCTGTCTCAAAAATACCAAAAAAAAAAAAAAAA
>VZQC01004376.1:9622536-9724927 GCA_009823505.1 Rhizomys pruinosus
AAAAAAAAAAATCCTCCAATTCAGGTGATATGTGTATACATATATATGTATGTATATATTTATGTGTGTATATATAAAACTATGTGTGTGTGTGTGTGTGTGTGTATATATATATATATATATATATATATATATATATATATATATATTGAAGTGATGCAGACTGGAGAGAACAACAAGAGCAGAGGAACCAGGACAAGGAATGACTGAAACAGTAAAGTTCCCCCGAGGACAATAATCTTCTGCTTTGAAAAAACTGAAAAGAATCAGAAAATGTTACAGGGCCAGGATGGCAGGGTGCATGAACTCGTGTGGGGTGGGTGGTTTGGAAGAGAAGATGAGTCTAGATTGGACTGAGAAATGATGTAAGAAATGCACATAACATCAATAAAAATGTGTATATATATATGTATATATATATTAAAAGGGTTTAAATGGAAAAAAAAGATCTTTGGAATTTTCAGTAATTTTTAGGAAGGAAGGAGGTTTCTGAGACTAAGACATTTGTGAACCAGTAACTAGACATACTGCCTTAAAGAATAAAGATGAAAGTGCCCTGTGGGCTTGTGTCCATACCACCTGTTCAGGCCATTTCTTACTCAGGGCAGGTGCTATGAAAGCACAGACTGTGGTGTTCCAGAAATGAGAAGCAGCTGCAACTGATGTTCCAGCCCTGGTCTGGAGGGGTCTGGGCATCTGCTGAAGCACTGTGAGTGCCTCCTGTCAGCTCTGTACAGCTGGACAGCAGTTGAATCATGTCCTCTGGATGCAGAAATGGTCAGTTACATGAATGAACCCTGGGACCTTTCCCTTATGTCTCTGAATGCTGGACAGCAGGCAAATCTGACCTTTTGGCTTTGCAACACATCGTTATCTACAAAGTTCATGCTCTAGAAACATGCAGTTGATTCACAAAATAAAATATGGCAAAAAGAATCTCATCATGTTATAAGTAAGTTTATGAGCTTATATTTGGCTGCATTCATTTTTTCATTCATTGATTCATTCTTAGATATCCTGGGGTACATGCTTCCTGTAGGCCCATGGTCAGACATACCTGAGAACATGACAATTATTAATTAATTTGCCTCAGAAAGGGTTATTTCTATGTTGAGTCAGGAGAAATTTAACATCCTGTTCACCTTGGCCTACATTCTGTAAGTGATCAGGGATTCTTGCTAAGAAGCAAAGCATATATATATATATATATATATATATATATACATGTATATATAAAACCTTGACATCAGCTTTGGTGGGGGCAGGGAGTGATCAGAGGTTGATGGACTCATGTGGCTCCTTGCCCCCTTTCTCCTTTCTTTGCTTTAAAAATGAACATTTTAGGAAACTTTTTTGAGTGAAATGTTAAAGTTTCTTGTTCTTAATTTTTATTTTTATTTTATTTTATTTGGTCTTTTTGAGACAGGGTCTCCCTGTAGCCCAGGCTGTCCTGGAACTCACTCTGTAGACCAGGCTGGCCTTGAACTCACAAAGATCCGCCTGCCTCTGCCTCCCGAGTGCTAGGATTAAAGGCGTGCACCACCACGCTGGGCTTGTTCTTACTTTTTATATTATTAACCTTACAATTAAAGAAATTGAGACTTAATAGATTTTATCCCTGCAAAATTTTATACCTTCTTAGAAGATAATTAAGCAGATGCCTCATTGGGTGAAGGAAGATGAATCATATCTCAGGGAAGAATCTGAAAATCCGTGTATCTGTGTGCGGTCCTCCCGTTCCTCAGTGGAGAGCCAGTGTGTACATGGTTGTTCCTTGATGCTGAGCTTGTCTATCTATGTGGGGTTCTGTTCCTCAGTGCTGAGCTTCTCTAAGTAAGAACATACCAGATCCTGTTTGTACATCTCTGGAACTCACCAGGTCTTAGAGGAATTCATTAATTTTTCATGCCTTAAATTTCCCAACTTGGCATCCTACAGCAACATGACTGCAAATGGCCGTTCATAAATCCAATTAGTGTTTTTTACAAGTCCCCCTAATCTGTGACCAAAAGTTGCGCTGTCTTCCTAACAGCCCTTTCCTCTCCTTTCTTCTTTCCATTGCTATGTTCTGTCCTCTTTAGTATAGTTGGTAAAAATCTAAGATTTTTAATAGCATATAGATTTATGAAGTATAGCAAGATAGTAGAGCGCTCCTGATTTGATAAATCCCAGGAAAGAATTCAGCTTCAAAAGACAGTTTTAGCACTATCTTCGAAGAAAAAGTTTAATCCAATGAAAGTGGATTTGCAGGACTTCCTTCATGTCTGTATCTAAAGCATCTGAGGTGACAGGCCACCAAAGGGAGGGGCTCCAGAGACCAGAACAGCACCACTCCACAGTTTGAAAGGATTCACACCCCTAAGGCTGGCATGTATTAAGGGAGACTTTCTCTGATTCGAAAAATGTGCTCTCTGAACTAATTCATAATACTCCTGAGGTCCTCAGTTCCTTACTTCAACACTGACACTCCCTCTGTGCCTAGCGCATTTTCTATCTCTTACTTTTAGATTGCTAATGAAGGGCATGGACAGCTTCTTACGTGTGTCCCCAAGTTCAGCACAAAACATGGTACAGAGAAAGCTCTTGAGAAATGGCGATGAGTATCTTGTTCTGTTTTCTAATAGGTGGCTCAAGTTATGCTAAAAGAAATGCTTGCTTTTACAGTATGGAATGTAGGCATGTTTATGAACCTCAGAATAACGGAAAAGGAAGAGCTACCAACAGAAACTGGATTCTGAAGAAGAAACTGAGCTGACCTAACAAATGACCTGAAGCTCTGGAGCTCCTGGTGGGAGAGACTGACTTTCATGGAACTATTTCCTGTTCATCCATTAATTCAAGGTTGATCAATGACCTGTTCTTGTGGGACAGGAACTCTGGTGGGTCCCAGGGCACAGAATTACATAAACTATGATCCTTCCTCCATTGAGTGGGGTATTAAACTAGTGATGTGACTAAAAAGTAAAAATCAAAAGAACTCATTAGATTTCTATTTCAGATAAGTTAAGAATGATTTTTATTATAGTTTTCTTGTCAATTCCCAACCATGATGATTTAATAAAAGATGATTTTGTTTTATGATGACATTAATGTGGTATGAATTCACCAGAAGCATACTTTGAATTTTGATTCTTTTTTTTTTTTCATTGTTATACCTTCCCCAAACACAGACATTTAACAGTAGTTAGAATGGCCATCTCCCAACATTAAAAAAAAAAAAAACTGTACCCCCAATGGGTGAACAAAGATAAATAGTAACCTAGAGTTCAGCTCAATAAGCCACTGTGGAGCCTTAAATGATGAGGCCTTCCAATTTCAAAGTGATGTGTTTTCAACTTGGATCATTATGGTGAAAAAACAATTAATTTTGGTGAAATGAGATTCATTTCCAGACAGGATTAGTAACAGCATTCACTGAATTTCATGTTCTTCTTTGTGAACTGTGAAGAAAATGAATGGTAGCTAGGAGATCAGTGGGGTTCCAGCTGCAGATGGAGTGACAGCACACCAGGACAAAAACACCTGTATTTTGAATTACAAAGTTAACAGCAGTTTTAAACCTGCAACTTAATTACAGACCAACTACACCACAACCTTTTCAAATGGCAAAAATACAAAAAAGTGTTAGAAAAATATTTCAGAAAAAGTGCATAGTCTAAGTGCATAGTAAATAAAAGCACTAAAAAATATCTTGCTAGAGAGGGAGTTCAGCTTGGGAAGATCATTACCAAAGCTAAACAGTTTTATCTTACACAAACTATACTCAAAAATAGCTTTATGAGACTGATTTCTGGCTAAAAGTATCAAAGGGTTTATTAGTCAAGAAACAAATACCTTAGCTGACAAGCATGGTTAGAAAAGAAACAAACTGCCCACCCCATCAGTTCACCTGACTGAGAGTTTTCTTCAGCACTGTGGTCCTAGAAGGTCCGCTCATGATAGAATGTGGCAGTCATGAATTAATTATTGCTGTTCAAATAAAAAAGTAAAAACGAAACAAATCAGACCTGACAAAATCTTACCAAACACGTGTCAATTTACAGTTGAGCTTATTTTACAAAATACCTACATTGACACAATAGGCTCCTAGCAGCATTTGCAGACAAATGTTCTTTTAATTTATCCTTACATGCTGTAAATGAATAAATTACACTATTTAAAGAATTACTGTCAATAAGTTCCCCTTTCTCTTGTATCAGAGAAAAAGAATAGGGCGGACAAGAAGACTGGGAAGGAGCACACACACCGTAACTACAGAAGCAACGGCCAGAGGTCGGCGATCACTACCACACAGCACGATGCTCCTGCAGCCGCTTCACAAGTATTTTCAAGAAAAATATTTTGTATCATAGGTAAACCCTTTGACGCTTTCACTCTTCCTCAAAATCAGTCCGGGTCTAGCTGCTGGCAGCTGCAGCACTAGATACTGGGCCTGCAAGTCATCAAAAAGAGAAAAAGGGAAATACCTTTTCCCATAGATGAAAAACAATTTTTATTTTAAAAAAGAAAATACATTAAATTTTAATTTGGACTTGCAAAGGAACACCATGTAATAAATGGCTTAAAGTAGTCTATCAAAAAATTGGGGGAGATTTCATAGTGAGTCAGCAAGGCATTTTTTTTTGTTTAAAAAAACAACAAAAAAACAACAAAACAATAAAAAGCCTCATTTCCTTAAAGTTTTTTTAATGAACTTGTAAACAAAAAGCTCCCATTTCAAAATAAAAAAATCCCAGATCATATAGATGTTTACAATGATTACATTTATCTAAGCAACATACATACATGTTCAGTTGTAAGATGCTAACTAAATTTCTGTGACAATTTTTTTTTTAATACCAAGAACATTAGAGTTAATGCAGAGTCCTAAGGATTATCTAGTAGTACTATGTTTTTCTTAGGTCTTCACTTTAGATGCTGTTATTTCTAGCACAGGTAAGCAGGCAGTCATTCATATGCTCAAATACTGGAATCTTTGGTTGCTACCATATCAGCTGGATGGCAAACAAGAAGCCAGGCATTTAAAGAATGTTTTAAGTCAAAAACTTGCAAACCCCAGGGATGAAAAACCCTAAAAACACAATTGCGAACATTTACAACCATCACAACTGTGCCTGAAGACTGTTCATGCCATTCTTCTGAAATGAGATCTCAAGGCAGTATAGTTCAAAATAAAAGGTTTTAACAAAAAAAATGGCATATGCACGATTTCTCCACCAATTTGTGTGTCAACCATTTAGTTAACTTTTCCACTTGAAAAAAATGCAATAGAAAACCTGACACCGTGTTTCACTATCTCAGTTAATATTCACAATTACAGTGGCTACAACTCAGGATACAGCATCACCAATGCTGCCCAGAGTCAGTTTATATTGAATTCTTTACACCAAGTAAATGGTTGTCCACAACCACTGGCTAGTGTACATATGAACTAAAATGTCTAGATTTGGGGAGAAACAAATGCTGCTCCATCATCTGCTCTGCTGATGCTCAGAAACCTGTGGGGGTTTGGGCCTGCTGACCCTGCCCACTGGAAGAGGCTGCCTGCTGTGCTGCTTTCTGTTTTAACATTGTCCAATCAAATGTGTAGTCATATTGGTGGTTCAGGGTTCTGAAAAGGATGCGAAATAGCTGCCTCAGATACATGTAATCTGGAGCCTCTTCAAAGCGCAGTCCACGGCAGTAATGTTAAGTATATGGCAAATTCTGCAGGAAACCCCTTACACAAAACTTCAACAGGTGTAGACGTCTTCTTTTCACTAATCTTTTCATATTTTTGTTTCTTTGTTGCAGCCTTCAGCCCTTGCCATGGCAGACTGGTTCTATTAAAATACATCGAAACATATCCTAATGATTCCATGTCATCTCGGCGACTCTGTTCAATACCAAGATGTGCATTGATGCTGGCATATCGGGCAGTGCCAGTGAGATTCTTATCTTCTCTGTATGGTATATGTTGCCTTGTCCTGTTGTCTCTGTACTTTTTGGCCAAACCAAAATCAATAAGGAATAACTTATTACAGTGACAACCAATACCCATTAGGAAGTTATCTGGTTTAATGTCTCTGTGTATAAAGTTCTTTTGTTTTTAATTTTTGTATGTGTATGAATGTACTATCTGCATGTAGGTTTGTGCACCCGTGTCGTTCAATGCCGTGGAGGTCAGAAGAGGGTGTCGGATTCCCCTGGAATTGGAGTTACAGACGGTTCTTAGCCGCCATGTGGGTGCTGGGGATCGAACCCGGGTCATCTGCAAGAGCAGTCGGTGCTCTTAACCGCTAGGCTATCTCTCCAGCCCCAATAAAGTTCTTTGTGTGCACATATTCAATTCTACTGATCATCTGATCAGCTATCATAAGTACAATTTTCATTGTGAATCTTCTTGAACAGAAATTGAAAAGGTCTTCAAGGCTGGGTCCCATGACTAGCACATTATAGTCTTTCTTGTCCATACCACCGTATGTGCGGGATGCCAACCCCACCTTGAAGAATCTTATACAGTTTGCTCTCGTACAGCAACTGGGGGTGCCTGGCCTTCTGCGATTCTAGCTTCTGCCATTTCCTCGCCGTTGGTGATGTTGATCACCAGATAAATGTCCCCGAAGGAGCCAGATCCGATCTTCCGCACCAGTTTGTATTTCCCTCCGAGGATGAATCGGTCTTGGAGCCGCTGCTGCTCGCCATTCTGAGACGCGAAGACGGAGCCTGGGGCCGAGCTCCGACACTTCTACCCGGAGGAGGACGGTGGGCTCCGGGGCTGCTCCACCCGTCGAGGCTGCGGAGGGCAGCGGAGACGCGGAGCCGAGGTCTTCCCGGCCTCAGGGGGCACAGAGCCGGCCTAGGGAGGCCCGCTGGCTAGGCGTCAGGCCGCTGCTGTGCAGGAATCGCGGTGGCTGAGACGCAGGCGCCGGACTCTGGGGACTCTGGGCGGGTGCCACGCGCTCCCTCTCGACGTTAAGGGACGGGCGCGGCGCGTTAGGGTGACGCTACCGGTTAAGACCCGGAGGGAACTGTCACTTGGCCGGCGCCGCCATCTTGTTCCTCCAGCTCCAGCCTACACAAAATGCCCCTAGTCCCCGGGAGCCACTTCTTCACGGCGCAGACCACTCTGGGAAAAAAAGTGAATTTTGATTTTCATCTTTCCTTGGGCTGGGGCTATGCTCCTGTGAGGGACTAAATCCCTAATAAGTAATAAAGATGACACACTTCCTGCATCATCTTTGTCTGGCAGGAAAACCCTAGTTTTTACCTCCAACAGGGACCCTTCAACTGACCTACTCATAGTCATGTGGCCTAGAAATTTCTGCTTGGAGATGTGACCTGTCAGCCTACTCTTCTTTAAGCTGACCAATCCAAAATTAGGAGAGGGGAAACCATTAAATCCCAGATTCACCCCGAGGGACCTTGGAATCTGGATTTCCTGATTCCCTGTCCTCTTGTGGAGCACTTTCTTATCTTTCTGTATGAATGCGTGTATACATGTGATTTTTTACATGTATGGGTATGACTCTTTTACATTCTTTTTTTATTATATATATTTTGTACAAGATGGATATGACTCTATCTTTATTGATAAAAGATTGTTTGACTGTGGCTCTCTGTTGGTCTGAGATTTTTCCTGACTTCTAATTCTTTGATTAGCCGAGAAAACAAACCCAATAATATGCCTAGAGTGGTGACTATGCCAACTGCTATACCTCTTTTGGGTCTGAGCAGGATTCTGTAGTTTTTCTTCTCACTTGGAATCCATGTTTGGTATTACTTTGAAATATTCTAGCATCTGGGAGTTATTTGTGTCTACTAGCTATATGCAAATTTTTATCTTTTTTTCTTTTTCTTTTTCTTGATCTTTATTGACTGGTGTAGCTAGATCTGGAAGAGCTGACCTGCATCTCTTGGCTGGTCTTTTATGAACAACTATTCAGACTATTTCTTTTTGCATCTGTTCTGTCATCGTTTTTCTATGACTCACCTGTGCCATTGTGTTAGGCACCTGCCTGTTACTCTGAAAAAAATACCTGAGAGAAGCTATTTAAAAGGAAGAAACCTCTCATAGCTGCAGTGGTTTCAAGGTGGCCACTGGTCCATTTCTTCTGTGGTGAGGCAGAATGTTATGGTGAAAGTCCGGGACAGAGTAGAGCGGCTCCCTACATGAGGGCCAAGAAGCTGAAAGAGCAAGCAGCCAGAGACAAAATATAATTGCTAAAGCACATTTCAAGTGAACTACTTCCTCCAACTAGCTGTATCTCCTAATAAGCCCTTTGAATTGTGACATCATCAATGAGCTTTTGATGAGATCAGATCAGAGCTTTCATGATCCAATCATTTCCCTGAAGCCCCTGAACTGGCAATGAAGATTTTAACTTGACATTTGAGGGACATTTCAGATCTACACTGTAGTAGTTGGCTAGAATCATTTTTTAAAAGATACTTCCGTACTCCTCATGAGAAGTCCACTGTCAATTAACTTGTAACTCCCTAGTAAGTGGATGCCTTTTCACCAGCCCTCCTGAGAAGCCCTCAGTGTCTATTTTCTCTGAGTTTGCTGTTATTAAGTCTTTGTATGTTCTTTATCATTTTTGACATAAATCTCAGCTATTCTCTATAATTGTAGTTAGCTAGAAAGTGTATGAGTTATTAACTTCTCAAAGAAAGGATTTCTGGGCTTGGAGAGATGGCCCAGCAGTTAAGAACATGGCTGTTCTTGCAGAAGACCCAGGTTTGAAGCCAAGCACTCACATGGCAGCTAACAACCATCCATAACTCCAGTTCCAGGGGATCCAACTCCCTCTTCTGTTGTCTGCACAACATGGTTTTTATATACATGCAGGCATAACACTCACACATAAAACACTCATATACATTTTAAAAAAAGTTAATAAAATATTTTAAAAGAAAGGATTTCTTTTTTGTGTTGACAGAGCCATGGATGCCTTAATATAATGAGAGACTGAAGTTATTCGAGCCTTTGTAGGGATAGTCTATTTCTGGTACTTATAAGTTGTATGTACAGTGCCTGCTGAGGTCTTAACTGGAAATGTGCCTGCTGTTTAGATTGGATTTTGCTGATAGAAACAGCCTGGGTTGGTTCCTTTGAGTTCTCTGGGTTCATGTGGAGAAGTGCTTGCTTCTCCATTCTACCATTCACCATGGCATGTGTTTCTCAGTATCTCTGGTCTCATTGGCAAATGCTTCCAGGAGAAAGAAGATAAAGTGACAGGCCCACTCTCTTGGGTTAACAATTTCTTTGAGCTCTTTACTAATATTTCTTTTATTTCATCTGCATCTTGAGTTACTCACAGTGAGAAAACTGGGCTGGAACAGTGATGTCAACAGTGTCAGACATAAACATCATATTTATCTGAATATGAATGAAAAACAGCTTTTAAAAGAATAAATACAGTTCCCTGTACTTCTCACAGGAAAATACACTCTGCCAAGCCTCCTGCACATTCTAGCTACGTAGACAGCACACAGAGCTGCACATCCTAGCTTCATAGACAGCACACAGAGCTGCACATCCTAGCTTCGTAGACAGCACACAGAGCTGGCAATGTCCACTTGAGAGAGACTGTGCTGACTGGGAGCAGTGGCTTATTATTCTTGCTCAGAAAAATAACAGAATTTCTGAGTATTGCTAGCCAAGGAAAACATTTGTATTAAAAATCTGTAGTAAAATTTCTGTGGTTGTGTATCAACTTCACACTACTGTAAACTTGAAGCATCAGTAAGACCACTGGAAGTAGATTATCTTGTACTGTTGTGTCTTACTGAATAGTGCCAAGCCAACAACCTCAGAGAAAGATAGGCTGAAATACCATAATTTCAATCTCACTTTTTATTTATTTATTTATTCATTTATTTATTTATTTTTAGTATTTTTGAGACAGGGTTTCCCTTTTAGTCTCAGCTGGCCTGGAGCTCGCTCTGTAGACCAAACTGGCCTTGAACTCACAGAGATGCACCTGTCTCTGCCTCCCAAGTGCTGGGATTAAAGGTGTGCAATGCTCACTTTTTTTTTACTTTCTTTTATTTCATTTTTTTTAAACAATAAGTAATAAGTTATGAGTACAAGCATCCTTCATGTAAAACCAATTTGCAGGCAGTTGTGCCCAAAGCCACACAGCCCTAGGCTCCCACCATCCAGCTGGAGGGGCTTGTATGTACAATCAAGTTGATCAAATAAGCGTCCAGTCTATATTGCTGTAGTTTCACCATTCACCCCAATTGCAGCCCTTACATTTTACCACGCTCCCTCTTCTGTAGATTGTTCCCTAGGCTTAGAAAAGGGGCACAGGTGGACAAGAAGCAAAACAGTCTACTTTCTATGGAGATGTTGTTTTGGACACTGATCAGTTCTGGCTGTTTCTTTTCATGGGCTGACAGTTTGTTCAGGAATAACCTTTCAATCCTACTAATGAAGCACAAGCAATTAGATATATTGGTATTTAAACAGTACTAATTATTATGGTAGGTTACTTTGGTATAACAGAGATATTTGGATGGCATGCTAAACCATGAATTACGTTTTTTTCTGTAAAAGATGACAAGGTCTTAATGTGGCTTATAACATCTCCTAACCACTAGAGGATGTAAGCTTGTGGCATCAGCTGTGAGTTATTCCTCCAAGGAGAGAGCTAATAGCCAATTAGATTTGGGATATACAGACATATAGCTGCCACTGCTGCACAGTATTTCCAGGCAGGTGAGGTGTAGCTGGTGCTGACGGAAGAGTCTTGCTTGACTCAAGGAGACCTATATTTGCTTTATTGGTTTAGTGGCCTTTGGCAACACTCTTTGGTATTCCAGAGACCAACTGTACACTTGCAAGTGTGGTCTCAATACATCTTTCCCATGCTTACATCAGGTCTTCGACAGCAGGGCCTTACTGCCTCTCTTCTTGTAGGTATCCCAGTTTACAGGCAAGAAGCTTTTCCCTTTTTGGGGGGGGGGCTTGGATCCCCTGGCCAACATCTCCTTGGTAGAATAATCCATTGCTGATATCAGAGCTCTCCTGTATTAGTATATTTTGCTTAAATGCACAGCTTAAAGAGACTCTAGTATTATATTTGGTTCTGAATAGAGAATAATCCTTTTCACAGTTCCTATGTCTATTAGTCAGTTAAAGAAAGCAGTTTTACTGGTTTTATAAGAGATAACCTTTATGACAGTCAGCTCTAATTTACAGTTAGAGAATGACTTCATTACCATCATATTTTTCTTTGTTCTATGAAAAGGAGGTAAGAAAGTCGCTCATATTAAAACTTTGCAGCCCCTAGAAGGTAAGGTTCATTAGGACTCATAAACAGTTGTTATAAATAGGATCCACAGAGATGTTTGATGCCTGTGGCAGTCTTAGGCTTTTTCTCTTTTTAATGCTTAGATGGGCCAACTTCTCTGCTGGTATTTCTTGGTACATCCTACACAATGCAAGGCTGTATCTTTTCTTTCTCTGCCATTAAGTTGGTGACGTTTTGACCTGTGGGAACATACAAATCTTTTCCTCATGGTTAGCTTTAAGATTAAATTGAAAAATTTTTGGCAAAAGTTTTAATATATAACTGTATGCCCCCTTTATATTCTAGGTTTTTATTTTTTGACCTATGAGTCTCAAAAAGGCAGTTGTAGTACACATACCTATAGGCAGGAATCAAGGTGTAAATTTCATTAAATTTATCCAAGTTGTTTTGAGTGACTGTATGTTGTTAATTTGGGAAGTAAACTTAATTCCTTAAGTTAATTTATTCTACAGGTAAAAGAGAATGTTACAAAATGATACCATATAACACAAAAATTATAGAGAACATTTGTATATGTTAATCCCAAAGTTATTGTTATGCAGATTTTAAGTAAAACAAATATGAACAACAATTTATATTTCCAATTAACTCAGATGCATCACCGTTTTTATCAAAACCTTTAAACCAATGTTGTTTAATATAGACATTTTTACTTTTTTTGTTGTTTAATATAGACATCTTTACTTTTATTAAGACCTAAAATACCATATAATATGTAGACAAAGTTTGGGCAAATTTGGATACCTGTTAAACTCACATCAATTAACTATACCTTAATCTAATGTAGACCAGTGTCCCCCTCCCAACCCTCCCACCCCACCCCACCAGATTCACTGTTCTTGTTGCAGTGTTTTCTGTTGTTATTATTCTTTCCAATATGCATCACTCTCCACACAGAATATTTACAACTGGGTTATTGGTGCTAGCATCCACAGATGAGGGATACCATTCGTTGTTTGTTTTTCTGGGACTGTGTCACTTCACTTAAGATAATTTCTTCCAGTTCCATCTATTTACCTGCAAATTTCATGATGTCATCTTTCTTTACCACTGCATAGAACTCCATTGTGTAGATGTACCACATTTTCCCTATCCATTCATCAGTTGAGGTAACCCTCACTTTTTAAGACATATGTTAAATCATAAGAAAATCTAACTCGATGGAATGTATTTATCAAAAAATGGAGACCACTTTTTCGGAAGATGGTATGCAACACACAATTATGATCTGCTATAATCTCCAAGGAATACACTGTGGAATGTTGGACAATAGTTATTAGAATATGTGTGAAATTTGGTCTGAAAAATCTTTATTATTATTGTTATTATTATTATTATTATTTTTATGTATATGAGTGTACTGTCTGCATGTAGGTTGGTGCACCCACGTCGTGCAATGTTGCAGAGGTCAGAAGAGGGTCGGATTCCCCTGGAACTGGAGTTAAAGACGGTTCTTAGCCACCCTGTGGGTGCTGGGAATCAAACCTGCGTCCTCTGCAAGAGTAGTCAGTGCTCTTAACCGCTGAGCCGTCTCTCCAGCCCTGAAAGTCTTTAATAGTAAGTAAAATAGGAAACTTTACCAACAAGCATGGGGGGAAATATCTAGCATTGGTCCCATGGCGGTTGGTTGGTCTGGGAAGGGTCCTCCCTCAGAAAGTGATTGGAGTCTTTGTTAACATAGAGAGCCACAGAAAACCAGCACTGTACTCTAAGTAATGGACTTTGTAAGAGAAAGAGAGTGAGGAGAGCAAATGTTGCACACAGCAGCAAGAAAGAAGGAGGGATGCTGGGAAAATCCTCTTCTTGGCAATGAGATGGCATTTAAAGAGACCCCTGCTGAGACTGTGGCTTGGTGACCCCAGATGCTTCAGGAACTGCAGTCTCTGGAATCTCATAGCAAGGATGAAGACAAAACATACCAAAATCTGGCCAGCAGATACATCTAGATTGTGAGGAATAAACTGAATCAGACCCATACATTGGAACCAGTCAGTGCAGGGAAACCTGATTGGAGTCAAGAGTCTCCAAAGTGAACAGACTCAGATTTCAAGAAGCAGTTCTGATATCAGGAAGGATTCCCCTTAGGACAGGGCCAGTATCAGTGACCCCCCCCCTGCCCCACTGCAATGAATCACCCACTGCTAGAAATAACATCTGTGAGCTGAGCTCACAAATAATCATCTACAGGGAAGATCAGCATTTGCAGGATGTGACCCAGTTTCTGAAGGACCCAGCACTGAGGGGACCAGAACCTGTGACCCACCATCACAGAAGACTGACTAGGGGTGTGACAGGCATCTGGAAGCCTGGGAAGAAATACCAGAAGAGTCTTAGCTGAGCCAGTGAGCAGGAGACAGTGTAAGCAGACTACCTGCCCATCTAGCTGTCTCCCTTTTTTTATTCCTTCTTTTTTTAGTTTTTATTTTTTTGGTCATTTTGAAACAAGGTTTCCCTGTAGCCCCAGCTGGCCTGGAACTCACTCGACCAGGCAGACCTTGAACTCACGGAGACCCACCTACCTCTACCTCCCAAGTGCTAGGATTAAAGATGTGAGCTACCCCACTGTTGGTTAAATATATTGTCTGTTGTTCCTTTAAACATGTGTGGCTGCAATCCACATGATGTTCTTCCCTCCCAGAGCCAGGCTGGCAGCTTTACAAGGCTACAAGCCTCCTGCTGTCAGGAGACAGTTTCTAGGCTGTGCTTCTGGCAAGGAGTGGGAAGGAGACCTCGAGAAGTCACCCAATGGGAAATGAAAGACACGGACTCAAAGGGACGGTCTGGGAGATAGACTCAGTTTTATTCATGCTAGAAATGTATTTATATACTAAAGGCTACTGTGCTCTGGGCAAGGATGTGGGGGGGGGAGGAGGAAGGGAAGGACGAGCCACTTTGGCTCCTACTGGGGGGGCAGCAGAGCTTCGGTTTATGCAACCAGTAAACTAGAGGTGTGACATTTTGCTCAATGCCTTAAGGGAAGGGGCCATCCAGATCTGGAACTTTGCAGAGATAGGTGAGGCAGGAAACACTGCAATATCCCAACCTCATGGAGCTACAGATAACTCACAGACAAATGCCCATAGAGATATCAGATAACTCCCTGAAGTTCCTGCAGGACAGGTCTTACAGGTCTGCCTCGAGCCAGGCAAAGTTTCATTCTTACACCCCACCCAGCTTTTTATTCCTTCTTAAGAACATAGACATTTGTTTTCTTATTTCTTTGTTTTTTGACTATAGTTTATTTTTTTGAGAAGTTTATATATTCTGGATGTTAATGTTCTGTCAGATCTATCAGCCATGAAGATTTCCTCCCACTCTGTGAGTTTTCTCTTCACTTCATTGATTATTTCTTTTGCTGTTTAATGAGGCCCTACTTGTCAATTGTTGACCTTATTTCCTGCACAGCTGCTGTCTGATTTAGAAAGTCTTTTCCTACACCTATGTCTTATAGATCATTGCCAACATATTCTTCAATCACTTTCAGAGTTTTGGTTTTCACATTGAGGCCTTTGATCCATTGGAGTTGATTTTTGTACAGAGAGGTAGGGGGTTAATTTTATTCTACAAGTGGTGATCCAGTTTTGCCAACACCATTTGCTGAAGATACTGTCTTTCTTCTGTTGAGTCTTCTTGGCCCCTTTGTCAAATATGAGGTGGCTGAAATTGGATGTGCTCAGGTTCCTATCTTCAATTTTGTTCCATTGATCTATGGGTCTGTATTTGTGCCAGTACTAGGCTATTTTTATTACTATAGCTCCTTAAGATCATTTGAAGTCTGGCATGGTAATCCCCGTGTATTGCTTTTTTTGCTTAGGGTTGCTTTGGCTATCCGGGGATTTTTGTTTTTCCATATGAACTTTAGGTTTTTTCCTATGTCTGTGAAGAAGCTCATAGGGATTTTAATTGGGATTGCATTGAATCTGTATACTACTTTTGGCAGGATGGTCATTTTTACTATATTAATTCTTCCAATTCGTGAGCATGGGAGGTCCTTCCATCTTCTAGTAGCTTCCTCGCTCTCCTTCTTGAGGGATTCAAAATTTTCATTGTAGAGATTTTTAGTGTCTTTGCTCAGGTTTGTTCCTAGATATTTTATTTTTTTTGTAGGGTATTGTGAGCAGAAAAGTCTCCTTGTATTCCTTCTTCAATTGCTTATTATTCGCATAAAGGCTACTGATTTTTCTAGGTTAATTTTGTATCCTGCCACTTTACTGAACTTGTTGATGGTTTCTCAGAGTTTTTTGGTGGAGTTTTTGACATCCCTTAAGTGAACTATCATGTCATCTGCAAAAAGGGATAGTATGACCTCCTCTTTTTCAATTATTACTCCTCTAATTTCCCTTTCTTGTCTTTCTCTTGTGAGCACTTCAAGCACTATATTGAAAAGTAGTGGGGATAGGGGGCAGCATTGATGGGTTCCTGACTTTAAAGGGGAATGCTTCTCATTTTTCCCCATTTAGGATAATGTTGGTTGAGGGCTTGTTGTATATGGCTTTAATTATGTTGAGGAATGTACCCTCCAGTCCAATTCCTTCCAGGACTTTAAATATGAAGGCATGTTTAATTTCATTGAAGGCCTTTCCTGCATTGATTGAGATGACCATGTGTTTTTCTTTGCTTTCAGTCTGTTTATGTGCCTTATGATGTTTATTAATTTAGGTATGTTAAACCATCCTTGAATCTCTGGTATGAATCCACTTGTCAAAAAACAAAGAAGTAAGAAAACAAATGACTCACTCAAAAGATTGAGTAAAGAGCTCAACAGGGACTTCACAAGTGAGTAAGTAAAGATGGTTGAGAAACATGTTAAAAAGTGTTCAATATTGGGGGCTGGAGAGATGGCCTAGTGGTTAAGAGGTTAAGAGCATCATCTGCTCTTGCAGAGGACCCGGGTTCAATTCCCAGCACCCACATGGCAGCTGAGAACCGTCTTTAACTCCAGTTCTAGGGGAATCTGATATGCTCTTCTGATCTCGGAGGAACTGCATGACACGGGTGCACAGACCTACATGCAGGTAGTACATTCATACACATAAAAATAAAAAAAGTGTTCAGTATTGGTAATAATTAAGGAAATGCAAATTAAAACCACTTTAAGATATCATCTCACTCCAATAAGACTGGCTAGGCTCAAGAAAACAAAAGGTATCAAATGCTGGAGAAGTTGTGGGGAAAGGAGAATACTTATCCACTGCTGGTGGGAATGTAAACTCGTACAACCACTGTGGAAAGCAGTGTGGAGAACACTTAAACGACTCAGAATGAGCCTACCACCTGATCCAGTCAGACCACTCCTGGGTATATACTCACAAGACTTACGCTACCACAGAAGTACATGCCCATCCATGTTTATTGCAGCTCTCTTCACAATAGTGAAGAGCTGGAACCAACCCAAGTGCCCCTCAACAGATGAATGGATAAAGAACAGGTGGTACATCTACACAATGGAGTTCTATGCAGCAGTAAAGAAAGATGACATCATGAATTTTGCAGGTAAATGGATGACCCTAGAAGATATTATGCTAAATAAAGTAATGCAGTCCCAGAAAAACAATGAATGACATTCCTCATTTGTGGATGTTAGCACCAAATACCAAGTTGTAAGGCAAACTGAGTAATGTTAATGTTATATTTATTTTTATCTGAAAGCAACTGTGCTCTTATAACATGAATCCCTAATCTTGTACAAAATATATATTAATAAAATAAAATAAAATAAAATAAAGAAAAAAAAAGAAAAAGAAAACAAAAAACAAAAAAACAAAAGAAACAAAAAAAAATATGAATCCCTTAATGGGCTCTAGAATTAACTTACCACTTATTTTCAGACTTTGTAATTTTGGTATATGGGTGGAGGGTTTGTATGCATATTTCAGAGTAATACAATATTAAAAGGGAAAATATGAATTCCAAAATATGATTTGGAATTAACATAGTCTATTTTCATATGATATAATTTTAGTATGTATGTGACATATATATGTATATTTTGAAGCAATACAAATTGGAGAGGGAACAACAACAAAAAAAGGACTGGGACAAAGAACTGACTGAAACAGTGAACTTCTCCCCCAAACAATAGTCTTCTGCATAGAGAAACTTTAAAAAGACTCAAAAAAAGATACAAGACATGTATGGCAGAATGCATGAACTCAGGTGGGGTGGGGGCATAGAAAAGGGAATGAGTGTAAATTGGACTGAGATACGATGTATGAAATGCACAAAACTTCAGTAAAATATTTTTAAAAAGAATGTAGCAGGCCAGCTTGTCCAGTTCGGTTCTCGTCCTTTCTTTTTTTTTTTTTTTTAGAAATTCTTTCTTCTTTGCTTCCATATTCTCTTCTTTTTTGTTTTTCTTTTAGTGGGTTTTCCCAAAGAACATGGGCTGGCCTAGTTTGCACAATTTACATGTTTCAGCTTCTGGAAATCTGGGACTTCTAGATTTTTAGAAATCAAGTTTCTTCAGTTCTCTCTTTTCATTCTACTTTTAGCCGCCTTTCTGACCTCATCCTTACTGTTCCAACTTCTATTTACTTTTCCTTCTACTAAATATACAGAACAAAGAAATTGTATTGAAATCTACAAGACAGAAACACCAAGTCATAAAGGCATTCCCACCAGATAGTAGACTTCCCAACAGAAACTTTCAATCGAGAAGGCCTTGTAATAATGTACTTCAAGTTCTGAAACACAGCAACTGCCAACCCAGAATATTCTCTGCAGAACTGAAGGAAAGCAAAATTTTCCATGATGGAAACAGGGTAAAGGAATTCATTACAACCAAGCTAGCTCTGCGGAATAGATTTGAGTCTTTCAAACTGAAGAAAAAGATAAATACATCCATGAAGCTACAAAGAGAATAAACCATGGTATTACAGTAGTTAAACAAATGAAGGATAAGAAAATATTAAAAAGTGCAAATGAGAAAATGGGAATTATTAATAATTCTGAATATTAATTAATAATAATTCAGAATATTAATGATCTAAGTTTTCAGGTGAAAGGACACAGACTAGTAGAGGACATTGAAAAACAACATCTATTTCATCTAAGACATACCCCATCATCAAAGACAGAGGGAACCTTAGGGTCAAAGAATGGTAAAAAGTGTTCCAGGCAAATGAAACTAGAAGGCAGGCAGGTATCACATCTGACAAACAGACTGTAGCCAAAACAACTAACACTTCATGTTGATTAACAGAACATTCTGTCAAGAGGTTATTTAATTATTAAGTATATGCTCATGGCAGAAGGGTGAACCCAATTAAATAAGAAAATGCTACTAGATGTAAAGACATGTTAACTCTAACACAAAAATAATGAATCCAATACATATCTCTCATCAATAATTTATCTTGACAAAAAGTAAACAGAGAAACTTCTCAGTTAAATGACATCATAGATCAAAAAAACTTATTTTCTATCCAACACTGTAGAGTACACACTTTTCATCAGCCCATGGAACTTTAAGATAGATCATACAATAAGACAAAGTCCTCACAAACACAGGAATATCTTATCTGACCACAGTAGACTAGAGCTAGAAATCCACAGCAGGAGAAACTATAGAACATATAGATTCTTGGAGATTAAAGAACACACTATTGAATGACTTCATTAAAGAAGTCAAGAAGGAGATGTGAAAGTTCCTAGAAGAGAATGAAAGTGAAAACACAACATACCAAGCCTATGGGACTCAAGGAAAGCAGCTTTAACGATATTTTATTATTATTATTTTTTGTTGTTATTGTTTTTATTATTCTTTTTTATTTTATTTTTATTTTTTAATATATATTTTGTATAAGATTATCAAATCTAGAACCGTGTCCCCCACCCTATCCCCCCACCCCACCAGAGCTCATGCATTCTGCCAAACATGCTTTTCATCTCTTTCTCAGTCTTTCTTGATATTCTCCATGTGGAAGTTGACTGTTTTGAGCAGAAGTTCACTGATTCAGTCAGTTCTTTGATGCAGTACTTTCTGTTGTTGTTGTTTCCAATATGCATCACTCCCAACTGCTTGGACCAAAGCTCAAGGGGCCTTGCACAAGGAATACAACTAGGTAATTGGCAATAGCATCCACAGATGAGGGATACCATTCATCCTTTGTTTTTCTGGGACTGTGTTACTTCACTCAGCATGATGTCTTCTAGCTCCAGCTATTTTCTTGCAAAGCTCATGATGTCATCTTTCTTTACTGCTGCATAGAACTCCATTGTGCAGATGTACCACATTTTCTCTATCCACTCATCAGTTGAGGGGCATTTGGGTTGGTTCCAACTCCTTGCTATTGTGAAGAGAGCTACAATAAACATGGCCGTGCATATATCTCTGTGGTGGGGTGAGTCTTGAGGATACATGCCTAGGAGTGGTATGGCTGGGTCAGGTGGCAAGTTCATTCCAAGTCTTCCAAGGGTTCTCCACACTGCTTTCCATAGTGGCTGCACGAGTTTACATTCCCACCAGCAGTGGATGAGTGTTCCCCTTTCCCCACAACCTCTCCAGCACTTGGTATCATTTGTTTTCTTGATCCTAGCCAGTCTTATTGGAATAAGATGATATCTTAAAGTGATTTTGGTTTGCATTTCCTTAATGATTAGTGATGTTGAACATTTCTTAAGTTGTTTCTCAGCCATCTCTAATTCTTCACTTGTGAAGTCTCTGTTCAGCTCTTTGCTCCATCTATTGAGTGGGTCATTTGTTTTTTTTCTTCTTTGTTTTTTGAGTAGTTTATATATTCTGGAAATCAATGCTTTATCAGATGTTTCTGTGGTGAAGATTTCCTCCCAATCTGTGGGATTTCTCTTCATGTACTTGATTGTTTATTTTGATGTACAGAAGCTTCTGAGTTTAATGAGGTCCCATTTGTCAATTGTCGACCTTAATTCTTGCACAGCTGCTTTCTGATATAGGAGATACAAGGTGAGAGGTAGGGGTTTAAATTCATTCTTCTACATGTGGTGATCCAGTTTTGCCAACACCACTTGCTGAAGATGCTGTCTTTTCTCCATTGTGTCTTCTTGGCCCTCTTGTCAAATATGAGATGGCTGAAATTGTATGTGCTCAAGTTTGGTTCTTCAGTTTTGTTCCATTGGTAAACAGGTCTGTTTTTGTGCCAGTACCAGGCTGTTTTGTATGACTATAGCCCTGTAGTATAGTTTGAAGTCTGGTATAGAGATCCACCCCCTGTGTTGCTCTTTTCCCTCAGGGTTGTTTTGGCTATTCGGGGTCTTTTGGTTTTCCAGATGAATTTAAGGACTTGCTTTTCCAAGCCTGAGAAGAAACTCTTGGGGATTTTAATTGGGATTGCATTAAATCTATACAAGAGTTTGGGAAGAATGAACATCTTTACAATGTTAATTTTCCCAATCCATGAGCATGGGAGGTTTGTCAATCTTCTGATATCTTCTTCAATTTCTTTCTTTAAGGGTTTAAATTTTTTGTTGTAGAGAACTTTGCTGTCTTTGATTAGGTTTGTTCCTGGGTATTTTATTGTTTTGAGGCTATTGTGAGTGAGAAGGTCTCCTCCATATCCTTCTCCAGTTGCTTGTTTTTGGTGTAAAGAAAGGCCGCTGTTTTTTTTTTTTTTTTTTTTTAGGTTTAATTTTGTATCCTGCCAACTTTGTTGAAGCTGTTAATCATTTTGGGAGTTTTCTGGTGGAGTTTAGCATCCCTTAAGTAAACAATCATATCATCAGCAAAAAGGGATAGCTTGAACTTCCTCTTTTCCAATTAGGTTACTTTCTTTGATTTCTTTTCTTGCCTTTTGCTCTAGCAAGTGTTTCAAGCACTATATTGAAGAGGAGTGGTGACAGGGGGCAGCCTGGCCGAGTTCCTACCTTTAAAGGGAATGTTTCTGTCATTTCCCCATTTAGGATGATATTGACTGTGTGTTTCCTGTACATGGCTTTGATTACATTGAGGAATGAGCCCTCCAATCCAATTCCCTCTAGGACTTTAAGCATGAAGGGATGCTGGGTTTTGTCAAAGGCCTTTTTTGTGTCAATTGAGATGATGGTGTGGTTTTTTTCTTTCAGTCCATTTATATGGTCGATCATATTTATTGATTTTCATATGTTGAACCATTCCTGCATCTCTGGTATGAATCCAACTTGGTCATGATGATCTTAATGTGGGTCTGTATGTGGTTTGCAAGTATTTTATTTAGAGTTTTTGCATCTGTGTTGATTAGGAAGATGGGTCTATAGTTCTCCTTTTTGGTTGTATCTTTGCCTGGTTTTAGTAATAGAATGATGCTGGCTTCATAGAAGGAATTTGGGAGAATTCCCTCTGATTGTATCTTTCTAAACACTTTCAGTAATAATGGTTGTAGGTCTTTTTGAAATGTTTTATAGAATTCTGCCATGAAACCATCTGGGCTTGGGCTTTTTTAGTTGGGAGGTTTCTTACTACATCTTCAATTTCTTCATACATTATGGTTCTGTTTAAACTGTCGATCTCTTCTTGGTTGAGCTTTGGTGATTCCCAGGATTTCAGGTATTCATCCATTTCTTCTAGGTTTTCAAACTCGGTAGAGTATAAGTTTTTGAAGTATTCCTGTATGATTGTCTGGATCTTTTCCTTGTCTGTTGTGATATTTCCCTTTTCATCAAGGATTGTATTGATTTGGAGTTGTTCCTTCTTTCTTTTGGTTAACTGGGCTAGAGGTCTGTCTATCTTGTTTATTATTTCAAAGAACCAACTTTTGGATTCATTGATTTTTTTGTATTGTTTTCTTTGTTTCCAGTTCATTGATTTCAGCTCTGATTTTGTTATTTCTTCCTGTCTGTTGTGTTTAGGGTTCATCTGTTGTTGCCTCTCAAGTGCTTTTAGCTGTAGTGTTAGATCATTCATGTGTGCTCTTTCTGTTTTTCTAATGTAGGTACTTAGAGCTATAAACTTCCCTCTTAGGACTGCTTTTAAGGTATCCCATATGTTTTGCTGTGTTGTATTGTCATTGTCATTCAGTTCCAGGAATGCTTTTATTTCTTTCTTTATCTCTTCCTTGACCCATTAATTATTCAAGAGTGTGTTGTTTAGTCTCCATGTGTTCTTGTAGGCAGTAGGGCTTATCCTGGTGTTGATGTTGAGCTTTATTGCACTGTGGTCTGATAGAATGCATGAGATTATTTCAATCTTTTTGTATTTGTGGAGGTTTCTTCTGTGTCCCAGTACATGGTTGATTTTGGAGAATGTTCCATGGGGTGCTGAGTAGAAAGTGTATTCTCTGGTATTAGGGTGAAATATTCAATATATGTCTTTGAGGTCCATTTGGTGTATCATATCATTCAGTTCAGATGTCTGTTTATTCTTGTCCTGTTGACCTGTCCAAAGGGCTCAGTGGTTTATTGAAGTCCCCTACTATGAGTGTACTGGGGTTAGTGTGTGACTTGTGGTTCTGGAGAATTGCCTTTATAAATTTTGGTGCACCAGAGTTTGGTGCATATATATTCATGATTGTGAAATCTTCTTGGTGAATTGTTCCTTTGATAAAAATGTAATGGCCTTCTTTGTCTCTTCTGATTTCTTTTACTTTGAAGTCTATTTTGTCTGATATTAAAATAGCAACACCTGCTTTCTTTTTGGTACCATTTGCTTGGAATATTTTTTTCCATCCTTTCACTTTAAGGTGGTGCCTGTCCTTGGAGGTAAGATGTGTTTCTTGTAGACAGCATATTGATGGGTTCTGTTTCCTAATCCAAATCTACCAGTCTATGTCTTTTGATTGGGGAATTTAGTCCATTAATATTTAAGGTTATGACTGATAGGTTTGTGTTGCTTCCTTTTGCCTTATTATCCATTTGTGGTTTTGGTTTAGGGTTCTACTCCTGCAGTTATGCTTTTATTGATTTCTCTTTCTAGGTGCCTGGGGATGTTTGCTCCTTTCTTCTGTCCTTTGAATTGCTTCAAGTATTCTCTGAAGGGCTGGATTTCTGGACATGTATTCTTTCATCTTGTTTATGTCATGGAAGGTTTTTCTCTCTCCTTCAACTATAATTGACATTTTTGCTGTGTATAGTAACTTAGGTTGGCATCTATTGTCCTTTAACTCTGGGAATGCTTTGTTCCACATTCTTTTTGCTTTCATAGTTTGCACCGAGAAGTCAGTTGTAATTCTGATAGGTTTCCCCTTATAGGTCACTTGTTGTTTTTCTCTTGTGGCTTTAAGGATTTTGTCTTTGTTTTGGATATATAGTATTTTAACTATGATGTGGCATGGATAGTTTCTTTTCTGATCTTGTCTGTTGGAGTTCTATGTGCTTCTTGTATTTGTATTGGTTTGTCTTTTCTTAGTTTGGGGAAGTTTTCATCTATTATTCTGTTGAAGAACTGATCAATATCATTCTCTTGGGATTCTTCTCCCTCCTCTATTCCTATAATGGGGCTTGATCTTTTCATAGTGTCCCACAGTTCGTGGTTTTCCACTTTTGTGTATTTTTAAATTTTTTATAATCTTTACTTAAGGTTTTGAGTTGTTCTCTATTATCTTCCAGGTCTGATATTCTTTGTTCTGCTTCCTCCATTCTGCTTCTGAGGCTTTTTCCATTCCTTTCCTCTTGATTGGATGAGTGTTTGATTTCCTTTTTCATTTCCTCTTCTGATTTCTTTAGTATTTCCACTTCCTTTTAGAGCTTCTCAATCCCTTCCTGTAGCTCTTTGCTTCGCTGCTTGGTTTTCTTATCTTTTTCAACATGGGATCTTTTCAGTATTTCCACTTCCTTCTTGATTTCTTCATTCTCTTTTCTTAATTCTTTGATTTGCTCTTTATAATCTTGCACTTCTTTAAGTATGTTCAGCATTGTGCTTCTGATATCTGTGTCCTGGGCCATCCCCAGGGGGATCCCACTGTAGGAATCCCAGCTTGGTGTGGGATTATCCAGCACCTTTCCCATATTGTCTCTTCTTTGTGTTCCTGGCATATTGGCTTCTCCCTGCCTGTATTCCTATGTGAGTCCCAAATGTCTCTTCACTGTGTTGAATGTTTGCTTTGCTGAGCTTCAGGTGGTCTTGGGAGATCTCTGATCTCAAGACTCACACAACACCACTTTTTATACCAGCTGGAGGATAACTCCGCCCCCACAGCCACAAAAGCCAATTAAGCCAAAGACAACTAGATTAACTAGATTAAATCAAACACCAATCTGTCTTGCTGAAGCACCCAGCTCCTACCTACCTACCTGTGCTTCCAGTGGTCTTGGGAGATCTCTGATCTCAAGACTCACACAACCCCACCTTTTATACCAGCTGGGTGGATAACTCTAAAAGGCAGTTAAGCCAAAGACAACTAGATTAACTAGATTAAATCAGACAACAATCCACCTTGCTGAAGCAAGATCTCCCTTATTATTTTTGTTTTATATATATATGAGTGTATTGTCTGCATGCATGCCAGGGCACCATGTTGTGCAGTGCCCAGGGAAGCCAGAAGAGGGTGTCGGAGTCCCTAGAACTGGGAGTTATGGATGGCTATTAGCTACGATGTAGGCACTGGGAATTAAACCTGGATCCTCTGTAAGACCAGCCAGTGCTCTTAACTACTGAGCCATCTCTCCAGACCCAAAAGCAGATTTAAGAAAAAGTTTAAGCTGGGCCTGGTGGCATACGCCTTTATTCCCAGCACTCGGGAGGCAGAGGCAAGTGGATTCCTGTGAGTTCAAAGCCAGGCTGGTCTATATAGTGACCTCCAGGCCAGGTAGGACTAAAGAGAATCCCTGCCTCAAAAAAGACCCCCCCCCCAAAAAAAGTTTATAGCTGTAAGTGCCAAAATAAAAATCAGAAAGTTCTCCAATAACAGTGAGTTTAGATCCTTGGGAAAATAAAAACAGGTCAAACCACCAGACAGTAGAATACAAAAATTAATGTAATGGAAAGAATTAATACAAAGAATGAATTAAACAAATAGTTGTTTCTGTGGAATAAAAAGATTAACACATCTTTAGCCTTACTAAGCACAAGAAAGAGAAGACTCGCATCAGGAAAATGAGAGATGACAAGGGAGATGTTGCAACAGATACCAGTGAAATTCTCCAAATCATTGATGTACATTAAAGACATAGTCCACTAAATTGTAAATTATAAAAGAAGTGGAGGACTTCCTAAATGAATATTACCTACTTAAATTAAATCAAGAGGAATCAGATTTATAATAAGCAACAAGTCTAAGCAGTAATAAATAAATCTTCCAACTGGCCAGCTGTACAGATTATGATACGCCCCTCCTCCCCTCGGTCTGCATTTTGCCCCGAAGTCCACTCTGTGCTTCCTCTGCACCTGGATGTGTTCCCTCCACTTCCTTCACCCCGTCAGACCCTTTCTCTGTTCAATCCTCCTTCCCTCGTTTTTTCTTTCCCAGTTTGTTCCCTAGTTTAGAACCTCTTTCCCAGTTTCCTTTCTCCCTCTCCTAGCTGTTCCCTGTTTTGTAAATTTTCCCTCTCCTCATCCAATATGAAATGGAAAGTGTCCTTATTAGAAAACAAAGAAATTATATAAGACAAATTACCCAAATTAATTATTTTACCTATCTTGAAAATTCTTATCTGCTAACTTTGTTATAAATACTATAAAAATCATTCTGTCACATATTCTACATAACAGTTAGTAAAACTTTGCTACTTAAAGTCCAAAGTCCTCCCTCCCTTCCTCTGCTATGTTTTTCTGGAATTGGCGTCTCTATGCCACTCTGTCTCCCAGGGCAACAGGTCCTTTATGACATTCTGCCTGTAGGGGCTGGTTCAGAGGTGTGCTCATCTCAGGTTCCCAGTAACACTGCTGACTGGCTGGCAGTGTGAGGCCTTGGGCCAGGGACAGTGGTGACATTTTCAATTTTTCTGGGCATATAGGCTTTTTGTGCTCTGTGAGCTTCCTCCTTGGAAGCTGATCGATCATTGTGGCTTATTCTCACCAGGTAGGTGAGTAGAATGTTTCTAGAGATCTACCCCACAGCACACTTCCCACCCTGTCTCTCAGGAGTCTCTCTTCTGGAACTTGCCAGTGCCTTCACTTTTGCATCAGCTATGGGTGGGTGACAACTTTTCCAGGTAGGTTTTTGTTAAAGCTGTGAGTTCTTTAAGTCCATTTAGGATTATGGCCACTTCTCATATGAATTATTTTTCTTGTTCACTGTGGGCTGGGTGGGGACAGCTTTCCCTGCCCCTCCCCCCTCCTACTTTCCAGATCCTATGTTACTCCTTTCTTTTCTCTGTCTTTTTCTCCCTTTTGTAGCACTTTCCTCCTTCCACTCTTCTTCCTTCTGTCTCCTTTCCTTATAATGTTGTTTCCATCCCGTCTCAGTTTCCAAACCCTTGATTCCATTCCAGCTCCTTTGTGCATCTCCCGTTCCTTCCTCACTTCCCTTCCTGTCCTCCTTCCCACCTCTGTAACTACTTCCCAGTCCTTTCTGCCAGCTTCTCCCTGATCCTTTCTCCTCTTTCTTCTGATGCTCATAGCCCCTGAAAAAAACCTTTATCTTTTCAAACCTCTTTCTTGGCTCTCTACTATATTTTGGATCTCACAGCCTGTTCCTCCCAATCCTTTTCCTTCTTTCTAACCCCCTTCACTCCTCTTTCTCATCCTTTTCCACCTTTTTAGCTTTTTAGCTTTTTCAATCCCCATTCTCCTTTTCTCCAACACTCTTCCCCTTTCCATATGTTTTCCTTTCTGCAACCACCTCCCCCTTTCTGGTTCCCTTTGTCCACTTCCTTTTCTTCCATCTACCCTCTTTCCCAACTCCTTCCAGCCCATTGTCCCCTGTTGCTCCTCTCCTGGGTGCTCTCACCTCTTGGATGGAGCACAGGGGGAGCTCCAAGTCTTTTCCCCCTTCAACCACTTTAACCCTTTTGACTGCTTCCTGCTTTCCCAGCTTTCTATGTTTCTCCCCTGTGTATTGCCTCTTACTGTGCTTGGAGGCTGAACTGTGAACCACCTCACCACCCTGTCAGCGTTTTTGTTGTTGTTGCTGTTGTTTGCTTTTGGATATCCTTGTTATGCCAGCACCAATGACTCTGATGTACATCTCGGCTTCACTTGAACTGTTGGCCTTTTGACTTGTGCATGCTGGATGCTGGGATTATATGACCTGGGTTCTTTACCAGTACCAACATGGTAGAAGGTGGGGACTGACTTCCACAAGCTTTCCTCTGACTTCCACCTGTGTGTCTTGGCATAGGAACACACATAATAAACAAACATTAATTTTAGAATGGATTTCCAATTATATGGAATATTTGAGTGTGGAATCATTCCTGTGTTATTGTAATTGGAGTTATTCTTGTGTCTTAATTTGTTAATATTGAGTACACATGTAACGTGGTATATTATATGTAGATCCTGTAATAAATTCATGTACTTCCCTGTCAGTGCTTGTTTTCACATTTTTGCTATTGTGTGTACTGTTACTATCCATAGGTATGAGGTCCTAGGATAAATGAGTAACAGAGTAAATGCATTAAAGATTATGTAGATGTGAAAACTATGAAAAATAGTCCAGGCCAAAACAGATTCACTGATGAATTCTAACAGACATCGAAAGAGAACTAACACCAATACTTCTCAAACTATTCCATAAAATATAAAAACCAAACTTTTTATAAAACCAGTATTACAAAGGTACCCAAAATAGACACAACAACAACAACAACAATAACAACAACAACAAAAATATAGGCCGATCTTCCCTGATCAATAGAGACACAGGAGACTTAAGATAATTGTGGACAGAATTCAAGAACACATCAAAATATCCATTGTGATGAAGTTGGCTTCATCTCAGAGGTGCAGGGATGATTCAAAACATACAAATCAACAAATATAATATGTTATCCAAAAGGTCTTGTCCTAATTTTATTTCTGTTGCAGTGATAAAATGTCCTGACAGAGTGCAGCTTGGGGAGAAAGCATTTAGTTTTCTTCACACTTCCAGGTTACATTCCATCTTAGCTGGGAAGTGTAGGTGGCAGAAACATAAAACAGCTGGTTACATCCACAGTCAAGAGCAGAGAGGAATGAATGAGTACATGCTTGCTACTGCTCAGCTCCTTTTGCATTTATACCATCCAGGATGCCTGCCTTGCCTAGGGAATGGTGCTGCCTACAGTAGACACCATTATATCTACCCATATCAATTAACATAATCAAGACTTCACCAGACCTGCCTACAGGCTAATTTGATCTAGGCAATTCCTTATTGGGACTCTTTTTCCTAGGGGATTGCTTACCTGTGCATGACTACCTGTGTCTGTGCATGTGGTAGTCAGAAGTAGATGTCTAGTGTCTTCCTCTTTCTTCACCTTAAACAATATTTTTATTTGTTTTTATTTTATGTACATGAGTGGTTTGCCTGCATGTATGTAAGTATATACCATGTGCATGCAATGCCCTCAGAAGTCAGAAAATTTGGTGTTATTCACCATGTGGGTGCTGGGAACTCAACTCTGGTCCTGTGCAAGAGCAGCCAGTGTTCCTAAACACTGAGCCATTTCTCCAGTCCCTTCTTCACCTTAATTTTTGAGATGGACTCTTCTCATGGAACCTAAAGCTCATTGATTGGCTGAAGTATCTGGTCAGTGAGCCCCTAGGATCCTCCTGGCTTCACTTCTCAGCATTGGGATTATGGGTTCACAGCATAATACCTAGCTTTTCAAGGGGTCTTGGGGCCTGAACTTGGGTTTCATGCTCTCAAAAGAGAGGCACTTGACCCTCTGAACTGTATCTCCAGCCCCGTGTTCTGAACCACATCTCCAGTCCCCTGTTCGAAGCTTTAATTCTTGTTCACAGCTTCATTTTCCCCTTGGAATATTTTTAGTCTTTTTTTCTTGATTGTATGTATGTGGTGTGTGTGTGTGTGCGTGCGTGCATGCGTGTGTGTGTGGTGTGTGTGCGTGTGTATGTGTGTGTATGTATGTGTGTGTGTGTGCGTGTGTGTATGGTGTGTGTGGTATGCGTGTGTATGTGTGTGCGTGTGTGTATGGTGTGTGTGTGTGTGTGTGTGTGTGTGTAGGCGTGAGGTTGACAGGGGTCTTCCTAGATTTTCTCCACTTCACACGTTGAGGCAGGGTCTCCGGCTGAACAGGAAGTTCACTGCTTTGGCTAGTCTGGCTGGTCAGCTTGCTCCGGGCTTTCCCAGTCTCTGCCCACATATAGCCAAACACCCCTTTGGTTTTGCTTGGATTCTGGGGATCCGAACGTCAGCGTTTCTACTTGTATAGCTTTTTCACCCACAGAGCCGTCTACCCAGATTCCATGGAAGATTTCCTAGTCCTTCACACAAAATACAGTTCAGAATGTATGATCGGTGAAAGCAGGCTTTTTCTTAGCATACTTTTTTCATCACACTGTCAGTGTCAGTAAGTCCTGTATGGATACTACCCAGCCCATTTTCAATCTCCCCTAATTGTCTCAAAAATATTGTCAGAATTGGTTTGCTTCATTTAGAATAAAATCAAAACTTATACATTTCATTTGGTTGATAATTTTCGAAAAAAATGTAAAACTATTTTAAATAATTTCAAAATTTCAGAATAGTTGCAAGAATGTACAAGGAATTCCTGCCTCTCTTTCACCTCAATTTATAAATTGTTAAACATATTGCTTATTCTTGTCACCATTCTCTGTTTATTTTTATGGCCCATTTGAGAGAAAGTGATCCCTTTAACTGTAAATATTTTAGCATATTTCTAAAGACCAGCTAACTAATATAGTTAGGATATATATATATATATATATTTATATATATATATATATATATGTATATTCCTAAGAAATCACAGTTTAATCCATGGCCTGCAGTCAGATTTCCAGGGATGTCCTCCCAGCTCTTCCAGTGCAGACTCTAGTCCAGATTTGCGCACTTCCGTTCTTTGTGTTTCTCCCATTTTCATGTATCTGGAATAATCTCTCTCTGTGTTCTCTTGGCCTTGACATTGTTTTATTTGGTAGAGCATCCTGCAATTTGTTTTTATTTCTGACCTATGGTCTGATCCAGGTTATCATTTGAAGTGGGGTTATGTTGGAGTTTCTGAAGCATGCCTTATGGGAAGGGACTTGGTATTCGTGTGACCTGGGATGTCATGCTTGACCTGAGCACTGGCTGTTTCCATCACAAAGTTTCCATGTTTTTTCTTTTACTTTATAGTGAATTCAGGAGAGGATACTTTAATATTTTGATAATTGCTGGTCTCTTTTTAAACTTCCATCAGTGTTTTCAATACTCAACAGCGACTCTCTAATTCCATTACTCTTTGTATTTGTTTGGCTTCTGTTGTGAAGCTGTCCCCCCTTTCCCTTCCTAGTAGCCATGATGTGTGCAGTTACGTTCCACCACGTGCTTCCCACCATGCTGTCCCTCTTGGTAACATATAATGTAGAAACATTAAGTGTGCTCCACCACGTGCTTCCCACCATGCTGTCCTGCTTGGTAATATAAAATGTAGAAACATTATGATTCTGGCTGGAGCTGGAGAGAGAGCTCAGTAGTTAAGAACACTGGCTGCTCTTGTAGAGGAGTCCACTTCTGTTCCTGGCGTCCACATGGCAGCTAACTACTGTTCATAAGTCCAGTTGCAGGTGATCTGATGCCCTATTCAGGCCACTGTAGGCATTGCATATATGAGGCGCACTTAAATATGTGCAGGCAAAATACTCAAACACATAAAACAAAACCAAAAGACTTTGGATTATATTTTTACAGAATAAAAAATCTTGTATAACCTTCTGAATTACGGCTTCCTTTCCCATATATATTAGCTCACTTTTGTTACTGTAATAGAATACTGTAGGGTCTTCTGAAGGAAAAGGCTTAGTTACTTTACATAAAGTTTATGAGCATGGTGCCTGCAGCAGCTTAGTTCTAAAAAGGATCTCTTCACTATAGCAGATGGAATGGTAGGAGCCTGGGCAAGGACAGTGAACACTGGCTGTCAGAAATCAGGAGAGAAACTCATGGATCAATTTTGCTGTTGTAACAACTCATTCACCTGAAAGCATCCTTAATCCCTTTTGAGGGTAACACCCTCAAATGACCTATGCACCTCCCACTAGACTAGGCCTCTTAAAGGCTCTATTATCATACATATCACCACAGAGGAGCAGTCTGCAACACATGGACCCTGGGGGACAGACAACCAAATCGAAGTATCTACAAGAGCTGATGTCCTCGGAGAACAGTCTCATGTCAGTGAAGCATAATTACCACTTAACATGGCCCAAGTCATCTCCATGACATCTCTTACTCTGAGGGCTCTCACTGAGTTTCCTTCAAGAGAAGGTGGATTTCAGTTGCCAGGGTTGTTCGTAACAGCTTTCTTTCCCATGTTTGATGTTCATAAGAGTTATCTGAATGCTGATATAAAGTATAATCTCCTGTTCTCACTCCGTAAGGATGTTCACTTGAGACGCTGCCCTGGAGTTTGCATTGTTAACAGACAGACACTCCAGGAGGGCTGTGGATATAAAATTACAATTCTAGTCAGTTAAAAAAAATTAGCCTGGCTAGTTATGACTACATTACCACCCACATATGAATAGGGGGGAAATAACTTTTTAAATTAAAAAAGGAAAGACTTTCTAAAATTTGATTTTAAAAGGGTATGAAATGGTGCAGTAAAAGAACTCAGTGACAATATCACAATGATGCCACTGAAAGCAGAAGGCAGAATAAACTCCTAGTTACATCCATGTGCTCCAAACAGACCAGGCTCTAGAAATCTGACCAGCAACCCAAGGACAAACTGCTGCTAATTCCTGACTTCTAGTATCTGTGATCTAAAATAAAGTATAAATTGGAGTGGACTTTTTGGATTCTTATTGTTGGGTAGAAAAAATAATATGTGAGATAAAATGTGAAGTGAAAAAAGAGTCATTGTAATTAAGATATTTAACAATGACAAATTTCACTGAAATACTAATTATGAAACTCACCCCCAGTATCTCATACTCTGCCTTGTTTTGCTTATTGGTTTCATTTTGGTTTTGGTGTTGAGCACTGAGCCTCACATACCCCAGTCTTGCATTCTACCATTCTATCACTTACCTACCTCTAGCCTTGCACACTTCCCTTGAGAAGTTCTGGTACCCATGTGTTGCAACTATAGATCTGTGAACTCATGCTAAAGGTGTTATGGTAGTCATGTGGTTTGTTTTGGTCAAGGCTATAAAGTATGAGTAGAAATTATGTGTATCTGTCTTAGGGAGAGCTTTAGGAAACAATCTGTACATTCCACACTCTGCCATGGGAGCTGGAAGTGCTACAGTTGAAGTGTAGGAAGAAGTGGGAGATGGAAGCCAGGGCAAACCTACAGTGGATATACAACAAGGAGAAACTATCCTGAGATTTGGGCTTGCTTGCTACTGCAGCTAGACCTAGTAATAGTAGCTTGTTATATAATTCATAACAATGGTTTATATCTTTTTAGGGATGAAGTTTCTATTTCAATATCCATAGACTAAAAATTTACATGTTTTTTTAAAAGCAATAATTCTTTTAAATGCTTATTTACATTAGCTATGATGTAAATATATATAAATATTATAATTATGATGTAATTTAGATACTAGTGACAGATCCATGAATGGTGGAAAGAGTGACAGATATTTATCTGGCAGGGCACAAGGATTCCTTATTTCTCCAGTGATCTGGTAAAATAAGCCTTTCCAAAGGAGATAAAAGGTGGAGGCTTGCGGCACAACCACTGTCCCATTACATAACTGCATGATCTGGGATTTGGGCTACTACTATAAGGTCCACGTTCTGATGCCAGGGAAGGAGGAGGATCACAGTAGGCTGAGAGGTGGAAGAAAACTGCAAGGAGTTGTAGACAGAGAAGACAGACTTGATTTATTTCAGGTGAAAGTTGCTAGGCAGCCAGTCACTAGCAAGCACCAGGCACACACTAGCACACATGGGCCACACACAGGCTGCAGGGATATTGGTAACAGACCTACAGACAGACACATAGGCAGTCACTAGCAAGCACCCAGGCACACACTAGTGCACATGGGCCACACGCAGGCTGCAGGGAGGTCAGTAACAGATCTACAGACAGACACATAGGCAGGCTGGTGGAAGGAGAAGACTCTGACTAAAGCTTGGGTCTCTGACCTCAAGGCCATATTTATATAAAACCCTTACAAAGGTAACATTTTGCCAGAAATATTTACCTAAAAGATTATATCATTGTGAGGTTAATCCTGGGTGTCAACTTGACTGGACTAAGGAACAAATAAGAGGAAAAGGATCTTCGGATTGGACCACCTCAACCCGGATGGCCCACCCCAAATGTGGGCGTTACCTTCTGCCAGCAGGCAGTATTAAAGACCATGGCAGAGGGAGCTGGTCCCTTTTTTCCTGTGGCTTGCCTCTCTCTCACTGGTGAGTTTGTCTTGCTGCTGTGATCAACCCTACGGATCCCAGCATGTACTGAGACCGGCAGATCTCCTGGAATCCACTGGGCCTTCAGCACCATAATTGGGACTACTGAGACATACAGTCTTGCGGACTGAGCAGTTCCCTGGATTCTCAGCCTCTCCAGTGGGGTGTGTCTACTGTTGGACCCCTTGAACTCTGTCACATGAGCAAATCAATAAATTGTATATAGCTATATATTCGTTCTGTTACTTCTGTTTCTTTAGAGAACCCTGACTAATACAATCATTGTTTACTTATTGGGGTTTTCCAGATATCCAATGTCAGCCATTTTGTGTTGTCCCATATGTCTTGGAAGTCCAGAGTTAGCCATCTTGGTTGGTGATTGATATTTATATCAGTGCCATATTGTCTAAACATAAACTGGTCCTATGACCCTCTGTTCCCAACAGTTACTCCTTCCCTTATGGACTTCAATTATCATATACTCAAAACAGTGGTTCAGCAAGTGTGTTCTCCATTGCACGGGGATGGGGGGTGTTATGTGATCAAATGATAAGTGAAGAACAGAAAAATTATTATAAATTGTATAATATGTTTGGTTCCAAGTGGGCCCTCCATGATCACAGAGTTCTTGTCTTAAAAATGAAGAAAGCAAGTGGTATAATGGCCATGTTCTCACAGATCATCTATGTGAGCATATTTGATTCAAGCCCAAAATGCTACTTTGTGAGTCTAAAATCCACACCCAAACTTTTGAAATAGAAGCAGGTAAGGAAAGACAGAAAATTAGTTTGGGTACAGAGCAGAAAAGTTAACACAGGGTATGTTCAGTCTTTCAGCAAAGTAAGACATGAACATTAGTGAATTCTCTGTGGATATGCACACACAGAAAACACACTTGCTCTTCTTGGCAGTATTTTCTGATATATAAACATCAAATTAATATATTTCACAAAAATGTTGCTCTGGAAAGAAGATAAAGCAAACATGATCACACACACACACACACACACACACACACACATATATATATATATAATTTTCTCTTTTTTTTTAATTAATTTTATTTATTTCTGTATGTGTATGAATGTACTATCTGCATGCAAGTCTGTGCACCCGTGTCGTGCAACGCCGCGGAGGTCAGAAGAGGGTCTCAGATTCCCCTGGAACTGGAGTTCTCCTGGAATTGGAGCTTCAGACGGCTCTCAGCCGCCATGTGGGTGCTGGGGATCGAACCCGGGTCCTCTGTAAGAGCGGTCGGCGCTCCCAACCGCTAGGCCATCTCTCCAGCCCCTATAATTTTCTCTTTAGAGCTTTAATATGTTTTAAATTAAATCACAGTTCTCACTCATTTAATCAATTATTACAGAGAGGGAAATGTAAAACTTTTTGATTGAAGTACACTGATAAAATAAACACATCTTTTAAAACAATAGGAACAATATTCTCAGCAAGTTTTATAATAATTTAGTGTGGATGGGGCTGAAGAGATGGCTCAGTGGTTGTCTGTTCTTGCAGAGGACCCAGTTTTGATTCCCAACACTTACATGGCAGCTAACAACCATCTGTAACACCAGTTCCAGGGTATCTGACACCTTCTTCTGACCTCTGCAGGCGTTGCATGACACAGGTACACTTATACACATACAGGCAATACACACACACACACACACACACACACACAAGAATCTAGTATGGGAGAAATCAAGCTGGTACCAGCCTGGAAATTTCATGTCTACTGACCAGTATTCATAGTTCAGGAAGCTTCTATTCACTCTACTTGGAAAGAAAGTACTGAACAGCCTTACCCAGCAGTGAACACTGCCTAGCAAGACATGCCCACTAGAGGCATTAATGTCCTGGGAATAACTAAACACTCTGAATCTAAGAACTGTTGCATAAGATGGAACTCATGTCTGATACTGTTAACTGTGGCTTCAAATTGGTGACTGACTCTGTCAAGGTCCTAGGAAGAGAGCCTGATAATGTTATTCTGCTAAATGGGCAAATGACAAAGATGCCCCTAAGTTCTTATCTGTATACCCATACATTATTATACATATTTTTGTTGAAATGAAAGCTAGCCATGTAGGTAGACTGTTCTGGAACTCATGATCCTCCAGCATCGGCCTCCCCAATAATATAATTACAGATATGCACTACCATGCACATCTTGATGATGACACTTTACAGATAAAAATTTAGGTATTTGGTTTTCATATGAATGGTAATTATAAGTTGAAAGTGTTAGGACACTAGCACAATGTAAGAGATTAAGCTCAAATGTAAGTTTTTAGGACTTCCAGATCTAAATACCCTGAGGATTTGCCGGAATGTTTTAGGGACCCTGAAAAGAGGCTTGTGAGGGCCTGTCTCTCCTGCTGTGGCTCCACTTCTTTCTTCAGTCCCAGAAAAACAAACGACGAATGGTATCCCTCATCTGCGGATGCTAGCACCAATAACCCAGTTGTAAATATTTCTTGTGGAGAGGGATGCAAATTAAAAGAACAACAACAAAAAGACTGCATCAGAAAACTAACTGAAATGGTGAATTGGGAGGGGTGGGAGGGGCGGGAGAGGGACACGGATCTATATTCAATTAATGTATAATTAATTGACGTGAGTTCAACAAGTATCCAATTTTGCTCAGACTCTGCCTACAGGTTACATGGTGTTTTAGGACTTAGTAAAAGTAAATATGTGTATATTAAACAACATTGGTTTAAAGGTTCTGATAAAAACGGTGATGCACCTTAGTTAATTGGAAATATAAATTGTTGTCGTCCACATTTGTTTTACTTAAAATCTGTATAACAATAAATTTGGGATTGGCACATACAAATGTTCTCTATAATTTTTCAGTATCATCTTGTAGCATTCTCTTTTACCTGTAGGATGATTTAACTTAAGAAATTAAGTCTGCTTCCCAAGTTAACGACATGTAGTCACCCAAAATAGCTTGGGTGAATTTGATGAAATCTGCGCCTTGATTCCTGCCTATAGGTACGTGTATACAAATGCCTTTTTGAGACTCATGGTTCAAAAAACAAAAACCTAAAATAAAAAGGGGGGATACAGATATATATGAAACCTTTTTGTCTAAAACTTTGCAATTCAAATCTTAAAACTAACTATGGGAAAAGATTTGTATGTTCCCACAGATCAAAACGTCACCAACTTAATGGCTGAGAAAGAAAAGACACAGCTTTGCATCGTGTAGGATGTACCAGGATGTGCCAGCAGAAAGGTTGACCCATCTGAACATTGAAAGGAAGAAAAGCATCAGACTGCTACAGTCTGATGTTTGATCAGTTTGATGCTACAGGCATCAAACCCCTCTGTGGATTCTACTTGTAACAACTATCTATAATGAGTCTTAATGAAACTTACCTTCTAGGTGCTGTGAAGTTTTAATAGGAGAGATTTTCTCACCTCTCCTTCACAGAATAAGGAGGAATATGATGATGAGGTTGTTCTCTAACTGTAAATTGGAGCTAACTGTCATAGAGGTAATCTCTTATAAAACCAGTAAAACTGCCTTCTTTAATTCACCAATTGACATAGGAACTGTGAAAAGGATTATTCTCTATTCAGAACCAAATATAATACTAAAGTCTCCTTAGGCTGTGCACTTAAGCAAAATATATTAATACAGGAGAGCTCTGATATCGGCAATGGATTATTCTATCAAGAAGATGTTGGCCAGGGGATCTAAGCCCCCCCCCCAAAAGGTAAAGGTTTCTTGCCTGTAAACTGGGATACATGCAAAAAGAGAGGCGGTAAGGCCCTGCTGTTGAAGACCTGATGTAAGCATGGGAAAGATGTATTGAGACTGCACTTGCAAGTGTACAGTTGGTCTCTGGAATAGCAGAGAGTGTTACCAAAGGCCAGTAAACCAATAAAGCAAATATACGTCTCCTTGAGTCAAGCAGGACTCCTCCATCAACACCAGCTACACCTCACCTGCCTGGAAATACTGTGCAGCAGAGGCAGCCATATGCCCGTATATCCCAAATCTAATTGGCTATTAGCTGTCTCATTGGAGGAATAACCCATGGTTGATGCCACAAGCTTACATTCTCTAGTGGTTAGGAGATGTTATAAGCCTCAGTAAGACCCTGTCACATTTTACAGGAAAAAATGTAATTCATCCAAATATATACCATCCAAATATCTGTGTCTATACCAAAGTAACCTACCATAACAATTAGTACTGTTTAAATACCTATATATCTAAATGCCTGTGCTTCATTAGTAGGACTGAAAGGTTATTCCTGGACAAACTGTCAGCCCATGAAAGGAAACAGCCAGAATTGACCAGAGTCCAAAACGTCGGCTCCAGAGAAAGTAGACTTTTTTGTTTCTCTTCCACCTGTGTCCCTTTTCTAAGCCTAGGGAACAATCTGTGGAAGAAGGTTAGTGGTAGAATGTAAGGGTTGTGATTGGGGTGAATGGTGAAACTACAGCAAATATAGACTGGACACTTATTTGATCAACTTGATTGAACATACAAGCCCCCCAACTGGATGGTGGGACCCTTGGGCTGTGTGGATTTGGGCACAACTGCTTGCAAATTGGTTTTACATGAAGGATGCTTGTACTCATAAATTATTACTTATTGTTAAAAAATGAAAAAAATTTAAATAAAAAATGCTTATTTGTCCCGTGTTCTAAATCTGTGAGGATTCTTTGAAGGCCATTCATTCTACAGGGTTACAGTTCCATATAGATCTGTGAACTCATGCTAAAGGGTTGCATTTCCATATAGATCTGTGAACTCATGCTAAAGGGTTACATTTCCATATAGATCTGTGAACTCATGCTAAATGGTTACATTTCCATAAAGGGTTACATTTCCATATAGATCTGTGAACTCATGCTAAAGGGTTACATTTCCACATAGATCTGTGAACTCATGTTAAAGGGTTACATTTCCATATAGATCTGTGAACTCATGCTAAAGGGTTACATTTCCATATAGATCTGTGAACTCATGCTAAAGGGTTACATTTCCATATAGATCTGTGATCTCATGCTAAAGGGTTACATTTCCATATAGATCTGTGAACTCACGCTAAAGGGTTACATTTCTGTATAGATCTGTGAACTCATGCCTGCATGGACATTTCAGTGGTGTGGAGGACTGAGTGAAAAGCAAAGCTCAGGATTTGACGCATGAGATCAGAGAAAGGCCTGGATCTTTACCGGTCATCTCAGCTGGGGCCAACCATGCCCAGCTGTTCACTCAGGTTCAGCTACTGCCAAAGCATCGGGGTCTGCTGCTTTGTTCAGAGCAATGTAACTAGGGTGTTCTCTGTCAGGAAAGTCTAGGGCTGAGCTCTAGTGGGTGTGAAGGGCCACCGTCCAGCTTTACAGCTCCTTTAGGGAAGTCTGAATTCCGGGCTCTTTACCAAACATATACACATGTGCACACTACTTCTGGTCATTTCAGATGCCCCTGTGTGTTGATCCGAGGGCAGACAAGCTCATCTGGGATGGACCATTGGTAATAAGTTTTGGCTACAGAAAAAGAAGTTCATTGCGTCTAAGTGCAGTTTCCTTCCCTACATTTGCCGGGTCTCTCCTTCACCCTCAGTGATCCCACGGAAGCAGTTAGCTTTCCAGTTTCTTCGCCCTCAGTGATCCCATGGAGGCAGTTAGCTCACCAGTGTCTTCACCCTCAGTGGTGACACGGAGGCAATTAGCTTTCCAATGTCTTCATCCTCAGTGACCCCACGGAGGCAGTTAGTTTTCCAGTGTCTTTGCCCTCAGTGACCCCACGGAGGCAGTTAGCTTTCCAGTGTCTTCGCCCTCAATGACCCCACAGAGGCAGTTACCTTTCCAGTGTCTTCACCCTCAGTGACCCCACGGAGGCAGTTAGCTTACCAGTGTCTTCACCCTCAGTGACCCCACGGAGACAGTTAGCTTTCCAGTGTCTTCGCCCTCAGTGATCGCACGGAGGCAGTTAGCTTTCCAGTGTCTTCGCCCTCAGTGACCCCACGGAGGCAGTTAGCTTTCCAGTGTCTTCGCCCTCAGTGACCCCACGGAGGCAGTTAGCTTTCCAGTGTCTTCGCCCTCAGTGACCCCACAGAGGCAGTTACCTTTCCAGTGTCTTCGCCCTCAGTGACCCTACGGAGGCAGTTAGCTTTCCAGTGTCTTCGCCCTCAGTGATCCCACGGAGGCAGTTAGCTTTCCAGTGTCTTTACCCTCAGTGACCCCACGGAGGCAGTTAGCTTTCCAGTGCCCTCACCCTCAGTGATCCCATGCAGGCAGTTAGCTTTCCAGTGTCTTCACCCTCAGTGACCCCACGGAGGCAGTTAGCTTTCCAGTGACTTCACCCTCAGTGACCACACGGAGGCAGTTATCTTATCAGTGTCTTCACCCTCAGTGACCCCACGGAGGCAGTTATCTTTCCAGTGTCTTCACCCTCAGTGACCCCATGGAGGCAGTTAGCTTACCAGTGTCTTCACCCTCAGTGACCCCACGGAGGCAGTTAGCTTACCAGTGTCTTCACCCTCAGTGACCCCACGGAGGCAGTTAGTTTTCCAGTGTCTTCACCCTCAGTGACCCCATGAAGGCAGTTATCTTTCCAGTGTCTTCACCCTCAGTGATCGCACAGAGGCAGTTAGCTTTCCAGTGTCTTCACCCTCAGTGATCCCACGGAGGCAGTTAGCTTTCCAGTGTCCTCACCCTCAGTGACCCCACGGAGGCAGTTAGCTTACCAGTGTCTTCACCCTCAGTGATCCCACGGAGGCAGTTAGCTTTCCAGTGTCTTCACCCTCAGTGATCCCACGGAGGCAGTTAGTTTACCAGTGTGTTCACCCTCAGTGACCCCACGGAGGCAGTTAGCTTTCCAGTGTCTTCATCCTCAGTGATCCCACAGAGGCAGTTAGTTTACCAGTGTCTTCACCCTCAGTGACCCCACGGAGGCAGTTAGCTTTCCAGTGTCTTCAGCCTCAGTGACCCCACGGAGGCAGTTAGCTTACCAGTGTCTTCACCCTCAGTGATCCCATGGAGGCAGTTAGCTTTCCAGTGTCTTCACCCTCAGTAGTCTCACAGAGGCAGTTAGCTTTCCAGTGTCTTCGCCCTCAGTGACCCCACGGAGGCAGTTACCTTTCCAGTGTCTTCACCCTCAGTGATCCCATGGAGGCAGTTAGCTTTCCAGTTTCCTCACCCTCAGTGACCCCATGGAAGCAGTTATCTTTCCAGTGTCTTCACCCTCAGTGATCCCACGGAGGCAGTTAGCTTTCCAGTGTCCTCACCCTCAGTGACCCCACGGAGGCAGTTAGCTTACCAGTGTCTTCACCCTCAGTGATCCCACGGAGGCAGTTAGCTTTCCAGTGTCTTCACCCTCAGTAGTCTCACAGAGGCAGTTAGCTTTCCAGTGTCTTCGCCCTCAGTGACCCCACGGAGGCAGTTACCTTTCCAGTGTCTTCACCCTCAGTGATCCCATGGAGGCAGTTAGCTTTCCAGTTTCCTCACCCTCAGTGACCCCATGGAAGCAGTTATCTTTCCAGTGTCTTCACCCTCAGTGATCCCACGGAGGCAGTTAGCTTTCCAGTGTCCTCACCCTCAGTGACCCCATGGAGGCAGTTAGCTTACCAGTGTCTTCACCCTCAGTGATCCCACAGAGGCAGTTAGTTTACCAGTGTCTTCTCCCTCAGTGACCCCACAGAGGCAGTTAGCTTACCAGTGTCTTCAGTTCTACCCCTGGATTGGAGTTTTCCTTTCCCGAAGGCTGGCATTTGTTTTCAGGTTGGTGTGTACATACCTAGGCAGATGGTCCCACTAGGGGTACCAAACATGTACAGAAAGGTATACTACTTCCTTAGCCTCCTCCATGTGGGTGAGAACCAACTGCTTTCCAAGCACAAAGGCACTCAACCAGCATTTTTATAGACATCACCTTTGACTGTCAAAGTCAGAGAAAAAACGTTCTTAATTTTTTTTTTTTTTCCAAACTGGCCTCGAACAATCTTCTTGCCTGTTTCTGCAGTGCTGGAATCATAGGCGTGTGCACCCCAAGCTCACCTCGGACTGTCCATTCATTCTTGAGGGATTTGTATCACATTCTATCCTAGAGGATCTGGAGCTGCCCTATACAGAGGGGAAAAGGAGTTTTTTTTTCTGTCATGCTGATATGGAGGCAACTTCAGGTCAAACAATGCCCTCTTTAAGGACTGTCCAAGAGGGATTTAAAAATAAGGTAAAATTCACATATCACAAAATTTATAACTGTAAACACTTAAAAGTGTTCAATTCAATAACTTGCAGCACATGCAACTGTTACCACTGTGTAATTCCAGACTGCTTCCAGTTGCTCAGCATAGCAGCTACTATGGTTGCTTACCCGCAGTGCTGTTAAGTGTGGGGACAAAAGCAGGGCCCAGCCTCCATCAAACATGTTCCATTCCTTCGTTCTGGAAGGATAGAGCTATGGGAGTTCTGCCCATATACAGGGCCACAAATTTCCTGGAATTAATTCAGGTAACAGATGAATATAGGAAAGAAGGAAGGGAACAAAAGCTGGGCCCAGAAACTAGCCAGAGCTGGCTAGTGTGGGGAGAGTGACTGTCCCAGGAGTGCAATAAGACACTTACTGGCCTGGGCAAGCCCCTCATTGGACCCAGCAGATCATCTCTGAGCCCTTCTTCCTGAGAAGTGGGAAGGAAAAGTGGACCTTGGTCAGGATGAATGTTTCCATTATCACAAAATTAGTACCATGATGTTCTAATTTCTAAGGTGATGGCATTAGAGGTGGGGTATTTGGAGGTGATTAACGGTTTGTGAGGGTGGAGCCTTCAGAAGTGGGTTTAGTGCTTTTCTAAAAGTAGACATGCAAGCTTGTTTTCTCACTTTTTCCAACATGAGAGACTAAGAAGAATGAAATCAGCAAAAGGGGAAGCAAGCCCTGCCCTGGCACTTGGACCGTGGACTGCCAAGTTTGGAGAAATAGTTACACAGATCGCATAGTCTATGGCACTTCACCATGGCAGCCTGGGCGAAGAAGCACTTATGCATAGGGCAGCTGTTATATATGCCACTGAAACCCATGGTGACTAGCCTTAAACACGGGAAGACTACCAAATGGAAGGACACAGGACACAATGTCAGGAAGAGCATATAAGGCCCAGGGATCTGGACGAAGGAACTGAGAATACAAAGAGAAGGGGCTCAGTTGCTGTTCTTCTTTCTCAAACCAGACTTTCAGAGCACTTAAGTTCGGCTCTGGGGAAGCATTGAGGAGTGAGGATCCAAGGAAGAGCAAGGGTCAGAAAAGAGAGGCCTCCGAGCCAGAAGCTGCTGTTCACACTAGGAGAAGCAGTATGCGGATCAAGGTGAGGCACTCTTCCTTCCTCCTGGTCAGATGGTACAGTCTCCCCTGTCTCTAGCCTTGGTCCTCCTGTGTCAGGGACTATAGGACTTTCAGGCTGCACCTGTTTGAACACTCACTAACACTGAATAAGTGTCCCCCTTCCCCAAGTCTAAACCAGCATTTCTTGTCTTTTATTATTTTTTTTATCTTAGCCATTCTGATTGAGGTAAGATGAAATCTCAAAGTGGTCTTAATTTACATTTCCATGATGGCTGAGGATGAAGAACACTAAAAATATTTCTGTCATTTGTATTTCTTCTTTTAAAAATTCTAGTTTCATAACCCAATTTTATTGAGCTGTTTCCCCCCTGGTATTTAGCTTTTTGAATTCTTTGTATACTTTAGACACCAGCTCCCTGTCAGGGGCATAGCTAGTAAAGTTTTCTCCCATTCTCTAGTCTGTCTCTTAACACAAATGATATCTTTTGATTTTTAGTACAAAAGCCTTACATAGTTTCATTAGGTTTTATTTATCAGTTTTGTCTTAATGCCTATACTACCAGGGTCCTGTTCAGAAAGTCAGTTCCTGTGCTTGTATGTTGAAGTGTGTGTTCCCTATTTTCTCCTCTAACACCAGATTTGGGATATTGAGTTTGTCGAAGTCCTTGATCCATTTGGTGTTGAGTTTATGCAGGGTGGGATGTATGGATCTAGTTTCCTTCTTCTATGTGCAGCTATCCAGCTTGGCCAGAACCATTTGTTGAACATACTGTCTTTTCTCCAGTGTGTATATTTGGTCCTTTTGTCAAAAATCAATTGGTCATAGGTGTGTGGATTTATATCTGGATCCTCAATTCTAGTCCATTGACCAATGTGACAATTTTTATGCCAGTATCATGCTGTTTTTATTACTATAGCTCTGTAATGTAACTTAAAATCAGAGATAGTGATAATCCCAGCAGTTATTTTGGTGTCCAGGATTGTTTTGGCTATCTTGGATCTTTTGTGTTTCCATGAAATTTAAGATTAAAATTTCAGGTCCTGGAGAGATGGCTCAGCGGTTAAGAGCACCCACTGCTCTTTCAGAGGACCCAGGTTCTATTCCCAGCACCCACATGGTGGCTAAGAACCATCTTTAAGCTGGGTGTGGTGGCACACGCGTTTAATCCCAGCACTCTGGAGGCAGAGGCTGGAAGATCTCTGTGAGTTCAAGTCCAGTCTGGTCTACAGAGTGAGTTCTAGGCCAGCTGGGGCTGTAGGGAGACCCTGTCTCAAAAACAAACAAAACAAATAAAGAAAAGAATATTGGGGTCAGTGACAGGTATTAAAATAATATTGGAGGGGCTGGAGAGATAGATAGCCTAGCGGTTAAGAGCACCGACTGCTCTTGCAGAAGACCCGGGTTCGATCCCCAGCACCCACATGGCGGCTAAGGACCGTCTGTAACTCCAATTCCAGGAGAACCGTCTGTAACTCCAATTCCAGGAGAACTCCAGTTCCAGGGGAATCCGAGACCCTCTTCCGACCTCCACGGCATTGCACGACACGGGTGCACAAACCTACATGCAGACAGTACATTCATACACATACAAAAAATAAATAAAATTAAAAAAAATATTGGAAAGACAAAAAAGATTAACATTTCAATTTCTGTGAACAATTGCACTTTGGTGAGGATTGCATTTGAATCTGTAGATTGTTTCGGGGCAGGATCACCATGTACATTATTAATTGTACTAAACCATGATTGTGGGGGTGGGGGCGTCTTTTCATCTTCTGATGTCTTCTTCAATTTCTTTCTTCAGTGTCTTAGAGTTTCTTTTTTTTTAAATTTTTTATTTATTTCTGTATGTGTATGAATGTACTGTCTGCATGCAAGTTTGTGCACCCGTGTCGTGCAATGCCGCGGACGTCAGAAGAGGGTGTCGGACTCCCCTGGAACTGGAGTTCTCCTGGAATTGGAGTTTCAGACGGTTCTCAGCCGCCATGTGGGTGCTGGGGATCGAACCCGGGTCCTCTGTAAGAGCGGTCGGCATTCTTAACCGGTGTCTTAGAGTTTCTATTGTACAAGTCTGTTACTTCCCTGGTTTGATTTATTCCAAAATGTTACATATTTTATTTCTTTCTCAGTATATTTGTTTTGTTATATAGGAAGGTTACTGATTTTGTGAGTTAATTTTTTATCCTGCTGCTTTTTGAATGCATTTAACAGCTCTAGGGGGTTTCTGCTGTGGTCTTTAAATCACACACACACACACACACACACACACACTCACACACGTATATGTATATAATCATATCATCTGCAAATAAGGATACTTTAACTTCTTTCCTTCTTATATGTACCTATGTACCAACTTTATCCCCTTCACTTGTCTTATGCTCTAGATAAGAGTTCAAGTACTAGGTTAAATACGAGTGGAGAGACTGGACATCCTTGCCTTGTACCTGATTTTAGTGGAAATACTTTGATCTTTTCTCTGCTTAGCATGATATTGGCTTTGTATATTGCCTTCAATGTGTTGAACTAGATTTTCTAGGATCTTTATCTTGAAGGGACATTGGATTTTGTCAAAGACCTTTCTCTACGAGGGGGTGAAAATATTCGAAGAGCCAGTGGAAGCCTCCCCTGAGACAGTATTTGCTAGACAGGACAGGGTCATTGTACACATAAACTCACAGGAGCTGTGACTGTATGCACAAGACCTGTAAAAGGTTAAGCCAGAATCTCAGCATGGATGGGGTGATTGTCAAATCCTCCCTCTCGGCGAGGAGCTATTGATAATTTATGGCTGCGGGTGGAGGGAGAGTAGGTTTTCTTCAGGGATGTGACCCCTGATAGGCTACCCACACTCTAGTAGATGATCTTACATCCAGAGACATTCAGGCAGGAAGGACTAGGTGGACTCAGTGGATTTTAAAAAAGAGCACATGAAGTTGGGAGGGAAAAGGGGGAGGGCAAGGGAAGAATTGGAGGGGAGGGAATTTGGGGAGGATTTGATCAAAACATATGCATGTATGAAATTCTCAAACAGAATTTTAAAAAACTTGAAGAAAAACAACTTAAAGGATAATGAGTAAATTCCTAACACCTAGGCATTTAACTTGGGTAAAAATATGTGCTGTTGTATGGGAAGTTTGGTTCCAGGACTCCCACAGACCTCAAAGTCAGCTCCTTTCACACCTTCTGGGCAAATTCCACACCTATAGTCAGCATGTCTTAATCACAGATGTTTCAAATCACTTCCCTGATCTTTGAGCTTGTGATAATTTTATTGACATAGGGAGAAGGGATGTTTCCTGGAATATAAAAATGCTGTTCTTTTTCTGTGTAGTTTTGTTAATTTTAGTGGGCAAAGTTGCTTTCTGGCTTCCACAACCTAAATCTAGGATCACAGTTTAGGAGGTGAAAAAAATCTCAGCAAACAAACTCTAGTGTGAGAACATGTCAGATAGATGAGAAAGCCTTGTGAATCCCAGGGGCCCACCAGACTCTTATGTGAATTGAAACATAATCCAGAGCCATACATGAAAACAGGGAGATTGGGCAGCCCACTGTACCATGTTCCCAGACCCAACACTGTTTCCATTTTATTGTTTTAATAATTTCCAATATACGTACAATGTATTGCGATCATATTCACTCATTACCCTCGTTACCCCTTCCCACCCTCCTGTTCATGGCTTGTCCTACTCTTACCTTCATGCCTTTTTTGCTGCAAGTCTTTAAAAATATTTTATTCATTATTTTATGTATATGAGTGTATTGCCTGCATATGTGTAAGTGTGCCTGCGTTTATAGCACCAGGCTATCCTGGAACAGGCCATAAATCTCATCAGAAAGGGATTGATTGCCCCCCAGAAGAGTTGTGTCACTATTCCATCTTGCCTGGTAGATACTGCAGCTGGGTGACACTGTTGATGGCTTCTCTCCTCTAGCAGCCTGGATAGCATCTTCCAATACAATGCATACTAGCAAGGAGGGAGGAACTTCCAGTTCAGTCCAAGCTTCTGATTTCTCTGTGTCCTGTGCCCAAAGTGTGTGGTGTCTTTCTTCAGCAATAAGCTCTTACCATTTAGTTCTAATGGCCTTAATGGCCAGCTGGCATTCTGCCCAGGAGTGGAAACAAGATTCCCGTTCACTGGAAATGATTGAAAATTAGCATGCATTTAATATGCTTCCCAACTCTCTAATGTTAAAAGGTTTGAATGTAGATATATAATCTTTTCTATATTGGGCTCAGATATGTTTTCAGTCTGCAAGCATGTGCCAGGGATCTGATGGAACTAGGAGTGTCCCATATGATCTTTACAGCTGGGGCTATGGTTGAGCCCACCCATACTTGAGAAAGTCTCATCTGGCTGGAGCAAACAGCCACTCTCCTGTGGACAAGCATAAACTATAGATGTACCAAGGGGGGAAATACTACGGCATCTAAGGCTTAAAGCCACCTGCCCTGATTGTCCATTAGTAGAAACGGACTGTGTTCCACCATGTAAAGGGTGGAAAATCCCTGTGTACACTGGTTTCATGAAAAGCTGTTTAAAAAATTTGTTCTCTAAACCACATTTTATCTCTCTAGATTCTCTACACAATCGACCCTTCACTGGTATTTGAAGTGCTCATTAAACTCTTTTTCCTATCTAAGTCTGACATTTAAAACCCTGTTGATGGACTATAAATGATACCTGTATTGTTGGTGAAGTAGATGTGAGAGAATATGGCCAGGTCTGATGTCCTAACACTTTTGCCCAGAATAGAATAGATTGCTGAGCGACACTGGTTTGCACACAGAGTTCATGCTGCATCATTTCTGGCAGAGGGAAACAAACCAGAATGTACACTGTCTTTGAGCAAGCGGTAGCCAGAAACAGAGCTAAGGAAGGAGGGGAACTCGCATAGCTGTTTGTGAATTTCTCTAATACAGCAACCTGGTAAGCCTCCGCTTCAGGGAGAGAGTGCAGATAAGGGGGACAGCAGGGTGAATGCAGTACAGGGTTTCCTCCACACAGAGGGGAACATAGCATGGAAAAGAAGCAGTGGAGGGTCTGGAGAGATGGTACAATGGTTAAGAGCACTAGCTACTCTTGCAGAGGACCCAGGTTCAATTCCCAGGACCCATATGGCAGCTAACAATTGTCTATAACTCCTGTTCAAGGGGATCTGTCACCTTCTTCTTCTGAACTCTGCAGGCATTGCATGACACAGGTGCACTGTGCACTTACACACATACATTCACACCATAAAATAGATATAATAAAATATTTTTTAAAAGGAACAGTGGATCTTGTAATATATATATATACATATATATATTATATAAGATATATACATNCTGTGAGTTCAAGGCCAGCCTGGTCTACATTTCAGGAAATCTGATGCCCTCTTCTGTCCTCTACAGGTACTCCACAACATGGATGCACTTACCTACATGTAGGCATAACACTCATAAACATAAAATAAGTAAAACAAATAAGCTAGAAAGATGGCTTGGAGGTTAAAAGCAATTACTGCTCTTCCAGAGTGTTGGGTCTGAGGGCCCAAGACAGGGATCCAGATGGTGGGGACCTCGCCAGCCAGGACCCCGTGTTTGTGAAAGTGCAAGAAAGCCCATGTGAGGCACCAAAGAAGGCTAACACCATTCCAAAGAGATCACTGGATCCAAGTTTCACTTTCAGGGATTTCGCCTGGTCTACTTGGGCAGATTCTAAGACCTCACCACCTTCCCTCTCTTGCCCTGTAACAGACCCTTAGCCCACCCCTGAGGTTCATCTCCCTTGGCCTTTCACTCCCCCCATTTTCCTTGGCCCCTCTCACTTTCACTCCACGCGGCCTTTCACTTCCTTCACCCTTCACTCCTTCCACTTCCCTTGGGCCTTTGGGTTTTGCCCAAGAGCAAGTATTTCCCTTCCTTAGGAAAACCTTATTTTTATTTTATGTGTCTGCACGTATATAAGTATACCCATGCCACGCAATGACCACAGAGGTCAGAAGAGGGTGTTGGATCCCCAGAACTGGAATTACAGATGGTTTTTAGCCATTATGTGGGTACTGGGAATTAAACTCTGCAAGAGCAGCAGGTACTTTTAACCACTGAGCCATCTCTCCAGCTCCCAGGATACATTTTTATTTTATTTTTTTGTCTTTTCGAGACAGGGTCTCCCTGTAGCTCCAGCTGGCCTGGAACTCACTCTGTGGACCAGGCTTGGCCTTGAACTCACAAAGATCTGCCTGCCTCTGCCTCCCAAGTGAGGCATACTTTTATTCCAACAGTACGTCCAGCATCAGTTGAGGAATGGAAGCTAGGACCCACCCCATCTCATTTCACAATTATATCCTTTGATCCATAGGTCCAACATATCACACATACACACACATGCACACACACACACATGCACACACACATGCACACACACACACATGAATGCACACACACACATGCACACACACACATGCATATGCACACACACACACGCATACACACACAATTACAAATAGACTTCTCAGTTATTTTCAGGGCTTTCATATATTAAACAAGCAGTCTCATTCACGTACTGTCTTAAGTAGAGTCAAAGTCGGGTCCTCAGGGTTTAAGGTCGTGTGCCCAGGGTATAAGAGGAACATATGGCTCAATTCAGCTTGTCTACATCATAAGGAAAAGTTTTTTGGTGCAAGTTTAAGGAAAAGTCATTAGTCCAGATTCTCCATATTATGTAAGTAATTTCTGTACACATTCAGTGCCGGCTGGATCTCTGTGCTCAGTCCTATGAGGGGAAGCACGCTCCTAAAGAAATGTGGCCTATTCTCACAGGAAGTTCTCTTTAGAAACACTTACGGGGTATAGTTGTTAGCCAGCCCTATGGAGTCTTCTGGGGAGCTCAGAAAACAGCACTGCAGAAGACAACCTGTGATAACTCTGAGACAAGTCACAGCAGATTTGAAGAACTACTGCAGTGAAGAGCAGAGACAGAGGGTTCCCTCAGGCTGCTCCGTGAAAACACCTAGACTGGACCGCAGAGGACTAGATGTGCTGCGGGGGAGGGGGGCAGGGAGAAATTGGACATGAAACCATTTATTCACATCTTCTAGGAGCAGCCCAGGACCTGGTGATGCAGGGCAGGGTGCAGCCTCTGTTCCCCAGGCTCTCTGAGGTCTGTGGGATGAAGAATCTGATTCAAGACTGAGTGCCAAGTAGGAGGAAGATGACTCGTGCAGGGGTTATCAGATGATGGTGGGCGACTAGAACAGAGGACTTTGTCCTCACTCAGGCTTTATCATTAGATTAATGGAGTAGCATTGCTTGCAGCCTGTGTGGTGGTGATACAAACACATTAATGAATCACTGTTCTCCATCTGGGAGTCGATAGATGAGAATAGGGTAGGAGAGCAAAAGTACATATCATGCCTGTCCCAGCTAGCCTATGGCATCACGATGTTGAGTCACTTTTGCTGCAATATAATAATAATTATTAGGTATATCTAACTGATAGGCCTTTTGGTTTCACTATTCATAATAGTTTTCCTCTTGTAAAGCTTATTTGCTTTCCAACATGCCATTTTTTTGCCAAATGGAAAAAAATTCACTCTTCCCTTCTCGCTCTCCTTGCTGTAGTTGTGGTAACTTTGCTGCCATGTGTGGGTTATGTAGATGTGGCTGTCCTCACTGTCTGATTTTTCCATCTCTCGTTTCCTCCCACTTAGCACTTCCCCAGAATCCCCAAGGCTCCTCTCTTTGGAACTGACCACAGTCTTCTGAGTAGAACTAATCTACCTTTCTTTCCTCTCTTCCTCACCATCTCCTTTTCATTCTTTTCTCCCTTCCATACACCCTTCCCTCCTCTTTGCCTTCCATTCCCTCCTTCCTGTTTTGATTCCTGGTGCATTGGTTATATTTGCATGTTAGTAACTTTTTAAAAAAATAAGAACAACCTGAAGTTCAGGATGAAGAAATCCTTCTTGTTGAAGTGCATCTAGTTCCAGAAGACACCTAGGCCATTACTTGTCTACCTTAAATCAAGTGTATGGCTTGGTAACTTGAATTATGCAAGTAACAATGCCTGTCCTCTGAGACACCAGCATTCAGAGTGGAAGCCACTCTAGCCTTGGCTGTATTTCATTTAAGGTTATGTTAAGAAGAGTTTCCTTTTACGAACACTTAATGTATGGTTTCCGCTTGTTTCATTGTATAAGATGAGGGATAACATTAAAAATTTCCGAGATATTTAAAGCTACTAACAATGTACTTATAAATGTGTAAGAATACCATGCTTTTGAGCTCTTATGAAGAGTTAAATAGGTGAGGTTTGCAGGTAAGAGGTGCCAGGAGTGATGAGGAACACATTACCTGAATGCACAGATGCTGGCCTATGGAGGCCCTGGCAGCATCACAAAGGGTTCTAGACTCACCATCTTTAGGCTGGATCTGTAGGTGAGAGCTGTTTTTGAAAGGGCTTCACTGGTTATAACAGGAGTGACGGGACTCCAGGAGAGGAGGACAAATAGCGACACAGCCATCACAGCAAGGTGGGTCTTGGTGCTGCCGTGGGCTGCAGTGCTAGCCAGCACACTTTGAACTTCTAGGCTCTTGGGGCAGTCCACAAAGACTGTACTTGACCTACAAAACTAAGACTCAAAGTTTGTCCAAAGAAGATCTGACTTGTGCACCTACAAAGGGAAGTTACGGACTTCTGGGTTTGTCTCAGTTCACAGACCAAGCTTCATTGGGTGGATGGGGCAAGCAAGGCTCCCTATGAACTTCTGACAAAAGTCACAGCACATACTGGGATCCTTCTTCTCCACATGGAACCTGCGGCCATTTTCAATAAGAAAATAAATCTTAGAAATTTCTGGAGTGGCTGGAGTTTGGCTCAGAGTGAAGAGATTCAGAATGTCTTAGGTTCAACATACATTCCACAAGATTCTCTTGAGTCCAGTCCTGTACTCATACCATTGACAAGTGATGATGGGATACTGATCATGTGCTCTACTTGCTGGCTTGATGGCTCAGATAACACCCTATCCCTGAAGTTCAGGTTAGATGTTGAATTGATGTCCTATATTCAGTCTCAGTGAGTGATCCAAGAGAGACTCTCAAAAGAGAATAATGATATTCCAAAGTGACTCAAGATTTTGTTCAAAAAAGTGTCACTGCTACCATTTGACCTCATACAACATAATCATAATGCTGTCAGGGTAGTGGGCCTGCATGATATTCTGTGGGATAATGGGAGACCCAAGTTACCATGCCTTTCAGATTAAAGAAGGTTTCCAGTGTTTCCTGCCTGCTGGAATAGAAGGGGACAAAAATTCCAAGTTAATCACTATAAACCACACTAGGAGGCAAGCTGTTTTGTTTTGGAAAATGGTTGTCCTGACAGTTTGGGTAGCTCTGAAGCAGGATTTGGGTCTCCAGCCAGAACAGGCTTCCTGGTAGCCATTGCAGTAAGGAGATTGAGCCTGAATCTCATTATACCGTGATGAGTCTTTACACATCTACTGTTCTTTCCTGAATAAAGAGGTGGAGTGAACCCAGATGCATTCTGTTCTCTTGATAGTAATATGACCAAGGCAGTGAAGGCTTGCATAGCACGGGGTATCAGGGCAGTTCAGAGACCTGCCCTATTTCCTGTGAAACTGCAGACAAAAGAAATTGGCAGAAGGCATATAGACATTCAAGTTTTGGGAGATTAAGCAGAGTATATGGTGTGTGTGTGTGTGTGTGTGTGTGTGTGAGAGAGAGAGAGAGAGAGAGAGAGAGAGAGAGAGAGAGAGAGAATCCTCTCATAAGCTCATTTAATTGGCAGTTTTGTCCGAAGATACATGGATTTGGGAAAGTGATAGTGAATTACCATCAGCCTGAATCTGCTTCAAGGAAAGCAACTGGTCCAAAGCAATCATTTTCAGGATAAGTCAGCATAAGCTCTGGCATGGAATACCTACCCCCACCTCCAATATTCCAACAGTCAGGGAACAGTGGGCGCTATCTTTAGTCTGGAAGGCACAGTAGCCATAGCCCCCCACTATCACATAGATTTCCCTGCCGGCCTACAACTCTGATAGGGGTTATATGAACCTATATAATGATAGAGACAGGGTTTGAATAAAGTTATTCCTTATTTTTAAATGTAACATTTTCCTTTGGCTTGGGTGATAAAGCCTGGTCCACACTCATCATTAGATATTAGTGGACCATTTAATCTGGACTTCCCATCCCATCATGAATTGGGTGCCATTTGAGAAATGAAGCCATTAAGTTGGGTGTATTATAGATGTCCATACCATTTGAAGGGTATATGGGTTGTGTGATTGGGCTTGTGTGGGTCTAGTAGGAAGAAATGTCAATACTGGGCTCTTAGTCCCTGTTCACATAGCCTGGTGCTGTATCTTATTCCTAACTCACAGGTAAGACTCCAAGGCATACCCTAGGGCCAGTCTGATCAAGAAGGAACATTGAATGTGATTTACAATGGTGCTTTAAGGACATTTCCTCCCATGAGAACAAGACCTTATGTCCTTATTCAGGTGTGATAGTGGGGGAGTCCACTACGCTAAATTTTCAGGTGGTAAGTGTCTGTTCTGGAGGGAAAGATGGTCTGTGATGAAAATATATGCTCATTCCTGGGCTGTGGTTTACTGTTTAGCTAAGTGGACAAAGATTTGGAAAGAACAAGTCAAGAGAACAAGTGATAGAATTTATGGAGACAAGAAATGACCAGGCTGTCATGTGGAGCTAGATTGCGAAAATGTGTGTGGGACCTGGGATTTTTCAATAAGGGATTCCCACTTGAGAGGAATTGCCTTATAATTAGGTGCATAAGCCACACGCCCAATTCATACTAATCAGCTTCTTCCTTAAGACGTCCCAGGGGGTTCTCAGGGGCAGTGGTGGCCAAGTGAGCCCAGGATTAGACAGCAGGGCCAACCTACATGAGCATCCTCCCACAAGGCCCAAATCCCAACAACACATTTGCAGCATCTAGGACCGACTCACTGGGCCTGGAGGATAATGAGGCTATGCTTTCACCTTCCATTATGGAAGGGCTAGTGACTCATGCTTTCTAGAATAGCTATGAATGATGGCTGTGATGCTCCCCAATGCCAAGAGGGTGGCTGCCGAATGCCTGGATCACAGTACAGCTATACTGCTCATCATTGCTTCTGATTAAGAAGAACATTTTTTACAATCTGTTTCTTCCTGCCAGTCTCAAAGGATTTGCTGATATTGGACAGGAACCTCAGCACCCCTATAATGCTGATATTTTAGAAAAGTGAAATGACCCACAAGGTTCAGGTGTGGCTCCAGGTAGGAGTGAACACATTGAGAAGCTGCAGTAGTGTCTACAGGACGCTGTATGGCCTCCTCCTCCTCCTCCTCCTCCCCCTCCTCCTCCTCCTCGTCCTCCTCCTCGTCCTCCTCCTCCTCCCCCTCCTCCTCCCCCTCCTCCTCCTCCTCAGTGACCCATAGTTGGTGTTTAATCCTCAGCGGAAAACAATTGTTCAGGACCCAAGGGTTCTGTTTCTGTCAGAGACACATTTACACGGTTTCTGCTTCCTTTGTTCACAGCCTTAGTCTCCAGTGGTACTGGGGACGTGGCAATGGTGCTACTGAATCTAAGTCAAGACTGCCACCTGAATGGGTAAGTGGGTCAAAAATTGTGTTGCACATTTGCTGGAGTTGATCAATGTTACTAAGGGATAAGTGTTATAATCTTGATTATCAACTTGATTGAATTGAAAAACACCTAGGATTCAGTATATTTCTGGGTGTGTCTGTTAAGGCCTTTCTCTCTCTCTCTCTCTCTCTCTCTCTCTCTCTCTCTCTCTCTCTCTCTCTCTCTCTCTCTCCTTCTTGTCTATTGCCGGGCAAACCCCCTCCTTCCCTCGTCCACATGTTCCTGCTGTCATGTTTTGCCTTTCCACAGGCCCAGAGTCAACAGAACCAAGGACCGTGCCTGAAATCTCTGAAAACGTGAGCCAAAGTAAATAATCCTTCCTCAAGTTACTCACGCTAGGCATTCTGTCACAGATGGGAAGAGCACATTACCCGAGCAGTGCAGGCAGGGGGCAGTGTTACCGGAACTCCAGGAGCCCTTGCCCTTTCAATCCTGCCAGCCTAATCGCCAGATTTAATAAGGAACTATGGCATTGCTACGTGGTAAGACAACTGGGAATGAAGGTTCAGGTCATCCTACCAGGTGGAGAAGTTTCCAAGTGAGAAAGCACATGGACCTGGAGTGGATGGTGAGGAGCAGGGAATTTAACCAAATGCAGCAGTAGGCATACATTGCAACGAAGTACTACCACTGGGAAGGAAAGATCCCACAACTGGAGAACACAAGCTTCAAATTGTTGCAGAAATCGGAGCTTTTTGCAATTTTGAGGGCTTTAAAATGAGTTATTAACATTTTGGTCAATTTGAGTTTTAAGAATCTGGAAGGTTCTGCCTGACATCAAAAGGATCAGGTAGGAGAATTTACATTATGTCGCAAACCATAGGAAGTTTGGAGATCACCTAGAAAGTATTTAATTTCAGAACACTAAACACGGCAGAAATCCAAGGAGCTACTGCCATAACCGTGCCAAGGCACTTGCTTTTTCTTTGGAAGAGACAACGGTTCCCGAGGTTCTGGATTATTGGGCTAGCTTCTGCCTCTACTTTTGTTGCCTTTATCCCCATCTCCCACACAAGTAACTATCAAAGGTATCATCTAGCCTGCCGTTTCCTGTTCCCACAGTCCTCATCACAGTGCTGGCCATGGAGACCTGGTGTGATGTTCTTTGTATTGAGCCTTAGGGCAGTGTAGGCTGCTGAGGTCAAGCTAAGGTGTGGGATAGAAGTAAGTACAGGATTCACACTGGTAGACAGACCTTACCTGCTTATCCCCCTAAAGTCACTACAACCATCCCTGTTCTCTTCAATGCCAGCCTGAAGCCCATTCATTCCCTGGCCATCCCATGGATGTTCTATCTCCGTGAGAACAGCCAGCAGGGATCCCTTAAAGTATGCCATATTGCCTTCACCCCTGACTTCCTTGGCTTGGAAGAAGGAAACTGCCTTAGGGAACAGAGTCTGTGGGTGTATGTGGGCAGAGTACAAGGTAAGGCCAGCCTGGCATTCCTGCTACTTGGGTCTTTGATTTCTTTGTTTCGATTGCAGCAAGGAATACATGGTCTTTTATGTTATTCATCATGGGCTAGACTTCAGGCCAGATCTGAAGCACAGTTTGAGCCACTGTTAGATCTGCAGGCAGCTGTGTGCCCTGCAGAAGGTCCCATAGGCTTCAACCAATGCAGACCTATGTCTCTTTAATCTGATCAAAGCTTGTATTCCAGATCACTCTTTTGAGTATTTTCCAACTTCCCAAACTCTTTGGAGGTTCTTGATGCATAAAAACACAGTTTCCTATGTCTACCACTTTGTTCCCTGAATCTTTATGTTGAAGGCTATAAGAACAGGGGCCAAGGACTGCATAGCTTTAGCCTTAGGAAGCACTCATTGCAAGTGTTCCTGTTTTTTTATGAATCCGACTGTCCAATCCTTATACATTCTTTGCTACTGAGGTAAGCTAGACTCCTAAACAAATATAGAACTTGGCATCATAATAACTTTCCAACCTTTGACTCTAAGTGAAGTGGGGTTATTTAGCAGGTGATTGGACAAAAGTAAGCCATTGAGTAAAAGTGGGAAGAGGGGATAGTGAGTCATTCTCTTTTGTTCTCCAAGATGGAGAACCAGATGGATTGTGGTGGTGGAACAATGAACTGGATATTGACCTGTGGACCGGACCCATGGCACGAAAAGCCTGCAGAGTCAAACCTTATGGAGCCTGGACTTCTGACTCTGCAAGAATAGGGCTGAGGTCATGGAGCAGTGCTTGCTGAAGCATCACAGGGATACTCAGATGACAAAGGCTTCTCAAGAGACAGGGTGAGTTTCTGAGTCTTTATTTAGCTAGGCCGAAAGACTTGCTGTTTGTCACTAGAGAACCAAGCTGAACTAAAAACAAGTATGGGGTGTGATTCCCAGTCCGAAGGGAGGAGAACTTGGCGCTTTGACCAGTCTTAGGTCAGAGCCAGCCGTGGGAGCCTCGAGCCAGCACACAGCATCTCCCTGGCAAGAGAAACCATGCTTGGCTTTTTTTTTTTTTTTTTTTTTTTTTTTTTTTTTTTTTGTCTTTCTGAGACAGGGTCTCCCTGTAGTCCCAGCTGTCCTGGAATTTACTCTGTAGACCAGGCTGGCCTTGAACTCACAAAGATCTGCCTGCCTCTGCCTCCCAAGTGCTAGGATTAAAGGCGTGTGCCACCATGTCTGGCGGTTGGCTTTCTTAAACAAGGATATGGGCTCAGCTTGTCCCAGTAAAGAAAAGGGCAGGGGACAGTGGCAGGATGACAAGTGACATGCTGAAACAGTGTGAGGAAAGGAAGCGTTAAAGCTGGAAAGGAAATAGTGAGAGTTCTCTTTGCTCATCTGAATCTCATTGGTGTATCCTGGCCAAGTCCCACCTCATTTGTGAAACAGACAGGTTTTATGGCAGACAGCCCACCCAACTCCACAGAAGCAGAAAAGTCCCTCACAGAGGGCCCTTGAGCAGAAAATTTAGATAACGGTCTGCTGACAGACCCAATATTTGAGCTAGTAGCCATCATAATTAAGGCCCTGGTCTGATATTTGTTTTACATGGTTAAAATCTAGTCAAATCACTGTTAATGTTTGTGATGGTTAGTATTGGTTCTCAACTTGACAGGACTCAGAATTGACATGGAAATAAATCTCTTGACATGTCTGTGAGGGAGTTTATTGGTTACAGTAACTGAGGTGGGAAGACCCACTCTAAATATAGGCAGCATCATCCCATGCTCTGGGATCCCAGATTGCATTGAAAGAAAGCAAGTTGAGCACCAGCCTTCATCATCTGTTTCCTGACTGTGCATGCAAGGTGACCAGCTGCCTCACAGTCCTGCCACCCTGACATGCCCATCATGAGGCACTATTCTCTCATACTGTGAGCTTCAATGACCCTTCCTTCCTTGTTGCTTCTTGTCAATGAGACAAGTACTAATCCAGTGTTAAAGATAAGTTCTTATTCTAAAAACTCCTTCTGATGTTCTGTTACATGTAAATAAGCAAAGATGCTGGGGATGGCGCAATGTGACCCTCATTGCCAGCTGTTGGGCTATTTGCTGCATTGACTACCTTGAACAAAAGAACTGTTGGTCAACCTGTTGTGCTGCACCGAAGCTGGTATCAGGTATCAGCTGTCTTGAACATTTCACAGATGTCTTGAGAAAACTACACAATGCCAGGGCTGATTGCTCTTGAATGCACAGCCTCAGTCCATACTGTTTCAAACAGTTTGCACATTTTTTAATAATTTCAAGCCTTAAAAAACTGTGGAAGGCCCCACAACCATTTCTATCTAGGTCAGAGGGGGGCACTTTCCTTGGTGGTTTACTAGACAACTGCTTGAGTGGAGCTGAAGAAATGAAGCTGGGATTCCTGCAAACATAAACATCCATTTACATTAGAGGCGTGCTGTGATTGGTGCAAACACAAGCTTTGTGTCCATGTGAGGCATGCCGTGGTTGATCCAACCACCCCTCTTCTGACAGCCTGTTCTGCCTTATTCAGTGAATCAGCCCATTTAGGAATTTGGCCCAGTGGAAGGCTTTTCTATAATATTTTTTTTCTTGTGTAGTTTTAGCAGAGTGGTTTAAGCTGTTATCAGGACAAAAACAGCAGCAGAGACTTAGGGTGGCAGTGAATGCAGGGGTAGCAGAAGGGATAGCTGAAGGGGCCACAGGACAGGCAAGGTGGCCAGCTGCTTGAGCCGTGAAGAAGCGGCAGCTGAGTAGGTTGAGTGAGCAGCCAGAGAAATAAAAATGTGAAGAGCAAGGGTTGACCAGAAGCTCCAGAGAGCAGTAAAGCATTTAGAGCCAAGGGTCCCAGGCTCCCCAGGCCTAGGGCTGTAATACACCCCATGGCCAAGGGCTGAGAAACTGAATTCCAGATCCTCCTAGAAGCTGAAACTCCAGCTTCAGCCAAGGGTGAAGGAATGATACCAACATTCTAGGCCTACACAAGACCTATAGCCTTGTAGAGCTCAGAGTTCTGATGGCCCAGGCCTGCATCAGAGCTGCAGCACCATCTGTTGCTGCCCCCTCCTGCTTGGTGCTGTTGTTGGCTGCTGTCAAATGCCAAGAGACACAAAAGCTGCCAAGGACTGAAACTTGAAAAGCCACTTGCCTGGCCATCATTTCTATCTGAGGAGAGTGAAAGGCCCTGAGCCAGCTGATTGGTAGCAGAGCCATGGGGTGCCTGTTGTGCGGATACAGTGGAGGCCCATGTTTTCACCTCTTAAAAGCAGCCAGAGGATATAAGAACTGCTGTTCTAAGTGCTTAGTGGAAACATCTATTTTTAAAACCCAGAAAGTGTTTTGAGATATAACAGCCAAAATAGAGCCAGTGGGAAAGATGCCTCATCCACCTCATCCTTCTTCCACCAGTGCCTTTCATGGCACCGGACATTCCCTTAGGAAAGTCACCTGGGGCATATCAGCTGTTGAAACAAGCACACATTGTTTTTTGTTGTTTTGTTTTGTTTTGTTTTTGTCTTTTTGAGACAGGGTCTTCCTGTAGTCCTGGTTGGCCTGAAACTTGCTCTGTAGACCAGGCTGGCCTTGAATTACAGAGACCCACTTGTCTCTGCTTCCACAGTACTGGGATTAAAGGCTTGTACCACCATACTCAGCACAAACATGCATCTAAAAATTAAATTTTCAGGCCACTGATGTGGATTCCACCAAAGCAAACAGGGACATGGAGACCATGTGCTTCAATGATATCCAGCAACGTCCTCCCCTCAAGGAAGCAGTGATCTTAAAAACATGGAGCTAAGACCTGACAGAATCTTCCCCTTTAAAGAATATAAAGAGTACTTAACTGGGTGATGGACAAGTTCTTGTCAACCATTACATGCTTTAAAATCAGAATTTAAGGCATATTCTTACAGCATCCAACAAGTTAACAAATTTTTTTTTACCTCTTATGTCCATGAAGTGTACTGTCTGCATGTAGGTTGGTGCACTCGTGTCGTGCAATGCTGCAGAGGTCAGAAGAGGGCATTGGATTCCCCTGGAACTGGAGTTAAAGGCGGTTCTTAGCTGCCACGTGGGTGCTGGGAATTGAACCCCGGTCCTCTGCAAGAGCAGTCGGTGCTATTAACCACTGAGCCATCTCTCCAGCCCCAAATTCGTAGAATTTTCAAAGCTCCTGTGCCTCCCTGTGCTGCCATGCCTGTGTCTACCACTTTTACTGAGTTGCTGAAAGCACTTCTGCTTTCTTCCACTCAGAAGGGCTAGAATTTTCAAAGAACTGGAATACATGATAACAACAATCATGTTCCCCATAGGTTGAAAAGATTGAGCCATAAAGTCATGATGGTAGCTGGGCATGGTGGCACACGCCTTTTATACCAGCACTCGGGAGGTGGAAGCAAGCAGATCTCCGTGAGTTCAAGGCCAGCCTGGTCTACAAAGTGAGTTCCAGGACATCTGGGGCTGCAGGGAGACCCTGTCTCAAAAAGACAAAAATAAATAATGATGGTGCCCTCTCTGAGATGACAGTTACTGGCCAGCTTATGAGTTGCTGAACCCACATTTTTTTGGTGTAAGCTGAGTCTTTGCTGAGTTACCTCCATGGTGTGATACTCTGTGAGGACTCTGGAATACACACAGGTTTAGAAATTACATTTAGAACAGGCAGCGATGTTACTCAATAAAGGCTCAGCTTACACCAAAAAAATGTGGGTTCACCGTCTCATAAGCAGGCTCTAATACTGGCCAGCCTAGAAAATCTCTCAACAGTGTGACCGGCTGCACTGGAGAGATGGCTCAGTGGTTAAGAGCACTGGCTGCTCTTACATAGGACCCAAGTTCTATTCCCAGTACCCACATGACACCTAACAGCTGCCTGTAATTCCAGTTCCAGGGGAATATGATGTCCTCTTCTGATCTTTGCAGGCATTGCACGACACAGGTGCACTTACGTACATGCAGGCAATACACTCATGCACAAAATTAATACAAAAAATTCGAGAACTATGAGTGGCTTATTCCATAGATCTATACATTATTGATTACTCCTGGGAATTCTCCTGGGGAGCTCTGGATTCATCCCCAAAGAAGGCCATTGTCACCATCCCATCAGCAGGAGAGACTGACTTGGGGTGAGAGAGACAGGACTTGTGAACATTACACAGTCTGTGGTCCGGGCTGCATGCAGCCTTGCTTGCTAACCTAGCCAATCTGTACCCTATCACTTCCTGAGGCCTGTTCTAAATGCATTTTATAAACCTGTGCATATCCCACAGTGCTTGCACAGTATCACAGCACAGAGGCAACCTGATTCCCCTCAGTGTTCACATAGCTTTCCTAGTTAGGCCAGGCAGACATTTCAGAATTCACATTTTGTTGGATGGCCACAAGCTGGAACTCCAACCGGGGAGGCCTTTAATCATCATTCAATGCCAAGAAGACATTTCAAAAACAGCTCATCTCACAGTTTTTGTTTTTAAGGGTGCACAGAAATTCCCCAATGAGATTAAGAAACAGAAATTTGCTTGGCACATTTGCACAGACTTCTCATTAGAATTCATGTGTGCTTTAAACTCCCCTTACATTTTAGCATATGCCTCTAGATGTATCCTTCAGCTCTTTAAATACTAAATTTTAGCTCCTTACAGAGGCCCAGGGAAATGACAAAACAGTAAGAACATGGCTGTTCTTTCGAGAACAGAAATGGAAGTTTCTAGAAGGCCTTGCAGAGGATTCCTGTAGTTGCTGCTTCTAATGAGTACTGCTGGGATTAAGTTTAGCAGGTTCTACAGAGATAGTAGGAGAAACAGGCACCTTGACAAAACAAAGTACAGTCTACCATGGGACTGCCATGCCTTGCTGCTGAGCTAGCTGCAGTCACCTCATTTTAGAAGTTACCAGAGTAAATGCATGTCAAATAAAGGAGACACTTCTGCACTGTTGTACATGCGATCTGTCCCTAGGGCTGGTGTATCCTCCCCAGGAAGAGCCTTACAGGCTCAGTGGCTTCAGGGGTCTTTAGTCCTTCCTATGTAACTGGTGTGCCCAGGTAGCATTCCTGGGTCCATCACCTTGACCCCCAAAGACCTGACCTGCTTCCATGTAGTGGTATAAAGCTAAGGAAAGAACCTGGTTCTAAATGACACTTGCCAGGACAATTAAACAGGAGCGGGTGCTACAGATATTCAGCCCCAGGGCTCAATCCAGAGAAAGGCAGGGTGGGGCGGTGGACTCGGAGATGGAGCCTCAGTGATGGAGCACCCACTGCATGGATGGGGGAGCATGCTCATTGTGCTGCTTTTTGTTTTAACTCTGTACACACATCCTGCATTTCTTTCTCTTCCCCTCATGGGCAGTGATCAGAAATAGCTTTCTTGGCTGATTTCATGTGGTACGTGGGACTGGAGCATCTACTACTTGAATCAGTTAAGATACAGACATATCCCAATAACGCAGCTGTATTGCGCTGGCTGGTGCCCTGTATTTGGATCACAAAGGGATTCTCCTCAAGGAAACAACTTCTGTAAGCTGCTATGTGGTAGGAGGGGTTCTTGCTCTTGGCGCCTCCCACCTGGGTTTCCCCAGTATCTGATCATCTTTGAGTAGTGAGCACATTATTTTCAAAGCACCAGCACTCTACCTCATTGAGAAATGGGGTCCCGAACCTCTTCATGTCACACGTGTCACATGACCCCTGACCCCACCTTCCCAGGCAGCCTAGTGCTTCCTCAGGGGCTCTCTTTGCCTCTCTGCCATTAGATCGGGAGTCAGTTGGGTACTCCCATCTGAACTGATCAATTAGTTGCACAGTGTGTTCTCGTGCATTGTGATTAGTACTATGTGATCAGCTGAACTCTAAAGGCTCTTAGGAGGGTGCAGACAACTTGAGACTCTGCTGTGTTGTACTGAGAGACCGCGCATCTTGGCTTCTGTGCTGTGGCCTCACTTTCTTTGAGGCTAAGGTAGGTCCTGCCTCAAGGAGTTGCGGTGATAAGGCCGGTAAAACACTGTTAAATCCTGGGAAGAGCCGAGCCCTTGCACCCTCACGGCAGACAGGGCTGTCAGCGTCTGATTGTGTGAGGGGCACCTGGCCTTCCCTGAACGCTGGAACTTCTTGCGCCTGTTTGCCATAATACCTGCGTATCGTATCATGTGCTTGGGGCACACAGGCTGCTTATCAATATGTAATGATAAACAGGTGAATAAATGAGTTGTGGGGACAATATTTTGGTCCCAAAGGTCAAGTATATTTCTTAAAGTCAGACAACCTGCTCAGTGGAATTGAAAAGCTAAGTCTGCTTCTGAGTCAGAGCATCGCTGTTTGGCATCCTTGCATGATGTTTCCTCATTCTTCATTTTGGAAACAAAGCAACATTATTGTGTTGTTAAAGCGAACCCTGTGAGGCTGTGGCTTCTGGGTACCAGTTGATCTTTACTGCCATATATCAACTTTAGGATCTTATCTCCAGACTCAAGAACTTTTTAAAGATATACCAAAATGTGTGTCCCTAGAATATGGCCCATGGCATCATACCTGAATTCCAATTGTTTCTGTGGATGCCAAGCTCCCTTTGACTGATAATAAAATGAGAACAAGACCTGACACCTGAAAAATCACTTAAACTCTGCCACATGGGGTCTGAATAGGCCAACTGAACCACTTTTATTGTATGAATCTCCCTTTTTTATGGAAATCTCCCATTTTAAGTCTGTTTCTTAGTAAATGTAAATTCTGGTTTATTGCCTTACTCATGGACAATAAAAACTAATTTATGTCAGATAATGTATACCTAAGTTATAGAAAGGAAGTCAAGAGAATGTAATATTGATCTTTTGCTTTAAAGATAATTTGTGGGGGGTGGTGCTCATGGTGGTGCATGTCTTTAATCCCAGCATTCAGGAGGCAGAGGCAGGAAGATGTCTATGAGTTTGAGGCCAGCCTGGTCTACATAGGGATTTCTAGGCTAGCTGGGACTACAGGAAGACCCTGTCTCAAAAATACAAAAAAGGGGCTGGAGAGATGGCCTAGCAGTTAAGAGCACCGACTGCTCTTACAGAGGACCCGGGTTTGATCCCCAACACCCACATGGCAGCCAAGAACCATCTGAAACTCCAATTCCAGGAGAACTCTAGTTCCAGGGGAATCTGAGACCCTCTTCTGACCTCTGCAGCATTGCACGACACGGGTGCACACAACTGCATGCAGACAGTACATTCATACACATACAGAAATAAATAAAATTTAAAAAAATACAAAAAATGACAATTTACCTTCACTGCAGATACATCTGAGAAAGCATTGATTTCCAGAATATATAAACTACTCAAAAAACAAAGAAGAAAGAAAACAAATAACCCACTCAATAGATGGAGCAAAGAGCTGAACAGAGACTTCACAAGTGAGGAATTATAGATGGCTGAGAAACATCTTAAGAAGTGTTCAACATCAATAATAATTAAGGAAATGCAAATTAAAACCACTTTAAGATATCATCTTACTCCAATAAGACTGGCAAGGATCAAGAAAACAAAAGATACCAAGTGCTGGAGAGGTTGTGGGGAAAGAGGAACACTCATCCACTGCTGGTGGGAATGTAAACTCATACAGCCACTATGGAAAGCAGTGTGGAGAACCCTTGGAAGACTTGGAATGAACTTGCCACCTGACCCAGCCATATCACTCCTGGGCATGTACCCACAAAACTCATCTTACCTCAGAGACACATGCACAGCCATATTTATTGCAGCTCTTTTCACAATAGCAAGGAGCTGGAACCAACACAAGTGTCCCTCAACTGAGGAGTAGATAGAGAAAATGTGGTACATCTACACAATGGAGTTCTATGTAGCAGTAAAGAAAGATGACATCATGAGCTTTGCAGGAAAGTGGCCAGAGCTAGAAGATATCATACTGAGTGAAGTAACACAGTTCCAGAAAAACAAACCACGAATGGTATCACTCATCTGTGGATGTTAGCACCAATTACCTAATTGTATGGCAAACTGAGCAACGTCAATGTGATCTGAAAACAGTGCTCTTATATTGTGAATCCCTTAAAAAAATAAACAAATAAAAAAAGGACAATTTATAAGGAATGTTCTCCTGATGCTGCTAAAAGAAAAAAATAACATCTTTAATTATCAAAGAAATAATCATGCAGTCTACATAGGCTTTTCAAATTAAGTGCAAACATTAATGTGTCTAACACACAGTCTCATAATGTTGAAATGATTCCTTTATTAGAAACAAGTCTTTGAGCAAAATTCATGTTGTCATTATTTTATTTGATCACTTTTTAACTATTTCTTGCTTAAAAGAAGTGATAATTTGTCTCAAGAGACCATCCTACCAACAGCAATAACCTGATAAAAATAAGAGTGACATCTCCAGATGGCCCCATCTTTTGTGATGTTGTCTGAGCTTTAAGTGTAGGGTTGCATTGCAGTTAGGCCTGAGCTCACCAATGTCAAATTTTCTCTGTATTTTGATCAGTTTTGGATCTCTGTATGATTGTGAAGTTTCTTTGATGAGGGGGTAAGAGCTACATTTGCCTGACATATAGAGTGTTCATAATACAGTTTGCTTTTCCTCTAGGGTCCTATGACCTCTCCAGCCATGAGCATTTGGCTAGGTTTACAGCTCTGGGCATGAATTCACTCCTTCTGAGCAAGTCTTACTCCTAAGATAATAGTTCCACTCTTACACAATTGGGCACATCTTGCCAGGCTGGCAAATGATTATTGTGGTTGGTAGGCTTTCCAGATGGGTAGGACTTCCAAGTCAGTTCTATCTCGATTCTTCCAAGTTCTGTATCTGAAGTGTGTGGTCTTCAGCAATAGGGTCTTACCTTCAACTTCTGGGAGGCAACTAAGAGAAATGGCAATAGCCAGTATTGGCTTGGACTCTCCTGGCCCACAACTGTATGGGAGGTTTCCCATGCCTGGAACAGGGGTTTGTTAGGTGGTCTATGCTGCATGGAGAGAACACCATCACCTCACCCCTGTGGCATAACTCTATTTAAACTCTATATTTAAGCTACATGTATATATGTATGAACTATAGGTAATAAATCAATGGCTGGTGAGAGAGGGGAGAATCTGTCTTCTTCAGGACAAAGTTCCTTGATAGGTTATCTAATCCCAAGTAGTCAGCCCTGAGCACATGTAAATATAAAAGTGCAACACTAAATGGGCTAAGTAAGGTGTGTGTGTGTGTGTGTGTGTGTGTGTGTGTGTGTAACAATAATTGTAGAAGATGTCATGAACTTAAGAGGAGTTGGAGGTGGGAGAAGGGGCAGAAATGATGTAAGCACAGTACTCATGTATGAAATATTCAAAAATAAAAATATTTAAATGAAAAAGGAGACTTAATGGGGTTTCCTGGCAAGGCCTATTTGCCTGTGGAGTGGCTCTGTGCTGGCTCAGGTGGTTCTGGGTAGCAGAGCAAGCAGGCTTCCTGCTCTGTGCTGGCTTCTGGTGGTTCTGGACAGAGGAGCAAGCAGGCTTCTTGCTCTCAAAGGCTCACAGTCTCCCAAGGTGAAGAAGAAGAAGAAAAAAAACCACACTCACTGTCTTTGTGTGGGTGGGCTCCTGAGGCACACGAGCCAGGAAGTCGCTCCAGACAGGTAGATATTTAGAGTAGATTGACTCCTGGGCTGCTGGAAAAGGGTCTCAACTCTGAACCCTTTTGTAGGGGGTGGCTGTCTGGGAAGAGCTGCCCTTCACCTTTGCAGCTGGTGACCGGCAGGTCAGGTTCAGTGCCTCTGTGTCTGTGTCTTTGTGCAAGCAGGCTCCTGAGGCACAGGAGCTCAGAATTCACTCCAGACAGTCCCCTCCCCCCCAACTGGAATTGGTGAGAGAGTATCCAAATGGACGTTTTTTGGAGAACCTTCAGAACAGGAAGAGAAGAGTGACTTAGACTTCCAATATCCAATATATAAACAAAATTGAAAGCCTGAAACCTAGACAGGTCAATACTCCATAAACAAGGAGGAGGAAAAAACAAAAACAAAAACAAAAAAGCATTGGAAGGAGGCAAGCAAAACCAGCCACTAACATACTGAAAAGACGATTGTGATTTGAATTACAAAAGGGAAATGCACATGCCAGGGATACGACGAAGGGACAACATGGGAAAGGCACAGGATAATCCTGCACCAGGCTCTACCAAACCTGTAGGAGATAGCTAAAATGGGATCCCCATGTAGGTGACCCAAGGAATAGATCTTATAGGAATAATTGCAGACCTATGCAGAGAAATTAAAGAAAATAAAGAAGAATTCAGAGAACTAAAGAGAATGAAAAACTCAAAAAGGACCTAGAGGGATACAATGACAATCTTCAGAAAGAACTAAAGGAACAGATTGACAAAATCCAGAAAGAACTAGAGGTAGAAAAAAACAAACTAAAAAAGGAAGTAGAAACACTGAAAAAGAAAGCCAGCCAACGAAGTAAGGAGCACCAAGAAGAGATTGAGAAGCCCAAAAAGGAAATGGGAAAACTAAAGAAAACACAAGAGAAAAGGAAAGGAAAAAGCCTCAGAAGTAGAATGGAGGAAGCAGAACAAAGAATATCAGATCTGGAAGATAACACAGAGCAACTAAAAAGCTCAAATAAAGAATATGAAAAACTTGAAAATACACAAAAGTGGAACAACCAGGAAATATGGGACACTATGAAAAGATCAAACCTCTGCATCATAGGAATAAAGGAAGGAGAAGAATCTCAAGAGAATAGTATTGATCAGATCTTCAACAGAATAATAGATGAAAATTTCCCCAAACTAAAAATAGATAAGCCCATACAAATACATGAAGCACATAGGACTCCAAATAGACAAGATGAGAAAAGAAACTCACAATGCCATATCATAGTTAAAATGCTAGACGCCCAAAACAAAGACAAAATTCTGAAGGCTACAAAAGAAAAACAAGTCACATACCTAGGGAAACCCATCAGAATTACAACTGACTTCTTGGTACAAACCACGAAAGCAAGAAGAACATGGAGCAAAGCATTCCCAGTGTTAAAGGACTATGGATGCCAACCCAGAATACTTTACCCAGCAAAAATGTCGATTATAGTTGAAGGAGAGAGAAAAATCTTCCATGACATAAACGAGATGATAGAATACATGTCTGGAAAACCAACTCTTCATAAAATACTTGAAGCAATTCAAAGGGCAGAAGAGAGGAGCAACAATCCTCAAACACCTAGGAAAAGAAACTAATAAAAACATAACCTTAGGAATAAAATCAGAGGCTAGAAGTCCAAATGGATAATAAGGTGAAAGGAAGCAACATCCATCTTTCAATTATAACCTTAAATATTAATGGGCTAAACTCCCCAATCAAAAGGCATAGACTGGGAGAATGGATTAGGAAACAAAATCCATCTATATGCTGTCTACAAGAAACCCATCTCAATTTCAAGGATAGGCACCAACTTACGGTGAAGGGATGGAAGAAAGTATTCCAAGCAAATGGTACCAAAAAGAAAGCGTGTTGCTCTTCTACTATCAGACAAAATAGACTTCAAAGCAAAAGAAATCAAAAGACACAAAGAGGGCCATGACATCTTTCTTAAAGGAACAATTGACGATGATGATCTCACAATCATGAATATATACGCACCAAACACCAGTGCACCAAACTTTATAAAGACAAATCTTCAGGCTCTCAAGGCACAGATTAACCCCAGCACACTAATAGTAGGGTACTTCAATACCCCATTAAGTCCTTTAGACAGATCAATAGGACAAAGGATAAACAGAGAGACATCTGAACTAAATGATACAATACACCAAATGAACCTCACAGATGTCTATCAAATATTTCACCCAAACACCAGAGAATACACTTTCTACTCAGCACCTCATGGAACATTCTCCAAAATAGACCATATACTGGGACACAGGGAAAAACTCAACAAATACAAAAAGACTGAAATAATCTCATGCATTCTGTCAGAACACAGTGCAATAAAACTCAATATCAACACCAGGATAAACCTTACAACCTACAAGAACATATGGAGACTAAACAACACTCTCCTGAATAAGGAATGGGTCAAGAAAGAAATAAAGAAAGAAATAAAAACATTCCTGGAACTGAATGACAATGATAATACAACACAGCAAAACATATAGGACACTTCAAAAGCAGTCCTAAGAGGGAAGTTTATAGCTCTAAGTGCCTACATTATAAAAACAGAAAGAGCACAAGTGAATGATCTAACACTGCAGCTAAAAGTACTTGAGAGACAATAACAAATGAACCATAAACACACCAGAAAAGAAGAAATAACAAAAATCAGAGCAGAGATCAATGAAATAGAAACAAAGAAAACCATACAAAAAAAATCAATGAACCCAAAAGTTGGTTCTTTGAGAGAATAAACAAGATAGATAGCCCTCTAGCCCAGTTAACCAAAAGAAAGAAGGAACAACTCCAAATCAATAGAATCTATGATGAAAGGGGAAATATCACAGCAGACAATGAAAAGATCCAGACAATCATATGGGAATACTTCAGAAACCTATACTCTGCCAAGTTTGAAAACCTAGAAGAAATGGATGAATATCTGAAATCCTGGGAATCACCAAAGTTCAACCAAGAAGAGATCGATAGCTTAAACAGACCAATAATATATGAAGAAATTGAAGATGTAATAAGTAGACTCCCATCCAAAAAAATGAACACAGATGCCAAAATTCTAAACAGGATAGTGGCAAATCGCATACAGACCCACATCAAGAAGATCATCATGACCAAGTTGGATTCATACCAGAGATTCAGGGATGGTTCAACATATTAAAAACAATAAATATCATCAAACATATGAATGGACTTAAAGACAAAAACCACATGTCAATTGACACGGAGAAATCCTTTGACAAAATCCAGCATCCCTTCATCTTTAAAGTTCTAGAGGGAATTGGACTGGAGGGATCATTCTTCAATGTAATCAAAGCCATATACAGGAAACCCACAGCCAATATCATCCTAAATGGGGAAATGACAGAAACATGCCCCTTAAACGTAGGAACTCAGCAAGGCTGCCCCCGTCACCACTCCTCTTCAATATAGTGCTGGAAACCCTTGCTAGGGCAATAAGGCAAGAAAAGGATATTAAAGGAGTTCTAATTGGAAAAGAAGAAGTCAAGCTATCCCTTTTTGCTGATGATATGATTGTCTACCTAAGGTATGGTAAGAGCTCCATGAGAAAACTCCTAGAAATGATTAAGCACTTCAATAATGTGGCAGAATACAAAAGACATCTAGAAAAATCAGTAGCCTTTCTTTACACCAACAACAAGCAACTGAAGAAGGAATACGAGGAGACCTTCCCACTCAAAATAGCCTCAAAAACAATAAAATACCTAGGAACAAAGCTAACCAAAGACACCAAGGATCTCTACAACAAAAATTTTAAACCCCTGAAAAAGGAAATTGAGGAAGACATCACAAGATGGACAAACATCCTATGCTCATGGATTGGGAAAATATAGTAAAAATGTCCATTCTACCCAAACTCATGTACAGATTTAATGCAATCCCAACTAAAATCCCCAAGAGCTTGTTCACAGGCTTAAAAAAATCCTCAATTTCTTTTGGAAAAACAAGACCCTGAATAGCCAAAGCAACCATGAGTGAAAAGACCAATACAGGGGGGATCGCTCTACCAGACATCAAACTATACTACAGGGCTATAATCATAAAATCAGCTTGCTACTGGCACAAAAACAGACCAGTTGACCAATTAAATGAAACTGAAGTTCCAAACCTGAGCATGTACAATGTCAGCCACCTCATATTTGACAAGGGGGCCAAGAAGACACAATGGAGGAAAGACAACATCTTCAGTAAGTGGTGTTGGCAAAACTGGATCAACAACTGTAGAAGAATGAAATTAAACCCCTACCTCTTGCCCTGTACAAAAGTCAATTCCAGATGGATCAAAGACCTCAACGTGAAACCCAAAACTCTGGAGGTGATAGAAGAAAAACTTGGCAGTAGACTACAAGACGTAGGTTTAGGAAAAGACTTCCTAAATCAGACAGCAGCTGCACAAGAAATAAGATCGACAATTGACAAATGGGACCTCATTCAACGTCACTAATAATTAGGGAAATGCGAATTAAGACCACTCTAAGATATCATCTCACTCTGATAAGACTGGCCAGGAGCAAGAAAACAATATCAAGTGCTGGAGAGGTTGTGGGGAAAGGGGAACACTCAGCCATTGCTGGTGGGAATGTAAACTTGTACAGCCACTATGGAAAGTAGTGTGGAGAACCCTTGGAAGACTCAAAATGAGCTTGCCATTTGACCCAATCATACCACTCCTGGGTATATACCCACAAGACTCATCTTACTGCAGAAATACATGCACAGCTATATTTATTGCAGCTCTGTTCACAATAGCAAAAAGCTGGAACCAACCCAAATGCTCCTCAACCAACGAGTGGATAGAGAAAATATGGTACATCTACACAATGGAGTTCTATGCAGCAGTAAAGAAAGACAACATCATGAACTTTGCAGGTAAATGGATGGAGCTAGAAGATATTATATTAAGTGAAGTAACACAGTCCCAGAAAAACAAACGACAAATGGTGTCCCTCATATGTGGATGCTAGTACCAATAACCCAGATATAAATATTTCTCGTGGAGAGGGATGCATAGTAAAAGAACAACAACAGAAAGACTGCATCAGAAAACGGACTGAAATGGTGAATTGGGAAGGGGGGAGGGGTGGGAGAGGGACACGGGTGTATATTCGATTAATGCATATTTAATTGACGTGAGTTCAACAAGTATCCAGTTTTGCCCAGACACTGTCTACAGGTTACATGGTGTTTTAGGACTTAGTAAAAGTAAATATGTGTATATTAAACAACATTGGTTTACAGGCTCTGATAAAAACGGTAATGCATCTGAGTTAAATGGAGATATAAATTGCTGTTGTCCACATTTGTTTTACTTAAAATCTGTATAACAATAACTTTGGGATTGGCACATACAAATGTTCTCTATAATTTTTCTGTTGTACAGTATCACCTTGTAGCATTCTCTTTCACCTATAGGATGATTTAACTTAAAAATTAAGTTTGCTTCCCAAGTTAATCACATACAGTCACCCAAAACAGCATGGGTGAATTTGATGAAATCTGTGCCTTGATTCCACCCTATAGGTATGTATAATACAACTGCCTTTTTGAGACTCATGGGCCAAAAAACAAAAACCTAAAATAAAAAAGGGGGATACAGATAGATATGAAACCTTTTTGTCAAAAACCTTGCAATTCAAATCTTAAAACTAACTACGGGAAAAGATTTGTATGTTCCAACAGGTCAAAATGTCACCAACTTAATGGCTGAGAAAGAAAAGACACAGCTTTGCATTGTGTAGGATGTACCAGGAAGTGCCAGCAGAAAGGTTGGCCCATCTGAACATTGAAAGGAAGAAAAGCCTCAGACTGCTACAGACATCAAACCCCTCTGTGGATCCTACTTGTAACAACTATTTATAATGAGTCCTAATGAAACTTACCTTCTAGGTGCCGCAAAGTTTTAATATGAGAGATTTTCTTACCTCCCCTTCATAGAACAAGGAGGAATATGATGATGATGAGGTCGTTCTCTAACTGTAAATTGGAGCCAACTGTTATAGAGGTAATCTCTTATAAAACCAGTAAAACTGCCTTCTTTAATTGACTAATAGACATAGGAACTGTGAAAAGGATTATTCTCTATTCAGAACCAAATATAATACTAAAGTCTCCTTAAGCTGTGCATTTAAGCAAAATATATTAATACAGGAGAGCTCTGATATCAGCAATGGATTATTCTACCAAGGAGATGTTGGCCAGGAGATCCAAGCCCCCCCCCCCCAAAAGGTAAAGGCTTCTTGCCTGTAAACTGGGATACCTGCAAGAAGAGAGGCCATAAGGGCCTGCTGTCGAAGACCTGATGTAAGCATGGGAAAGATGTATTGAGGCCACACTTGCAAGTGTAGAGTTAGTTGGTCTCTGGAATACCAGAGAGTGTTATCAAAGGCCACTAAACCAATAAAGCAAATATAGGTCTCCTCGAGTCAAGCAAGACTCCTCCATCAGCACCAGTTACACCTCACCTGCCTGGAAATACTGTGCTGCAGTAGCAGCCATATGCCTGTATATCCCAAATCTAATTGGCTATTAGCTCTCTCCTTGGAGGAATAACTCATGGCTGATGCCACAAGCTTATATCCTGTAGTGGTTAGGAGATGTTATAAGCCACGTAAGAGCCTGTCATATTTTACAGAAAAAAACATAACTCATGGATTAACATACCATCCAAACATCTGTGTCTGTACCAAAGTAACCTACCATAAAAATTAGTACTATTTAAATACCTGTATATCTAATTGCTTGTGCATCATTAGTAGGATTGAAAGGTTATTCCTGCCAAACTGTCAGCCCATGAAAGGAAATAGCCAGAATTAACCAGAGTCCAAAACGACAGCTCCAGAGAAAGTAGACTGTTTTGCTTCTCTTCCACCTGTGCCCCTTTTCTAAGCCTAGGGAACAATCTGAGGAAGAGGGGGCATGGTAGAATGTAAGGACTGCGATTGGGGTGAATGGTAAAACTACAGCAATATAGTCTGGACACTTATTTGATCAACTTGATTGTACATACAAGCCCCCCCACCCCCAGCTGGATGGTGGGACCCTTGGTCTGTGTGTGTTTGGGCACAACTGCTTGCAAATTGGTTTTACATGAAGGATTCTTATACTCATAAATTATTACTTATTGTTAAAAATGAAAAAAAAAACAAAGACATAATAGAAAAAAAAAAAGAAAAAAACAAACACGTAGAAATCACTATCATTGTCTTCAGGGTCTACCTAGGGGTCTTGATGAAATAGCAGGTAGCCATTTTAGGTAGGGAGAACAGGTCTGGACTTCTTGGGAAAGTGGCATTTATGAGGAGCCTTGGTGGTCCACAGGAATGTGCAGAAGGAGTGTTGTGGGCACAATGCTGGATGTTCAAAGTTTGCGGTGTGCATGAGCTGGGTAGGAGGCAAGTATGGTTCAATGTTGGACCTGGGAGAGAACATATGGTGTATGTGCTGGGACAAACGGGCCAGGTTATATCACATATCTGCTGGTATCTGTTTGTTGCCGGGGCTTTCCACTGGCCTTCAAGGCCCCTCAATATTTCCCAGACCCTGTGATTCCTTAAATTATTTTCCTTGGTAGGTGGTGCTGTTTGTAGAAATAGGCCATATTCCTGAATATGAGTATTTAATGTAGGCCAGCGATGTCAAGATGAAGGTCACAGGCAATTTAACAAAGTTGTCTGGAGTTAGCATGAAGACTGGGCAGCTGAGCCTGAGGGTAGGGGAAGACAGGAAATAGCCTTGAATGCCAGCTTGAGCACTCCCATGGGCAACAGAACAATAAGCATAGTTCAGAACAAGCATTATTCAGTAAGTTCTGAACTATGTCTACAGCTGTGGGTTAACTAGTCAGTCTTCCTTAACATCTCAAGTCCAACGTCCTCCATCTCTCACATCTTGCTGGGTCTTGTTCATTCCTCTGTTGTAGCTATTACCATCTGTGTTTTCATTACCCATGAGCTTACCAGGGCAGCAGCAGTGTCTGACTAGGCTTGCTGTCTTCCAAAGCTCTAATGCTTTTCCACATGTATGGTGCTCAACAATACTGTGTAACACATTCAGGAATCTAGCTTGCTACTTAAAATCCTTTGCTAGTTATTTTATAAACACACACACACACACACACACACACACACACCCTCTATTGAAAACAGCATTGGATAGAATAGAAACTTTCTGGATGCAGGCCTCTTTAGCCTTTCAGTGAAAATGACATGTATTTGTAATACATAAAATGGAGTAGAATGAGATAGTTATATAATTATATATAAACAATGTATGCAAATGTTTTAAGTACACACAAGCAGGTCTGTATCAACTCTCCCTTCCTGCCTGCCTCTTTCTAGTAGATCCACTGGCACGGAACACAGGGCGAAGCCGTTACCATTATAACTGAATGCGTAAGTTATTTACATCTTCCATGATCCGCATTGGTAAACTTTCCGCCTCGCCTTGTTTCTCCTTTCCAGTCAAGCAGAGCCCTTTAGACTCCAGGCTGAGCCAGCCTCTCTGGCTGGGTGGACTCTGGTGCCCCCGTGTGTTCATGAGCAGAACTGCAGAAGACGGGAAGTGCTGGATCTGGAGAAAGGATGTGGTCTGCCTTATTGCTGTGCATAATTTTTGCACTCAAAAAAAAAAAAAGTTTCAGAACACCGTCACCCGACTGTAGGCTCTGTTAGTAGTCTTGAAGGAGTTCTCTGTTGAGAAGAAATCACTTCAGCGAGTCAAGGATCCCTCTTAAAATTAGGAAGGTTCATTTTTCTCTACTCTCACTGCCCCAGGAAAGCCTCCCCCAAGGTCCAAAGAATAAGCTCTACCAGTGTCACCACTGTGGTTCAGAAGATTCAAGTCTCTGGTCTGTGCATCACTGTGTTCTAATTCTAGTCCAGTGTCGGGGACCATGGAGAGCTTGTGACGTCACTGCTAGAAACCGCGGCTGGCCCGAATCATTTGGACAGTCCCTGTTCAGGTCTGTCTGATTCTGCTGTGGGTGAGTGAGCAGGATGAATTCCCACGGTTTGACTGGACAGCGGGGGTTCTAAGACGGTCATCCATAGCTCCTCTTTCCCACATCACTCGTGTAGGATGCGCACCCATCTCTGTCAAGGCCTCCCTGACCCCGGGACCAAGCTCTTTGGATGTTCTAGACTTCCCAAACTGTGTCAGAGTCATGGCTCTTCTGGCCCCGCCTGCTGTGCTCAATAGTATGTGGGTCACTGCCGTGACTGAGCTGGGACTCAGACTTGAAAGTCCTGTGTGATGCCATCTCTAAACCATACAGAATTATCCTTTCCTCCAATACATGAGGAGGGAGAAGGAAGGAGAGAGGAGGAAGGAGGGAGGGAGGGAGGACGAAGGTGGGAGGAAGAAGAGGAGGGAGGGAAGAGGGAGGAGGGAAGATGGAAGAGGGAGGAGGAAGAGGGAGAAGAGAGGAGGAGGGAGGAAGAGAAAACAGGGTTTTATATAGCCTAGGTTGGCTTCAAACTTGCTAGTAGCTAAGTATAGCCTTCAACTCCCCTGCCTCTGTCTTCCAAGTGCTGGGATTAGGAAACCCAAGCATGTGTCATCATGCCCAGACTTTTTCTTTTTATTTTAATAGATTAGGGATTCTGGTAGGAGCTGCAGGAATCTTCAGGAGAGCCTCTTACCTTCAGCATGGTTCCACCAAGGCAGCCCTGCTATTAGTAGTGTGTGTGTTTGTGTGTGTGTGTGTGTGTGTGTGTTCCCGAGCAGGAGCCTTCAGGCCCTCTACTCGGGGAATCCAACTAAGCATCTTTGCTGCAGCAGGCTGGGTCACCAGACCTCTGCTATACTATTTGCTAGGCCATCCTTTGCATGCCTTGACCACCTCTGGGTATCTGCTATGCACCAGTAGGAGGCTGATAAGTCCTTGTTCTGAATCGGATATTTGTCATTTTGTCACATCACTGTGGCAGTGCACAGGCAGGGAAGCAGACACTGGTAACCTGGAGAAGAATACACTGACATCACCTTTTAAGGAACTCCAAGAGCCCTACGGTGGGCTGTTCACAAGCAGCACACTCTTGGCCTGACTGTCTAGGATCTAAGGAACAGATGGAGATGGATGGGTGAGGTCACATCCTAGACAGAGGGCTGACTTCCCAGAGGTCACCAGTGCAAGAGGCTGTGATTTCGAGTCTTTCTTCATAGATTCAGGAGAAATCATATGGTTATTTCCTCCTTACGCATGTTCCTCTTCACTTCTGTCATGTGCTGCTTTTCCTTGCCACTCTGTCTCCTTGGCCAAGTCCTCTTCCTCCAGTCATTCTTAACATGTGGACTGTCAACAGATACTAAATGTAGTAATTACTAAAACTCATGTTCCCCTGGCTGGGGTCAGTGATATCCTTCGTGGTGACTACGGGAACAGCCTCTCAAAAGCTTCGTCTAGTGACTAGCCATGCATACCTGACCCTTCTTCACACTACACTCAAATGGTCCATTCTTGTAATAGTTAGCTTCAGTTGTGAACTTGACACACCCAGGAAGAGGAAACCTCTGAAGAAGAGGCTCCATCAGAGTGGCCTGTGGCCTTGTCTGTGGGGCATATTCTTGATCGCTTATTGATGTTTATGGGCCCAACCCACTGTGGCTGGTTCGATCCCCAGGCAGGTGGGCCTGGGCTATATGACAAAGGCAGCTGACCATAAGCCAGGAAGCAGTGCTCCTCCATGGTCTCTCGCTCCAGTTCCTGCCTCGAGCTCTTGCCTTGACTTCTTTTGATGGACTATGACCCATCAGCAAGAAACAAACAGTCAAAACAAAACAAAACCCAACCCTTTCCTCCCCAAGTTGCTTTTTATCACAGGGCTTATCAAAGCAGCAGAAAACAAAAACTAGACCATTGTAAAAGCAGCTTCCAAGTGTTTCTTTTAAGTCTGCTTTAATGTCTGACGGCCATGAGGCCTTCTAGACAGATGTTCATGGATGTGTTTTTGAAATCTCATTAGAGTTCCATTTTGGTTCCATTAGGAGCCAAAAGACAATTTCATGATGTCAGAGTGGAATTCAAGAGGCACCTGCTGGTAGATGGCCCAAAGCTCCGCCTACTCCAGACTCCCCCTCCCTTCAATGTCCCAGCTCAGCATGAAGGAGTCAGAACAGAATCATTGCCCCTATACCCTAATAGGTTGGGATGTTAGGTTTTGGTTCAGGATAAAAAACCAAGATGGCTTAGACCAGAGGACCCTCCCTTCTTTCCTGGTCAGGAGCCTGAGTTTGTAAAGCCTGTGTTTGTAAAAGTTCATTAAGAAACCAGATCCAACACCTAGTTCCAGATTCCCATGAGACCTATGGATCTGAGAACCACCTTCAGGGCCCTGACCTGGCCTAAGTGGTCATATTCCAACACATCACCATCTCCCCTCCCCTGCCCTATCAAAGGACATTCACCTCTCCCATACTCCTTCCAGTGGTCCTTCACCCAAAAGGACCATGGATTCACCCAAGAGAGCATATTTCCTGGAATAAAAGCCTGCTTTTGTTTACTTTTAATTCAGATGGATTCAGACATCTTAGTGTAACATCTCTATTTAAAATTTAAATACAGGGGGCTGGAGAGATGGCCTAGAGGTTGAATGCCGACTGCTCTTGCAGAGGACCCGGGTTCGATCCCCAGCACCCACATGGTGGCTGAGAATCATCTGTAACTCCAGTTTCAGAGGAATCTGACACCCTCTTCTGACCTCTGAGGCATTTCATGACATGGGTGCACAGACCTACATGCATACAGTACATTCATACACATATGAAAATAAACAAAAAAAAATTTAAAAAAGAAAGCTTTTAAAAAAATTAAATAAAATTTAAATACAGATGAGTCCATCTATTACAGGAAAAACTACCCAGACACCAACACTAAATAATGCTATTCCTTGTTAGGGCTACTGTTTGGGTTGCATAACAAACCACCTCAAAAACTGTACCTTTCATACAGGAATCTACAATGGGAGGAGACATCAGAGGCCAGATCTAGTTCTATCTAGCCTCTAAGGGAATTTGGAAGCACAGCTGGTGCCACGGGAGGGCTACACAGTCATCTGTGTGGCAGTGGAGTTGTCCATGGCCGATGGCCTTGGAAGAAGAAGGACAAGGAAAGGAGGGGAGCTTTCTGTGGTAAACAGTTTGAGATAATCAACCTAAAAAGCGGAAAGCTTTCTATTGGCTTGTGGTTTGGGAGAGCTCCATCTGGATCACTTAGCCACATTGGTTATGGGCCTCTGGTAAGGCCGAGCAGGATGGGGCAAGTTGGGGCACAGGTCTTTATTTCTAGATAGCCACAAAGCTAACTGAGAGGAAAGGGACCAGGGTCTTGACCTCTTTTTCACAGGGCATACCTCCCCAAACCTAACTGCTTCTTACTAGGCTCCACCTCTGTAGGCCCATCAGGCAGACCTCATTAACACCACAGGTGGTGGCTAAGGCTTTATGTTAGCACACAGCCTCTCAGTGACACTTAAAATCCAAACTCTAATAGATGGGGGCGCAGGCACAGGTAGAAGTCATACCACTTTTAAGACCTGACCTCCAAAGTCAAGCTGTGTCACTGCTGCCAACTCTTCACCAAAGGCATCACCACACCACACCCAGGACCAAGAGAAGGGAGCTTGCTCCTTATCCCCTTGTTTGAAAAAGTACACATTTTCCCTGCCTACCTCACTGTGTTCATATGCTGTAGCAAAACCACTCCAGCAGAATGGCATCCCCATGAAGACAAAGATCCTGGCTGCCTTTTCTGTTAACATAGCAGGTTTTGCTATTCCATATTTAAAATGAGTGAGGACTTTCACTTCCATAATAAATAACAAACAAACAAAAATAAATAAAAAACCCAGACATTTTATCACAGAAGAAAAAGAGATGGGAATCAGCACAAGGAAAGATGATTGCTCACTGGGGAAATGCAAATGAAGCCACCATGTGATGCCCCTTCTTACCTACTAGAATAGCTGAGGGTAAAGTCTGGCCACTCTAAGTGCTAGAAAGTATGTGAAGCAATTGATATTTATCATGTTCTGGTAGGGACACAACTGGCAAAGCCACTTTTAGTTTGGCAGGGTTTTTTAAGTTTAAACAGTGGGGCTTGAGAAAAGGTTCACTGGGTAAGTACACTTGCTGTCCTTCCAGAGGGTCAGAATCCAGTTCCCACCGCCCATGTTGAGCAGCTCACAACTGCCTGTAACTTCACTTCCAGGGCATCTGTCAACCTCTTTTGGCCTCCATAGGCACGCATGCCCACCTGGACAGACACACATGTATATGTGTAATTAAAAAGATAAATGTTTAAAATTTCATTATAGATATAATCAGCCCTTTCATTTATAGGAATTTACTCAAAGCAATGAAACTTTACATATTAAGACATGTACATGAATGCTCATAGCAGTGATATTTGCAACATCAGGTGGTGACCAAATGTCCACCAACAGGTAAGAAGATAATGTAGTGTATCCATACAATGGAATATTACCAAGCAAGAAAAAGAAAAGTGCTACTGATTTATACAGCAACATTGATAAATCTCAGAATAATTACACTCATACATGACATAATAACATTTTGGTCATGACATCCTATATGTCATGATGGTCCTATAAGATTTATCTTGCCTGGTGGCATCAAAGCCATCTTGGTTTGTGTGATCATACCCTGTTTCCACAATGGTGAAATTGCCTTCAGAGTGTGTTCCATTGTTTTAAGTGACATGATTGTATAAAGAAGCCAAATATAAACAGTTCACCACTACACAGAACTCTAAGAAATGCAAGCAGCAGTCTCTATAAGTTTAGCAGCTTAAAACAACATGTGTTTATTCCCCTACAGTTATGGAGACCAGAGCTCCAAAAGGAGCCCTGTGGAGGCAAACTCAAGGTTGGCAGGGCTGGCTAGCTAGATTCTAGAGGATGCCAGCTTTCCTTGGCTTATGGTTGCATCGCACCAACTTTTATTTCCACATTGCTTTCTTCCTCCCATGAGGAGCTCTGCAACTGTATTGGGTCTGCCCGGGTAATTCAGGACAATTTCTCCACCTCAAGAACTCGATTCAGATTGAGTCCTTTTAACAGGTAGGGTGGACAGATGCACAGATTCTAGGGATCCAGATGTTGCCTACTTTGGGGCCCACTGTGCAGTCTACCACAGTGCTGATCTTTACATATGTGTATGCTGAAATAATGAATTGTATATTTTATGGACAACTTAATGTCAGTTATACCAAAACTCCCTTTATTGAGAAGAAAAATTATTTTCTAGAATGTCTGTCACTGAATTTTGAAAAACAAAATCAACTGTTATTTCTGATTTATATGTGTTTAACTATAGATTCTTGAACTATTTGGAATTAATTGAATGTGTTCTATAATTAAGCCATACTAGAAAAATTTTTAGAATTGCTAGCCACTGCAATGGTGGCTCATCTCACTTTTATTATTGGATGATGCTGTGAGACTCAGACACACACACACACACAGAGACATACACACACATGCACAAGTTGTTCCTTGGTATCATGGAACCTAAGTTTCAAGACCATTCTTCTGGGCTGGGAATGTAGCTCAGTGACAGCTTGTTTAGCATTCTCAGGGCCCTGGGTTTGATCTCCAGCACCACACACACTAAAAAGACTTCCCTCTGAATAAAAACCCACAGCAGCCTGTGCCGGGCATGGTGGTGCATGCCTTTAATCCTAGCACTTGGGAGGCAGAGGCAGGAGGATCTTTTTAAGATCAAGGCCAGCCTGGTCTACAGAGCGAATTCCAGGACAGCTGGGGCTACAGGGAGACCCTGTCTCGAAAAGACCCAAAACAAGCAAGCAAGCAAACAAACAAACAAACAAAAAAACCCACAGCAGCCCAAGCTCCCTACAGAAAACGAGTGCCATTATCACATAAGCTGGGCATACCTCCATGTGCTCTGTCTTCTCATGGTATGGGAGTGAAGCACATGCTCCCATGCATGTCAGGTAGCCACAGTGTCCCTCCAAATACCTTCCACCCACAGACAGACCTGACGGCCATGGGGAGGACTCTATTTTTCACAGGTATAAAACCACAGCTGCTCCTGCTGGGTCTTCTAGCCTCAAGTATAGTCAATATGTAAGTCTGAGATAGGAATAAAGTTTTTAATATTGTGGTTGCATTACTTCTGGGGAAATTTGTTCCCCACATTTTAAGAAGAATAAAGATTTCACTGTTGCAGACCTACCATTGTGAACTCACTTTCTGAGGAGTATTTAAAACATTCTTTCTGTGGTTCTGATAGGTTTTCTATAGATCACAATTCTTTTGGGGGATCTTTTAAGACAGGGTCTTCCTGTAGTTCCAGATGGTCTGGCACTTGCTACATAGACCAGGCTGTCCTCAATCTCAGATCTACCTACTTCTGCCTCCTGAGTGCTGGGACTAAGGGCATGTGCCACCATGCCTGGCTTCACAATCCAATTCTTATTGAAAACATTTAAACAAATGCACACACTAAGGATTTTTGTGGACTTATGAAGGTATTAGAATGACAACCTTTTCTTGGTTGTTGTGATATTGAGGCTGTCGCTCCATCTCCCTTACACTTGGTCTGAAAAACAGCAAACTCTGGAGATGAAGGTCCTTCCAGTTCCAAAGCCACACCCCCATCAGTTAGGTCCCCAGATCAGGTGGATTAGTACACTCAGTACAGAACATGCAGATGTGTGGCACCCACTGCCCTTTGTTCCTGCTCTACAGGGCCTGTGGGGGCCAATAGGGGTTGCCTTCTCCCAGGTGTCCCACTTTGCTGAAATATATCACAAAGCTGAAAGACAATTCTCTAGACCCTAATGTTAAAGAGCAGGAAATGTAGACCTGGGAAGATATTCTGTGGACCTCAGTGGGTGCCCGTGCTCACAGATATAGCAAGAGAAAAGATGCTACCTCATTCTTAACATCTTTCTCCCTTGTTTTAGCCAAATTATGACCTGGCCTCTCCTATAAACACAGTCTCTCTCACAGTCTTGGCTTTGAGATTCTCATTGTCTCTCCTCACTCCCACCAGCTTTGAGATCCTGCCAAGTGTTTCCAGAATTCACTAATCTTCTACCTTGTCAAGTAACAAGAATTTATACCAACCCCATGCCATGAGAGGCCAGAAACCCTAAGAAGTGACTACCTAGATATTTGCAAGGCCCCCAGGAAATGCATCTGAGGAACAGAATGAAATTCTTTATAGGGAAGGAAGGTCCTCAGTGCCTGTGCCCTGGGTCCAGCAACATCCGTCAGAGATGCTGACAGTGTATGCAAGAGGCTTCTGATGTCAGACCACCCAAGGGCCTCCTAGGATGGCAGCACAACACTCTGCATTTGCATTATACTGATTAGTTCTGTGTATGTCCCTTTATCACACCAGATGTGTGGCCCCAAGAATGGTGAACTATTCTGGGTGGTCTTCTCCAACTCTAGATGTGAGCCATTGAATGGGGCCTGAACACACATCATAAAGGGTGACATTCACTTGTGCAGAGGACTTGGCTTAGGATGCCTCAAATGAATATCAACCTTTGGTTCATGCATATTGCTCATGATTATGTTTCTATCACCAACAGCTATGACACAAGGCTCTACGACTGAAGCTGGTTAGCATGGTGCCCCTGGCATTGCATGCTCGAGGCTACTTAGCCTGATGGTTTTGTGTGTGTGCTACAACATGTGCTCAGTGTTGTCCCTTAATTCACCTATCTGTGGAATATTCTGCAGATCTTGCTTTTCCAGAAACTGCTCCTGGAAAGGCCCTTCTGATTAACTACAACACCATCTTCCTAATTGCCATGTCTTTTACTCCTGATCTTTTATGTTCACCATGCATGTATGCATGTATGTGTGCATGTGTGTAGCATGTGGGACCAGATGAGTCCATTATGGCTGAATATAAGAGAGGTGGATTCTTTCCCCAATAACATAGAAGGTTGGATTCACCCCCCCAAACCTAGAAGGCTGGCAGGAGATGGGAGCTGCTCCCACTCACCATATCAGACATCTGGCATCTGCAGCCCAACCCCAAGGGGAGTGTAGCTTGAAGAGTAGCATTCCCAAGCCTTATCCCTCCTGAGGCATGTCTGCCCTGTCCTCTGGAGGCAAATGGCACAAGCCATAAGTTTATCTTGGAGGCTACAGTTTTCCTACCATAAGAGTTGGCTATTGCAGAACGTACACTTCTCTGTCCCGCCCACCTCCTGGTCAAAGAGCCCAACGAAAGTATATAAGTGCTTAAACCCCTGCAATAAATGAGTTTTGCTGGCTGGAACAGATCTTTCTTCAGATTTGTTTGGGCTTATGGCCATCTCAGGGACCACTCTGCTCCCACCCTCTTCCCTCCTTGTAGCCGTGGCAGTTGAGCCATGGCCAAGCAGAACTGCCATACCAGGGCTGTGAGGCAGGAACCTCACAACATAGAGGGAAACCAACATAGGCAGAGGTAGACAAGTCCTCATTTACTCTGCTATCTACCTTAGTTTTTGAGACAGGGTCTCTCACTAAACCTGGAGCTCACTGATTTGGCTATACTGGTCCCAGTGAACCCAGGGGCCCTCCCCTCTCTGTTCCCCAGTACTGGGATCACACACCTGGACTGCCATGCCTAGTTATTTTCATGGGTGCTAGAGTAGCAACACATGTCCTTGTATTTGCATGGAATGGACTTCATTAGTTGAGCCATTTCTCCAGCCTTCCACCTTGCTTCCTGTGACTTAGTGACTCTTGTTAGCTTTAGGGAGCTATCAGAGGGAATCTTAGTTCAAGAGATTTCTTAAATTTAGGACATAGGAACCTGAACTAACTAGATGAAGCCTGACACCAAAGTCATAGCTCCAGGTATCAAGGAATAAAGTTGAGCTTTTATTTTGAAGGGATAAACATTTCCTAAATTGGCTGGCTTTAGTGTGGGCTGACTTACACTGTGACTTTTCTCTCAGAAGATTAATGTGTGAGCCATTTATCTGAAAGGATACCTTTGAAGGGAAACAAATGAAAAAGTAGAATTTCAGTCCAATCTAGCCTAATGAAACCAGTCTGATACAGAAATAAACCAAGAAGCTAGAAGCAGATACAGGATGCACAGATGGATAAGCCATGCATGCACTCTACTGGGAAGATACAGGCTGCACAGATTCATAAACCATGCACACACTCTACTGGGAAAATACAGGTTGCACAGATGTATAAACCATGCATACAATCCACTGGGGAAGATAGAGGCTGCACAGATGCATAAACCTTGCACACACTCTACTGGGAAGATACAGGCTGCACAGATGCATAAACTTTGCATGCACTATACTGGGAAGATACAGGCTGCACAGATATATAAACCATGCACTCACTTTACTGGGAAGATACAGGCAGCACAGATGCATAAACTATGCATGCACTGTACTGGGGAAGATACAGGCTGCACAGATGCATAAACCATACACACACTCTACTGAGAAGGTACAAGTTGTACAGATGCATAAACCATGCATGCACTCTACTGGGAAGATACAGGCTGCACAGATGGATAAACCATGCATGCAGACTACTGGGAAGATATAGCCTGCACAGATGGATAAACCATGCATGCACTCTACTGGGGAAGATACAGGCTACACAGATGCATAAACCATGCATGCACTCTACTGGGAAGATACAGGCTGCACAGATGCATAAACCATGCATGCAGTCTACTGGGAAGATACAGGCTGTGCAGATGCATAAACCATGCATGTACTATACTGGGAAGATACAGGGTGCACAGATGCATAAACCATGCATGCACTCTACTGGGGAAGATACAGGTTGCAGAGATGCATAAACCATGCATGCACTCTACTGGGAAGATACAGGCTGCACAGATGCATAAACCATGCACCCACTTTACTGGGAAGATACAGGCTGCACAGATGCATAAACCATGCATGCACTCTACTGGGGAAGATACAGCCTGCAGAGATGTGTAAACCATTCCTGCTCTTCTCTGGGGCAGGATACAGCAGCAGCCAGAGCATTTCTGACTCCACTCTTACTGATCACAAGACTGAATAATGATTCCCTTTCTGAGCTTGGGCAATTTGAAGGATTGTGGGATTCATATGCCTTTCTGTTCTCTCCTGAAGTCTGAAAGTTGCATTCCTATAACTCAGTTTATCTCTAAGGTGAGAATCTGACCTCATTTGGAACATAATAAATACACTGTTAAATTCAAACAAATGTGTACCACTTCTATTCTTCCTTTAATGTTGCTGTTCTCAGGGAACTAGGGATATTTGGATGTTTTTGTGGGAGTGCTCTTGTTTCTGGGGAGACAGGAACAAATGTCTACTCACCTTAATTCAGGCACCAGTCACAGATCAAAGTGACCTTAAGGTATTCACTCTCCTTCCTATGTACACATGGGATCTGTGGAAATCAGTTGTTCTCAAAGGAACTAAAGGATCCTCTTTGCCTTCCAAGGAAAGTGTTAAGAGATAGCTTTGGTTGTATGGGAAAGGTGTGATATCTGATAAGTAGAAGCCAGAGATGCTGGAGAACAACACATAATTCACAGGACATTCCCCACAGCAGAGAACTCTCTAGCCTCCAATACTAGTAGTACTGAAGTCTCATGTAAAAATAAGTGGTCTTTGTTGAATACACATGTGTGGGCACTCATATAAAGAATGTAGGCAGGGTGAGAGGGGCATGTTTTGGCTTGGGGAAGATCTGTATAGATAGCCTGCCTCTGTCTGCAGTGGTTCTCCTTAGTACATTCTGAGTGCTCAGTGTAGGAAGCTTTATTTTTGTGCCAAACAGGGACCACGTGGCCCTGCTAAGGGGAAGGGGAACACAGTGTCTGCAAAGCAGACACTGTGGTGAACTGACCCCTTGGTGCAGAGGTCAGTTGGTTACTTCTGTAAACTGACCTGAGTGGTACTTCCAACTCAGGCCCTTAGCCTGGACCCACAAAACATGTGTTCCACTCTTGGCCATGACTTTCCACCTGCCCAGAGACTGCTGAACCCTGGACAGGAATTTCCAGGCTGATGGCTGTTGGCCTATCTTTAGCCTATGTCCACTCACAACAGCAGCTACCCAGATTGGTGGTCTGCAAGGGGACCTCTTTCCAACCCACTGGCCACCTGAACAAAATGCAGGCCTACCTTGGCCTGAATGCATGCAATAATTAATTAAAAAACGACAGCCGGGAATTCTGTGATGATGTTACTTGGAAATTCAAATTTATTCCTTGCTACAGCTTGATTTTTATAACCTAAATGACATCAGTTCCCAGAGCCAATCATAGGCCCCCCAACTCCGTGCCACTACACACCATTGCCCCACCCAGCATCACACACCTAGGCCACATTGTTTGCTCCTCCTTGAGGTGGGGTCAGACCCTGGCCATATGGTATGCTGAGGTGTGCTAGCTGAGAACTAGCCCACAATTCAAACTGGTTCTTCCTATAGCTCAGCCAGGGTAGTGTGAGGGGTAAACCTGTTCTCTCCATCCCACAAGCCTGACTGCCAGCCCAGGAGACATTTATAAGGACCCCATGTTAATCAGGCTCTGTCCTGTGTATTCACTTTATTCTCTTTGGGCATGGCTAATAAGTCTTGCCCTACTTGATGGACCATTGTTAGGGAGGTTCCTAATGGGCTAACATCATCTTCAGAAGGACTCATTAACGTTCCACTTTCTTTCCATATTTTTTGAGCGTATGGGGAAAGCATCACAGGTTCTTAAGGGATTGGGAGTTTTCTACTGACAATTACCAATGGGCAGGTTAACACAGTTTGATTTTTTTTTATATTGGTTTGATATATTGAGCTTGCTATTTGGACTAGATACTGTTTATCCACCTTTCTAAATCAGCGGAGCTTAACAAGGGGACACATTTGCTCCCCAGGGAATCTCTGAAAATGTTTTGTGATAGTTTTTGATTGTGAAACTTTCTAGAAGGGAAGGATCTTCTAATATTTAGAGAACACAGTCCATGGATGTTGCTGAGGATCCTACAGTACCCATGATGCATCCTAATACAAAGGATTATCAACATGAAGGATACTAGGGACTGAGAAACCCTGTTTACACTGATGGAGTCCATATAGGAGGGTTTAGTAGCAGAAGCCTGTTACTAGATTCCTGATGCATTGTCAGTGAAGTTATGTTTGTTTATAAACTGTTACTTCTTTTGGATATATAATATACCTTCCTAGTCAATAGATACAGTTCACCAACTCCCAGCTTGCCACCTGCCTTTGTGAATGAAGTTTCATTGGAATAGAGCCATGCCAGCTGCTCTAGGTATTGTGTGGGACTGCTCTGTGCTATGATCTCAGAATTGAATAGGTGCAAAAGAAGCCAGGTGACTAGAAAACCCCAGAATTATTGCTACCTGAAACTACAGAAAAACAGTGCCAGTTTCTGGGTATCGGACCATGGATCCTTGTCTTTTGAAAGGCCATATTAGACTCTTCAAAATCACTTTTTTTGTAGTTAGTTTTTTGAGGCTGGGTCTCATATAGTCTGGGCTAGTCTCAAACTCACAAACTTCTTTGTAGCCAAGGCTGAATCAATTTGAAGTCAGGATCCTCCCTGCTTCACCTCCTAAATCCTGGTTACAGGTTCCCCAAATCTCTTTGATCCTTTGTTGACTTAAGAAAAGAATGATTGAAGGCTAGCATCACTCGACATCTCTTCTTGTTTAAGTTTTATTAGTTTTATTTTTTATATCTAGGAGTGTATTGTCTGCATGTAGGTAGCTGCACCTGTGTCATGCAATACCAGAGGAGGTTGGAGGAGGGCATTGGATCCCTTAGAACTGGAGTTACTGATGATTGTTAACCACCATGTGGGTGCTGAGTACCAAACCTGGGTCCTCGCAAGAGCACCCAGTGCTCTTAATTGTTGGCTGAGCCATCTCTCCAGCCCTCAGCACCTCTTCTTACCAGCTTTGCCCAGCTCAGCACTATACCAGGGAAAGCAGAAAGAATGGGCCAGCAGTGGGCAGAGCATTAACCACTGGGCTGGAGTAGGAAGCTGGATTCTTAGCTTTTGTTAGCTGAAAATTGTTGGTGTCTGACTTCTCACCCAAAGTGGGTTCTGAATGTATGAAGGGAAAGTTGGGATATGTGTGGATATCCCTGTGTCTGACTGGAAGCAAAACCTAGTGTCAGGTTTTCAAGGTCTTTAAACGAGCCATGCATGGTTGTGGCCTATACCTGTTATCCTAGTACTTGGGAAGCAGAAGCAGAAAGATCACAAGTTCAAAGCTAACCTAAAACAGGCTGTGAGAGTGTTTCAATTTTTTAGCTTATTTATTTGAGGATGCACATATCAGAGCACTTGTGTAGGGGTCAGAGGACAGCTTGAGGGAGTTGTTTCTCTCTTTTCTCTCTTCATCACCTGAGGAATGGAGATCAAATTCAGGTATTCAGCCTTGGAGACAAGCCCCTTAACCTGCTGAGCCATCTCACTGACCCCAAAGCAAAAAATGACAGACAAGCAAACCACTAGGAACAACCATCACAAGAAGTCAAACCAGCATAAGACATTAATTTACTTAGAAATTAATTAAGAAATATTTAATGCCATACACAGAACAAGATAATTAGAGAAGTAAAATAAATGGAGTCTTTAGACCAGTGTGGAAAGAGGTATGTCTAACTCCATGGCTCACAAGGCAGCTAGAAAAGAATAAACAGAATAGAATGCAAAGGGAAGCGGTGGTGAGGCTGTCTTTGGGGGATGGGCAAGGCTGTGAGAGGTGGCCAAACTTGAACAAGTTCATCAGGGAAGGGCCTTAGAGTCTGAAAGAACCTGTGAGAGGAGAGGAGCTGTAGCCGGATCACATCTGCAGCCCACCTCTGCCAAGAGGCATCTGCCATGTTGAAGGGACACTGGTACCTGGTACTACAGCCCAGGCACCTCAGCTCTTAGGGATAATCAGTGTTAGGTTGGTATGAGCTCACATTGAACAAGCCTGCTGCAAACAATCATGAATCAGAATGGTAGCCATTAACTGGTGAACAATACAACTGCCAAGAGTCGGAGTACTCACCTCAACAAGAATTCTCTCAGATGCCCAAACACTAAGTCTAGTGATCAGATCTTACTTAATGATATTGCAAGTAGCCTATAGAGCAAACTTCACAAAATAGCAGTAACAGTAGGAACTCCATTGAGGGTCTGCTCTTGAGCAAGCACTGGCCAAGCTGTTTACCTGCTGTGTTCATCAGCATTCCATCACTACCAAATACCTGATAGGAAGAGCCAAGGATGACTTGGCTCACAGATTTGGAGGCTCAAGTCTATGGTCCCTGGTCTCTGCTTTGACCCTGATGCAGCAGTGTATCACAACAAGGGTGTGTGGTGGAGCACCACTGCTTACCTGATTGCTAGGAAGAAAAGCAGAATGTCAGCATGATGTCCTCTAGCTCCAGCCATTTTCCAGCAAAGTTCATGATGTCGTCTTTCTTTACTGCTGCATAGAACTCCATTGTGTAGATGTACCACATGTTCTCTATCCACTCATCAGTTGAGGGGCATTTGGGTTGGTTCCAGCTCTTTGCTATTGTGAAGAGAGCTGAAATAAACGTGGCCATGCATGTATCTCTGCAGTGGGGTGTGTCTTGGGGTACATGCCCAGGAATGGTATGGCTGGGTCAGGTGGTAAGTTCATTCCAAGTCTTCCAAGTGTTCGCCACACTGCTTTCCATAGTGGCTGTATGAGTTTACATTCCCACCAGCAGTGGATGAGTGTTCCCCTTTCCCCACAACCTCTCTAGCACTTGGTATCGTTTGTTTTCTTGATCGTAGCCAGTCTTATTGGAGTAAGATGATATCTTAAAATGGTTTTGACTTGCATTTCCTTAATGATTAGTGATGATGCTGGAAATACTGCGCAGCAGAGGCAGCCATGTGCCTGTATATCCCAAATCTAATTGGCTATTGGCTCTCCCCTTGGAGAAATAACCCATGGCTGATGCCACAAGCTTACATCCTCTACAGGTTAGGAGATGTTATAAGCCACAGTAAGACCCTGTCATATTTAACAGGGGGGAAAATTGTAATTCATGGATTAACATATCCAAACATGTGTCTATGCTAAAGTAACCTACCATAACTATTAGTGCTGCTTAAATACCTATATATCTAATTGCTTGTTCTTCATTAGTAGGATCGAAAGGTTATTCCTGGACAAACTGTCAGCCCATGAAAGGAAACAGCCAGAATTGACCAGAGTCCAAGTCAACAGCTCCAGAGAGAGTGGACTGTTTTACCTCTCATCCACCTGTGCCCCTTTTCTAAGCCTAGGGAACAACCTGCGGAAGAGGGGGCGTGGTAGAATGTAAGGGCTGCGATTGGGGTGAATGGTGAAACTACAGCAATGTAGTCTGGACACTCATTTGATCAACTTGATTGAACAAACAACCTGTCACCCCCCACTGGGATGTCGAACAGTTTTTAGGTTGTTTCTCAGACATCTTAAATTCCTCACTTGTTGAAGTCTTTGTTTCAGTTCTTTGCTCCATCTATTGAGTGGTTCATGCTTGTTTTCGTTTTCTTGTTTTGGAGTAGTTTATTTGGAAATCAATGCTTTGTCAGATGTATCTGCAGTGAAGGTTTCCTCCACTTTCTTGGGATTTTCTTCACTTTCCTTGATTGTTTTCTTTTGTGTACAGAAGCTTTTTGAGTTTCATGAGGTCCACTGTGTCATTAGACCTGTATTCTTGTGGCAGCTGCTGTCTGATTTGGAAAAGTTTTTTCCCTACGCCTATGTCTTGTAGTCATGCTGCCACATATTTCTTCATTGCTTTCAGAGTTTGGCGGTTCACGTTGAGGTCTTTGATCCATCTGGAGTTGCCTTTTGTACAGGGCGAGAGGAAGGGGTTTAATTTCATTCTTCTACAAGTGGTGATCCAGTTTTGCCAACACCACTTGCTGAAGATGCTGTCTTTTCTCCATTGTGTCTTCTTGGCCCCCTTGTCAAATATGAGATGACTGAAATTGTATGTGCTCAGGTTTGGATCTTCGGTTTTGTTCCATTGGTCAACATGTCTGTTTTTGTGCCAGTACCAGGCTGTTTTTATGACTATAGCCCTGTAGTATTGTTTGAAGTCTGGTATAGAGATTTCCGCTGTGTAGCCCTTTTCACTCAGGGTTGTTTTGGCTATTCTGGGTCTTTTGTTTTTCCAAATGAATTTAAGTACTTTTTTTCCCCAAGCCTGTGAAGAAACTCTGGGGGATTTTGGTTGGCATTGCGTTAAATCTATAGAAGTGTTTCAGTAGAATGGACATTTTTACAATGTTAATTTTCCCAATCCATGAGCATTGGAGGTTTTCCATCTTCTGATGTAATCTTCAATTTCTTTCTTTAAAGGTTTTAAATTTTTGTTGTAGAGATTTTTGTTGTAGAGATCTTTGGTGTCTTTGGTTAGGTTTCTTCCTAGATATTTTATTGTTTTTGAGGCTATTGTGAGTGGGAAGGTCTCTTTGAAGTCTTTCTCCAGTTGATTGTCCTTAGTGTAAAGAAAGGCCATTTTTTTTTAGGTTAATTTTGTATCCTGCCACTTTGCTGAAGCTGTTAATCATTTCTAGGAGGTTTCTGGTGGAATTTTTAGCATCCCTTAAGTAAACAATCATATCATCAGCAAATAGGGATAACTTGACTTCCTCTTTTCCAATTAGTACTCCTTTAGTTTCCTTTTATTGTCTTATTGCTCTAGTAAGTGTTTCAAGCACTATATTGAAGAGGAGTGGTGACAGGGGGCAGCCTTGCCTAGTTCCTACCTTTAAAGGGAATGCTTCTGTTGCTTCCCTATTTAGGATGATATTGGCTGTGGGTTTCCTGTATATGGCTTTGATTTCACTGAGGAATGATCCCTCCAATCCAATTCCTTCTAGGACTTTAAGCATGAAGGGATGCTGATTTTGTCAAAGGCTTTTTCAGCATCAATATCAGATGATGGTGTGGTTTTTGTCTTTTATTTCATTTATATGTTTGATGATGTTTATTGATTTTTGTATGTTGAACCATCCGTGCATCTCTGGTATGAATCCAACTTGGTCATGATGGATGATCTTCTTGATGTGGGTCTATATGCGATTTGCCAGTATCCTGCGTAGAATTTTGGCATCTGTATTCATGAGGGAGATGGGTCTATAATTCTCCTTTTTAGTAGTATTTTTGCCTGGTTTTGGTACCAGAGTGATGCTGGCTTCATAGAAGGAATTTGGGAGAATTCCCTCTGATTGTAACCTTCTAAACAGTTTCAGTAATAATGGTTGTAGGTCTTTTTGAAATGATTTATAGAATTCTGCCTTGAAACGGTCTGGGCCTGGGCTTTTTTTAGTTGGGAGGTTTCTTATTACATATTCAATTTCTTCATGTATTATGGGTCTGTTTAAGCTGTGGATCTCTTCTTGGTTGAGCTTTGGTGATTCCCAGGATTTCAGATATTCATCCATTTCTTCTAGGTTTTCAAACTTGGTAAATATAGGTTCTTGAAGTATTCCCATATGATTTTCTGGATCTTTTCCTTGCCTGTTGTGATATTTCCCTTTTCATCATGGATTGTATTGATTTCGAGTTGTTCCTTCTTTCTTTTGGTTAACGGGGCTAGAGGTGTGTCTATCTTGTTTATTCTTTCAAAGAACCAATTTTTGGATTCATTGATTTTTTTGTATTGTTTTCTTTGTTTCAATTTCATTGATTTCTGCTGATTTTTGTTATTTCTTCCTGTCTGTTGTGTTTAGGGTTCATTTGTTGTTGCCCCTCAAGTGCTTTTAGTTGAAGCTTTAGATTGTTCACTTGTGCTCTTTCTGTTTTTCTAATGTAGGCACCCAGGGCTATAAAATTCCCTCTTAGGACTGCTTTTAAGGTATCCCATAGGTTTTGTTGTGTTTATCATTATCATTCAGTTCCAGGAATGCTTTTATTTCTTTATCTCTTCCTTGACCCATTCTTTATTCAAGAGTGTGTTGCTTAGTCTCCATGTGTTCTTGTAGATAGTAGGGCTTATCCTGGTGTTGATGTTGATCTTTATTGCACTGTGGTCTGATAGAATGCATGAAATTATTTCAATCTTTTTGTATTTGTGGAGGTTTCTTCTGTGTCCCAGTATGTGGTCGATTTTGGAGAATGTTCCATGGAGTGCTGAGTAGAAAGTGTATTCTCTGGTTTTAGCGTAGAATATTCAGTAGATATCTGTGAGGTCCATTTGGTGTATCATATCGTTCAGTGCAGATGTCTCTCTGTTTATTCTTTGTCTTGTTGACCTGTCCAAAGGCCTGAGTGGGGTATTGAAGTCCCCTACTATGAGTGTACTGTGGTTAGTGTGTGACTTGTGGTCCTGGAAAATTGTCTTTATAAAGTTTGGTGCACCAGAGTTTGGTGCATATATATTCATAATTGTGAAAACTTCTTGGTGAATTGTTCCTTTGATAAAAATGTAATGGCCTTCTTTATTTTCATTTCTTTTACTTTGATGTATATTTTGTCTGATATTAAAATAGCAGCACCTGCTTTCTTCTTGGCACTATTTGCTTGGAATATTTTTTCCATCCTTTCACTTTAAGGTGGTGCCTGTCCTTGAAGGTAAGATGTGTTTCTTGTAGACAGCATATCGATGGATTCTGTTTCCTAATCCAGTCTCCCAGTCTATGTCTTTTGATTGGGGAATTTAGTCCATTAATATTTAAGGTTATGACTGATAGGCTTGTGTTGCTTCCTTTTGCCTTATTATCCATTTGTGGTTTGGGTTTAGGTTTCTACTTCTGCAGTTATGCTTTTATTGATTCTCTTCTAGTGCCTGGGATGGTTGCTCCTTTCTTCTGTCCTTTGAATTGCTTCAAGTTTCTCTGAAGGAGTTGTTTCTGGCAGTATTTTTTCATCTTGTTTATGTCATGGAAGTTTTTTCTCTCTCCTTCAACTATATTGACATTTTTGCTGGGTATAGTAACCTGTGGTGGCACTATTGTCCTTTAACCATGGGAATGCTTTTCTCCAGTTTCTTCTTGCTTTATAGTTGCACTGAGAAGTCGTTGTAATTTTGATAGTTTCCCCTTATATGTCACTGTTGTTTTTCTCGTATGGTTTAAGGATTTTGTCTTTGTTTTGGGTGTCTAGCATTTTGACTATGATGTGGCATGGGAGAGTTTTCTTTTCTGATTCTTGTCCGTTTGGAGTTCTATGTGCTTCTTGTTTTGTATTGGTTTGTCTTTTTGTTTAGGGAAATTTTCATCTATTATTCTGTTGAGATCTGATCAATACCATTCTCTTGGGATTCTTCTCCTTCCTCTATTCCTATGATGCGGAGGTTTGATTTTTCATAGTGTCCCACAGTTCTGGTTGTTCACTTTTGTGTATTTTTAAATTTTTCATAATCTTTACTTGAGGTGTTTAGTCATTCTGTGTTATCTTTCAGGTATGATACTCCCTCTGCCTCCCCTTATCCCCCCTGCCACCCTCTCCCTGCGGCCATTCATTCACGTACGCGCCCGTCTCTGCCTGTTCTCGCCGGTCGGCACGCCCACGCTCGCGACTTCCCTAGACGGCGCGGAGCCGCAGTCGGCGGTCCTCGCTAGTGAAAGGTGGAGAGTGGTGGGGGACATACGAGGACGGGGGTAGAAAGGCTTTTTCATTTCCCGTGCTCTTCCTTGCTACGTTAGGCTTCTCTGTTATCTTTTTTTCTCATGTCACTTCATGCGCCATTTTGTTTGTTACGCAGCTTTCCCTGCCCTCTTCTTGCGCTCTACACGACAAGGGTAGTGTTTTTTTACAGCGCCGCAGCCACCACTCGTCTCGCACACTCGCCCTAGGACTGACACCCCTCGACGTCTGCCCATCATATTGTCACTGTCACTTGCACATACGTGCTTCGTCTCGGCTTTCGGGCACACTTTACCGGCGGATCGCTTCATAATTGGCAAGTCCTGGGCCATGGAATTGAGGTCTACATTTACCTCTGGCAGTCCGAAGCCAGAGAGAGGGATGTGTTGTATTCAGTTCAACCATTTGTTGTTTTAATTTAATTTTTTTTTTGCTGCTTTGTGCATTTCGCTAGATCATTTTCCCAATTCAGATCAGGCTTTTTCCCTTTCCCTTCCCCACCCCCACCCCATCCCAGATCATGTATTCTGCCATAACTGTCTTGCATCTTTCTCTGTTTTTTTTTTCCTTTTTTAGCTATAAGTGATAATCCATGAGTACAAGCATCCTTCGTGCAAAACCAATCTACAGGCTGTTGTTTCCAAACTCTCACAGCCCCACTCTACTTCTTTTTGGAGCTTCTCAATCTCTTCCTGTAGCTCTTTGCTTCACTGGTTGGTTTCCTTATCTTTTTCAGCATGGGATCTTTTTAGTGTTCCCACTTCCTTCTGGAGTTTATCATTCTCTCTCTTTAGGTCTTTCTTGAGTTCTTCATTCTCTTTTCTTAATTCTTTGATTTGGTCTTTATAATCATGTACTTCTTTAAATATGTTCACAATTGTGCTTCTAATATCTGTTTCCTGGGCCATCCCCAGGGGTATCCCAGTGTAGGAATTTTCCACAGGGTTGGTAGAGTTTGGTGTGGGATTATCCTGCACCTTTCCCATGTTGTCTCTTCTTAGTCTCCCTGGCATATGGGCTTCTCCTTGCCTGTGTTCCAATGTGAATCCTAAATGCCTCAATGTGTTGAAGGCTTGCTTTGCTTGCCTCCTTCAAATGCCTTTGTTGTTTGTTTGATTGATTTTTTTTCTCCTTTACTCCTTGCTTATGGAGTGTTGACTTCTCTAAGCTCTATGCTTTGTATTGGAAGTCCAACTCACTCTTCCCTTTCTGTTCTGAAGGTTCTCCAAAGAATCCACTGGACACTCCTTCCTTCAGTAATGCCAGTTTGGGGGGGTGCCCTTTAGCCTGTGCCCCAGTTCCTGTGCTTCTGGTGGTCTTGGGTGATCCCTGATCTCAAGATTCACACAAACCCATCTTTTATACCAGCTGGGAGGACAACTCCGCCCCCACAGCCACAAAAGCCAATCAAGCCAAAGACAACTAAATTAAATCAAACAACAATCCGCCTTGCTGAAGCACCCAGTTCCTACCTGTGCTTCATGTGGTTTTGGTAGGCCCCTGATCCTCAGCTTGTTTTCTTTTGCTTCCCATCTCCCCCAAATCAGAGCGGAAGAGAGCAAGACTGGAGATTACTTGGTTCCCAGGTTGTGTGTTCTTGGAAAAGTGTCACAGTCTTTACAGGAAGCACCCAAGTTATGTGCTTGGAAAAGTGTCATAGTCTTTATATGAAGCATCCAGGTTGTGTGTGCTTGGAAAAGTGTCACAATCTTTACAGGAAGCACCCAGGTTGTGTGCTTAGAAAAGTGTCATAGTCTTTACATGAAGCACCCAAATTGTGTGTGCTTGGAAAAGTGTCACCGTCTTTGCATGAAGCACCCAGAGTGTGTGTGCTTGGGAAAGTATCACGGTCTTTGCATGAAGCACCCTAGAAGTCTTCTCAGCTGCAGCAGAAATTGGTTGGCTGTGGCTCTTAATGTGTTTTGTAGATTCCAATAGTCACTGCATTCTGAGTCCTGAGTTCTGAAGGTTAAATAAACAAACAAAAAACATAACATACCCATATGCATGCATGCATGTACTCTTTTCAACTTCTCTTATAGAATAGCTTTCAGTTCATTGTCTTGTTTCTGTAATCAGATGTTTTTTAAAAGACAGAAGCATGTAATGAACCCTTCCATTAGGATTGTAGCACCCAGGAACATTTCCTGCCTCTGCACTCACATGGGCTACATTCTTGTCCCTAATGTCATCTACCCCCTCCCCAAACTGTTAATAAAGAATTGTCTTCAACTAGGTGTGAAGAGTAGCAAACAGATCCCCACTTTCAACTACCCCTAGCTTCTATTGTACAATGTAGTTTAATAGGGGAATTTCTCAAAAGACAATATGCTGATGATAAAAGAGGAAGATAAATCAAGGTATAAGCCAGAGGCAGTGCTGCAGGAGAGATGGGATTTCAAATTGGAAATCTCCAAAAAACAAATTTGTCTGCTTCATGTTTCTGTTTCATCCTGGAGAATAGGACATGGCCATGCCATTAGAAAATAATCTTATCCTTCTTTATGTTTTGGTTAATTTTACTTTATGAAGTTGAAAAACAACAAAAACTAGACAACAAAATCACATCTAGAAACTGATGGATCTGGGTGCTGGGATAGATCCCGGGGCCTCGTGGCTGTGCTGACTGAACTATCTACCCCAGGTATCAATATTATAATTATGTGGAACAGGGTTATTATTTGTGCAAAACTGGGTCAAATATTTTTACTTATTTAGTTCTGAACTGTTGTTTAATAGAATAAATTAAAATTCCATAAAATCTTATCAATAGTGTGTAGATCTTAGCCCATTAACTATTTATACTGTTGAAGATTAGAATCTTAAAAACAATTTGGTGCAAATCCTTATATGTAAGTATGTATCCTGATGTAACTGCAGGGACCGGGTAAATGAAAAAGAACCAGGTAGGTGAAGGGAAAAAGGGAATAGAGGACTAGTAGGAGATAGGTCTTACTAAGGGAGGAGTGGATAAAGTCAGGGTATCTAAATGGGAGGTGAGAGGAAGGGTTATAGAAGAAATTTGGGAATAAAGGGAAAGAACTCAAGAGAAGTGGGACCATAGGAGACTGGAATTATCACAGGAGAAATGGGGAAAATGGGGACACTTTAAATGGAAAAGACATGCAGGGAGGGCTAGACAGGGAGGGGGAGAGAGGAGAGATAAATTATGCCTAGATATGGTAAAAAAAAACCTGAAAGAATCATATGAGTTTAACAATCTATTGACAAATTACATATGATATCTCTACATAAGTCTATGTGCAAAGCTGAAGGCTACATAACAAAAACAGTGCCAGAGGGGATAAAAAATGAGATAGATGGAGAGAGGAGGACAGTGCAGAGCCTTCTCTTCTGTCCCATATGGTCACCCAGAATAGGAGACTTTCCTGTCAACTTTCTCCAGGACATCACATTCCTGTTGGCTTTGTGATTATGTTATCTGTACACCAGTTACTTGATTACTGCTTAAGTGTTATTTGATCTTCTCTTGCATTTGTCACATGGGTATAAAAGCACACCCCCAACTCTGATGGGGGCTGACTCTTGTATGGAATGATCCCTGAGTCAGTCCTGGTAGCTAGGTTAGCCCACTAGCGTGAAATAAACTTCCTCTCCTCACCTGATTTTTGGCTTTGGTCTCACGATTTTTCCATAACAGATTGGACTTCCCTTAGTGTATTTCCATCCATGATCCTCCTGAAAGGCTCACAGGAAGGATTCAAAACCACAACACAAATGATATTGTAATCAAGCTGAGCTCCTTGTGCCTGGGACTCCAGTATCACTGGAAGAAGCCAATTGCAATTCTAGGGATGTTTAATCACAAAGATGTGTTCTGACCACCAGCAGACCAGTGACCCAGCTTCATCTGCTGCTTTCCTCAGTTCCCTCACGTCAAATTTCCTTCCTAACTGGGAAACACAGCTACCAAGACACAGCCATAGTGTCTTTTGTTACCTCCTATCTAACTCCTTGCACACCCAGTCTCAGGAGCACGTGTCCACTCTGTCACATCAAAACCCTCTGTACTTAAGCCAGTAAGTTGCACTGGTGCTAAGAGAACAAACATACAGAAGAGTATGGAAGGGTTTAATGTTGTTCTTGGGGAAACAAAGCAGAAGGCAAAGAATACTGACAGCGTCAGTTGTCACACAGCTGGGAAGAGGGAACATCTGTTGGACAGTGTCCTCTATTCGACTGGCCTGTAGGCATGTCTGTGAGGCATTTTCTTGATTGCTGAGTGACATTTGAGGACTTGGCCCATTGTGGGCGGTGCCACCTTTGGGCAGGTAGTCCTGGTTTGTACAAGAAATAGGCTGAGCACAGGCCAGAGAAGCAAGCCAGTAAGCATTCCTCCATGGACTGTGCTTCAGCTTTTGACTTCAGATTCCTGCCTTGGCTTCTCTCAAAAGTGGGCCATGATACAGAGCTGTAAGATTGGATAAACCCTTTCCTCCCCAAATTGGCTTTGGTCAGAGTGTTTTATCACTAAGGCAGCAGCCAAACCTGCTAAAGATGCCTACATGTGCACATCACTGCTCTCTTCTTTTGAGTGATGCAAGGAACCTGGAGGTTGATGTCAATGTGGAACCTGAGTTTGGGAGTCATCTGAGTCACCTTCCCTGCAGTGCAGAAAGTGTTCCCCCTCCCAGTATCTAGGTGGGTGTTCTAATTTCCTTTCAATTGCTGTGACAAAACACTTTGACAAATTCCAACTTGGGGAGGAAAGGGTTTATTTGGCTCACATCCTCTTGGTCACAGTTCTTCACTGAGGGAGCCCAGCATAGGAACTCAGGGCAGAAACTTGGAGGCAGGGGCTGAAGCACAGGCCATGGAAGAATGCTGCTTACTAGCTTGCTCCTCTGGTCCATGCCCAGCCAGCTTTCTTATACTGTACACAACAACATGCCCAGGGGTGACACTACCCACAGTGGGATGGACCCTCCCACATTGCTCAACAATCAATACAATACTCCACAGATGTGGCCACAGGCTAGTCCAATGGAGCCAATTCCCCAATTGAGGGCTCTCTCAACCCAGGTGTGTCAAGTTTACTCTAAAGCTTTCCAGCACAATTGACCCCTTGTCAACTTGACACCCAAAACACATCACTATTAAACCACCACCTTTCCAGTTCTTGTCCCCAAGGTACGATGTTAACATTAATCACAACATAAGACAGTACAACCTTAAAAGCCCCACAGTCTTAAAACATCCAAGCACTTAAAAGTTCACAGATTGTTAAAAGTCTCTTAACTGTGGGCTCCTGTAAAATCCAAAACAAGTACTGTCTTATTTCAAAGGGAAGAATCAGGCACACCTAAGCAAAACCTAAGTCCAGCAAAGTAGGTCAAAGTTGGACATCTGGGATTCACTCACAATCTTCTGGGCTCCAAAGGGTTTTGGCAGCTCCCCTTCTCTGATTCTGCCATCCACAGCACACACAGCTTATCTCACAGGCCCAGGCCAGCTCCATTCCATACCTGCTGCTGCTCTTGGTGGTCATCCCATGGTTCTGGCATCTCCAAAAAGCTGGGGTCATCACTGAAACTGAGGCAGCACCTTCACCAAATGGTCTCTTTGACCTCTCCTGGTGCAAAGCCTCAGCTTATCTTTGTCATCCCTGCAATCCTGGGGGTCTTCACTGCGACTGGGGGATGCACTTTCACCAATGGTCTTTCCTGGCCTCTGGCAGTGCCAAGCCTCAGCTTCTCTCTGTGACCCCTTCACATTTCAACACCAGAACAAAACTGGAGACTTTTTTAAAAAATTACTTTTAAAAAATTTTAGTTATTTTTATGTGTATGAATGTACTGTCTACATGTAGGTTTGTGCACCCATGTCATGCAATGCTGCAGATGTCAGAAGAGGGTGTCAGATTCCCCTGGAACTGGAGCTAAAGACAGTTCTCAGCTGCCATGCGGGTGCTGGGGATCAAACCCAGGTCCTCTGCAAGAGCAGTAAGTGCTTTTAACCACTGAGCAGTCTCTCCAGACCCCCAAATAGGAGACTCTTACACATTACCAAGTCTTGCTTCTGGGTTGAGGTGGAGGTTTGGCCCCCCTCTGAACCACAGCTTCTGTGTACTGACCCTGAGGAAATTCTTCCCAGAAGATTTCACCACAGTGATGCTGGTCTCTTGTTACAGCTGATTTTTCAACCCCAGCTAACCAGCATCAATTATCTCAGTAACACAAAGGTTTCAGTTCAGGTTCTGGTTTCTTGTTACTTACAGATGATTCTTCAGCCCCAGTTGACCAGAATCCACAGATTCTTAATTTAAAAATATCATACAAACAGCCCTGATGGTCTCTGCTTCCCCTTGAAGCTTCACAAGCCAGGCCTTCATCACCTACAACCCTTTCAGGATAACCATTCTAAGTTCCACAGTAATGAACTTCAGATGCTCAATGATTTTTCTAGCCCAGAGTTCCAAATGCTTCCACAATCCTCTCCCAAAACATCGAGGTCAAGTCGGTCACAGCAATACCCCACTCCTGGTACCAATTTCTGTTCTAGTTTCCTTTCAATTGTTGTGACAAAACACTCTGACAAATTCCAACTTGGGGAAGAAAGGGTTTATTTGGCTCACATTTCCTGGGTCACAGTTCATCACTGAGGGAGCTTAGCCTAGGAACTCAGGGCAGGAACATAGAGGCAGGAGCTGAAGCACAGGCCATGGAGGAATGCTGCTTCCTGGCTTGCTCCTCTGGCCCATGCCCAGCCATATTTCTTATATCATACACAACAACCTACCCATAGTGGGGTGGGCCCCCTGACTACTTCAAAAACTTATATTTTACTAAGTTTGAAAACCTAGAAGAAATGGATGAATATCTGAAATCCTGGGAATCACCAAAGCTCAACCAAGAAGAGATCGACAGCCTAAATAGACCAATAGTACAGGAAGAAATTGAAGATGTAATAAGTAGCCTCCCAACCAAAAAATGCCCAGGCCCAGATGGTTTCATGGCAGAATTCTATAAAATATTTCGAAAAGACTTACAACCATTACTACTTAAATTGTTTAGAAGGATAC
>VZQC01004376.1:9726480-9829470 GCA_009823505.1 Rhizomys pruinosus
CACCAGCTACACCTCACCTGCCTGGAAATACTGTGCAGCAGAGGCAGCCATGTGCCTGTATATCCCAAATCTAATTGGCTATTGGCTCTCCCCTTGGAGAAATAACCCATGGCTGATGCCACAAGCTTACATCCTCTACAGGTTAGGAGATGTTATAAGCCACAGTAAGACCCTGTCATATTTAACAGGGGGGAAAATTGTAATTCATGGATTAACATATCCAAACATGTGTCTATGCTAAAGTAACCTACCATAACTATTAGTGCTGCTTAAATACCTATATATCTAATTGCTTGTTCTTCATTAGTAGGATCGAAAGGTTATTCCTGGACAAACTGTCAGCCCATGAAAGGAAACAGCCAGAATTGACCAGAGTCCAAGTCAACAGCTCCAGAGAGAGTGGACTGTTTTACCTCTCATCCACCTGTGCCCCTTTTCTAAGCCTAGGGAACAATCTGCAGAAGAGGGGGCATGGTAGAATGTAAGGGCTGCGATTGGGGTGAATGGTGAAACTACAGCAATGTAGTCTGGACACTCATTTGATTAACTTGATTGAACATACAACCCCTCACCTCCCGCTGGATGGTGGGGCTGTGGGGGTTTGGGCACAACAGCCTGCAAATTGGTTTCATATGAAGGATGCTTGTACTCATGGATTATCACTTATAGCTAAAAAATGAAAAAAAACTGAGAGAAAGATGCAGGACAGTTATGGCAGAATGCATGATCTGGGATGGAGTGGAGGTGGAGGGGGAAGGGAAAGGGAAATATGCCTGAACTGAATTGGAAAATGATGTATGAAATGCACAAATCATCAATTAAAAAATGTTAAAAAAATAAAACTATGAAAAAAAATAAAAGCTTGTCACCATCTTTTATCCACCACACATGCTCGATGATGTGAATGGATGAGTCGGAACATCATCTTGAGTTATGTAGTTTTATTTCTACACTTTGCATGTGACCCCTTGACCACTTTTTTGGAACACATTTGCTTTTTGAAGTCAGAACTCTGACTTTTCACGTTTCTTCAGTCAAATACTCATCACATATCTTATACTTGCTCAATATTTCAGAGTATATTCAGCAGTATATACATGAGTGCTGAATACATAAAATGCCTCTTTTATTGAGATGCAGGCTGCTGTTGTCATTCCTCACCAATTAGCTACTACTTTGAAAGTAAAAATCTTCCATTTCAGACCCAGATCAAGAGCTGTGGCTCATGACAGCAGCCTGCCCCCCCACACAGCCCCACTGCTTGTTTCCATTCCATGTCTGTGCCATTTGGAACAGAGGGCAAGGCTGCAGTCTTATGTCAGACACATTTTTGGAAGCTTTGTAATTTTCTTTTTTTTAAGTTTTTAAAGTTAATTTTTATTGAGTGCGTTTCATACAACATTTCTCAATCAAATCTAGACTCTTTCCCCCATCCATGCCCACCCCTGAAGTCCCCCCACCCCCCATAAGACCTCATGGACTATGTCATACATGTTAAGTCCTGTCTTGCATCTTTTTCTAAGTCTTTTATAAACTTTTCAATGCACAAGTTTACTGTTTTGGTCAGTTTTTTTTTTATTATGTTTCTCTCTCTCTCTCTTTTTTGTTCCCTTTAATATATATATTCTACATATAAATCAAAATTACAGATTCTGAAAATAAACTAAAGGTTAATTCCTAAACACATTTAGATATTAACATTTTAACAGTAAAGTTGCATGCAGGTAAAAAGAATATGAATAGAATATGAATACATATCTTCCATTCATATATTGTAATTGCAATGTGTGAATACAAGTGGTAGGACAATTCTAGAGCCCATTAAGAGATTTACATTGTAATAGCATAGTTACTTTCAGACACAATGCAATATAATAATAAAGTTGCTCAGTTTTCCTACCAGCTGGGGATTTGGTGTTACCATCCACAAATGAGGTAAACCATTCACCTTTTTTCTTTTTTTCTCCAAGTTTTTATTTTTATTTTTTTAACAATAAGTAATAAGTTATGAGTATAAGCATCCTTCATGTAGAACCAATTTTCAAGCAACTATCCCCAAACCCACACAGCCCATGTCTCCCACCATCCAGCTGGTGGGGCTTATATGTACAATCATGTTGATCAAATAAGCATCCAGACTATATTGCTGTAGTTTCAGCATTCACCCCAATTGCAGCCCTTATATTCTACCATGCCTCCTCTTCCACAGATTTTTTTCCGTAGGCTTAGAAAAAGGGTACTGGTGGTCGAGAAGCAAAACAGTCTACTTAGTCTGGAGATGTCGTTTTGGACTCTGATCAGTTCTGGCTGTTTCCTTTCATGGGTTGACAGTTTCTCCAGGTATAACCTCTCAGTCCTACTAATGAAGCACAAGCAATTAGATATTTAGGTATTTAAACAGTACTAATTATTATGGTAGGTTACTTTGATATAGACACAGGTGTTTGGATATTATGTTAATCCATGAATTATATTTTTTCTGTAAAAGAAGACAAGGTCTTACTGTGGCTTATAACATCTTCTAACCACTAGAAGATGTAAGCTTGTGGCATCAGCTGTGAATTATTCCTCCAAGGAGAGAGCTAATAGCCAATTAGATTTGGGATATACAAACATGTGGCTGCCACTGCTGCACAGTATTTCCAGACAGGTGAGGTGTAGCTGATGATGACGGAGGAGTCTTGCTTGACTCAAGACCTATATTTGCTTTATTGGTTTAGTGGCCTCTGGTAACACTCTGGCATTCCAGAGACCAACTGTACACTTGAAAGTGTGGTCTCAATACATCTTTCCCATGCTTGCATCAAGTCTTTGACAGCAGGGCCTTACCACCTCTCTTCTTGCAGGTATCCCAGTTTACAGGCAAGAAGCCTTTACCTTTTGGGAGGCTTGAATCCCCTGGCCAACATCTCCTTGGCAGAATAATCAATTGCTGATATCAGAGCTCTCCTGTATTAATATATTTTGCTTAAATGCACAGGTTGAAAAGACTTCAGTATTATATTTGGTTTCGAATAGAGAATAATCCTTTTCACGTTTCCTATGATTATTATGTCAATTAAAGAAAGCAGTTATACTGGTTTTGTAGGAGATTACCTTTATAACAGTCAGCTCTAAGTTACAGTTAGAGAATTACTTCATTATCATCATGTATTTCTTTGTTCTATGAAAAGGAGTTAAGAAGGTCTCTCATATTAAAACTTTGTGGCCCCTAGAAGGTAAGGTTCATTAGGACTCATTATATTAGTTGTTACAAATAGGATCCACAGAGATGTTTGACCCCTGTAGCAGTCTGAGGCTTTTCTTCCTTTTAATGCTTAGATGGGCCAACTTCTCTGCTGGTATTTCTTGGTACATCCTGCACAATGCAAACTGTATCTTTTCTTTCTCAGCCATTACGTTGGTGACGTTTTGACCTGTGGGAACATACAAATATTTTCCCATAGTTAGTTTTAAGACTTAAATTGAAAATTTGACAAAAAGTTTTAATATATAACTGTATCCCCCCTTTTTTAATTTTAGGTTTTTATTTTTTGACCCATGAGTCTCAAAAAGGCAGTTGTAGTACACATACCTATAGGCAGGAATCAAGGTGTAAATTTCATTAAATTTACCCAAGCTGTTTTGAGTGACTGTATGTTGTTAATTTGGGAAGCTAACTTGATTCCTTAAGTTAAATTATCCTACAGGTAAAAGAGAATGTTACAAGATGATACTGTATAACACAAAAATTATAGAGAATATTTGTATATGTTAATACCAAGGTTATTGTTATACAGATTTTAAGTGGAACAAATGTGGACAACAATATATATTTCCACTTAACTTAGATGTATTACCATTTTATTAAAACCTTTAAACCAGTGTTGTTTAATATGGATATTTTTACTTTTACTGAGTCCTAAAATAACATGTAGTTTGTAGATAGAGTTTGTGCAAAGTTGGATACTTGTTAAACTCACGTCAATTAAATATATATTAATCGAATATAGACCCATGTCCTTCTCCTACCCTTCCCACCCCTCCAGTTTCACCATTTCAGTCAGTTTTTGATGCAGTCTTTCTGTTGTCATTCTTTCCAATATGCATCCCTACCCATAAGAAGTATTTACAACTGGGTGATTGATGCTAGCATCCACAGATGAGGTATAACATTTGTCATTTGTTTTTCTGGGACTGTGTTACTTCACTTAACATAATATCTCTAGTTTCATCCATTTATCTGCAAAGTTCATGATGTTATCTTTCTTTACCGCTGCATAGAACTCCATTGTGTACACGTGCCACATTTTCTCTCAGTTAAGGGACATTTGGGTTGGTTCCAGCTTTTTGCTATTGTGAACAGAGCTGCAATAAATATAGCTGTGCATGTATTTCTGCAGTAAGATGAGTCTTGTGGGTATATACCAAGGAGTGCTATGGCTGGGTCGAATGGCAAGATCATTTTGAGTTTGCCGAGGGTCCTCCACACTACTTTCCATAGTGGCTGTACAAGTTTACATTCCCACCAGCAATGAATGAGTATTCCCCTTTCCCCACAACCTCTGCAGCACTTGGCATCATTTGTTTTCTTGATCCTAGCCAGTCTTATTGGAGTAAGATGATATCTTAAAGTGGTTTTAATTTGCATTTCCCTAATTATTAGTGATTTTGAACATTTTTTGAGATGCTTCTCAGCCATCTCTAATTCCTCCTCTGTGAAGTTCCTGTTCAGATCTTTGCTCCATCTTTTGAGTGATTCATTTGTTTTCCTTCTTCTTTGTTTTTTGAGTAGTTTGTATACTCTGGAAATCAATGCTTTGTCAGATGTATCTGCAGTGAAGTTTTCCTCCCATTTTGTGAGTTTTCTCTTCACTTCCTTTATTGTTTCTTTTGATGTACAGAAGCTTTTGAGTTTCATGAGGTCCCATTTGTCAGTTGTCGATCTTATTTCTTGTGCAGCTGCTGTCTGATATAGGAAGTCTTTTCCTACACCTATCTCTTGTAGTCTGCTGCCAAGTTTTTCTTCTATTGCCTCCAGAGTTTTGGGTTTCACGTTGCGGTCTTTGATCCATCTGGAATTGAATTTTCTACAGGGAGAGAGGTAGGTGTTTAATTTCATTCTTCTACAAGTGGTGATCCAGTTTTGTCAACACCACTTGCTGAAGATGCTGTCTTTCCTCCATTGTGTCTTCTTGGCCCCCTTGTCAAATATGAGGTGGCTGAAATTGTATGTGCTCAGGTTTGGATCTTCAGTTTTATTCCATTGGTCAACTGGTCTGTTTTTGTGCCAGTACCAGGCTGTTTTTATGACTATAGCCCTGTAGTATAGTTTGATGTCTGGTATAGCGATCCCCCCTGTATTGCTCTTTTCACTCAGGGTTGCTTTGGCTATTCGGGGTCTTTTGTTTTTCCAAATGAAATTGAGGATTTTTTTTTCCAAGCCTGTGAAGAAACTCTTGGGGATTTTGATTGGGATTGCATTAAATCTGTACACTAGTTTGGGTAGGATGGACATTTTTACTATATTTATTTTCCCAATCCATGAGCATGGGAGGTTTGTCCATCTTCTGATGTCTTCCTCAATTTCCTTTTTCAGGGGTTTAAAATTTTTGTTGTAGAGATCCTTGGTGTCTTTGGTTAGGTTTGTTCCTAGGTATTTTATTGTTTTTGAGGCTATTGTGAGTGGGAAGGTCTCCTTGTAGTCCTTCTTCAGTTGCTTGTTGTTGGTGTAAAGAAAGGCTACTGATTTTTCTAGATTTATTTTGTATCCTGCCACTTTACCAAAGCTCTTAATCATTTCTAGGAGTTTTCTGGTGGAGTTCTTAGCATCCCTTAGGTAGACAATCATATCATCAGCAAAAAGGGATAGCTTGATTTCCTCTTTTCCAATTAGAACTCCTTTAATTTCCTTTTCTTGCCTTATTGCCCTTGCAAGGGTTTCCAGCACTATATTGAAGAGGAGTGGTGACAGGGGGCAGCCTTGCCGAGTTCCTACCTTCAAGGGGAATGCTTCTGTCATTTCCCCATTTAGGATGATATTGGCTGTGGGTTTCCTGTATATGGCTTTGATTACATTGAGGAATGATCCCTCTAGGCCAATTCCCTCCAGGACTTTAAACATGAAAGGATGCTGGATTTTGTCAAAGGCTTTCTCCGCATCAATTGAAATGATGGTGTGGTTTTTGTCCTTCAGTCCATTGATATGTTTGATGATGTTTATTGATTTTCGTATGTTGAACCATCCCTGCATCTCTGGTATGAATCCAACTTGGTCATGGTGGATGATTTTCTTGATGTGAGTCTGTATGCGATTTGCCAGAATCCTGTTTAGAATTTTGGCATCTGTGTTCATTAGGGAGATGGGTCTATAGTTCTCCTTTTTGGTTGTATCTTTCCCTGGTTTTGGTAGTAGCGTAATGCTGGCTTCATAGAAGGAATTTGGGAGAAGTCCCTCCATTTGTATCCTTCTAAACAATTTAAGTAGTAATGGTTGTAAGTCTTTACGAAATATTTTATAGAATTCTGCCGTGAATCCATCCGGGCCTGGGCATTTTTTGGTTGGGAGGCTACTTATTACATCTTCGATTTCTTCCTGTACTATTGGTCTGTTTAGGCTGTCGATCTCTTCTTGGTTGAGCTTTGGTGATTCCCAGGATTTCAGATATTCATCCATTTCTTCTAGGTTTTCAAACTTAGTAGAATATAAGTTTTTGAAGTAGTCCCGTATGATTGTCTGGATCTTTTCATTGTCTGTTGTGATGTTTCCCCTTTCATCACAGATTCTATTGATTTGGAGTTGTTCCTTCTTTCTTTTGGTTAACTGGGCTAGAGGTCTGTCTATCTTGTTTATTCTCTCAAAAAAATCAACTTTTGGATTCAATTGATTTTTTGTATAGTTTTTTTGTTTCTATTTCATTGATCTTTGCTCTGATTTTTGTTATTTCTTCTTGTCTGCTGCGTTTAGGGTTCATTTGTTGTTGTCTCTGAAGTATTTTTTAGCTGCAGTGTTAGATTGTTCACTTGTGCTCTTTCTGCTTTTTTGATGTAGGCACTTAGGGCTATATATAAGCTTCCCTCTTAGAACTGCTTTTAAAGTGTCCCATGGGTTTTGTTGTGTCGTATTATCATTGTCATTCAGTTCCAGGAATGTTTTTATTTCTTTCTTTATTTCTTCCCTGACCCATTCATTATTCAGGAGAGTTTTGTTTAGTCTCCATGTGTTCTTGTACGTTGTAGGGCTTATCCTGGTGTTGATGTTGAGTTTTATTGCAGTGGTCTGATAGAATGCATGAGATTATTTCAATCTTTTTGTATTTGTTGAGTTTTTTTCCTGTGTCCCAGTATATGGTCTATTTTGGAGAATGTTCCAGGGATGCTGAGTAGAAAGTGTATTATCTGGTGTTTGGGTGGAATATTCGATAGATGTCTGTGAGGTCCATTTGGTGTATTGTATCATTCAGTTCAGATGTCTCTCTGTTTATCTTTTGTCCTGTTGATCAGTCTAAAGGACTTAGTGGGGTATTGAAGTCCCCTATACTGGGGTTAATCTGTGCCTTGAGATCCTGAAGAGTTGTCTTTATAAAGTTTGGTTCACCGGCATTTGGTGCATATATATTCATGATTGTGAGATCTTCATCATCGATTGTTCCTTTAATAAAGATGTAATGGCCTTCTTTGTCTCTTTTTATTTCTTTTGCTTTGAAGTCTATTTTGTCTGACATTAAAATAGCAACACCTGTTTTCTTTTTTGTACCATTTGCTTGGAATTATTTCTTCCATCCCTTCACTTTAAGTTGGTACCTATCCTTAAAAGTGACATGGGTTTCTTGTAGACAGCATATAGATGGATTTTGTTTCCTAATCCATTCTCCCAGTCTATGTCTTTTGATTGGGGGAGTTTAGTCCATTAATATTTAAGGTTATAATTGAAAGATGGATGTTGCTTCCTTTCGCTATATTATCCATTTGGATTTTTAGTCTCCGATTCTACTCCTGTAGTTATGTTTTTATTAGTTTCTTTTCCTAGGTGCTTGGGGATAGTTGCTCCTCTCTTCTGCCCTTTGAATTGCTTCAAGTATTTTCTGAAGAGTTCATTTTCTGGCCATGTAATATGTCATCTTATTTATGTCTTGGAAGATTTTTCTCTGTCCTTCAGCTATAATCAACATTTTTGCTGGTTATAGTATTTTGGGTTGGCATCCATAGTCCTTTAACACAGGAAATGCTTTGCTCCATGTTCTTCTTGCTTTCATGGTTTGTGCCGAGAAGTCAGTTGTAATTCTGATGGGTTTCCCTTTGTATGTGACTTGTTTTTCTTTTGTAGCTTTCAGAATTTTGTCTTTGTTTTGGGCATCTAGCATTTTAATTATAATATGGCATGGGGATTTTCTTTTCTGATCTTGTCTATTTGGGGTCCTATGTGCTTCTTGTATTTGTATGGGTTTGTCTATTTTTAGTTTGGGGAAATTTTCATCTATTATTCTGTTGAAGATCTGATCAATACTATTCTCTTGAGATTCTTCTCCTTCCTCTATTCCTATGATGNCCTATGTGCTTCTTGTATTTGTATGGGTTTGTCTATTTTTAGTTTGGGGAAATTTTCATCTATTATTCTGTTAAACATCTGATCAATGCTATTCTGAGATTCTTCTCCTTCCTCTTTTCCTATAATATGGAGGTTTGATCTTTTCATAGTGTCCCATATTTCCTGGTTGTTCCACTTTTGTGTATTTTTAGATTTTTCATAATCTTTATTTGAGCGTTTTAATTGCTCTGTGTTATCTTCCAGGTCTGATATTCTTTGTTCTGCTTCCTCCATTTTATTTCTGAGGCTTTTTCCTTTCCTTTCTTCTTGATTGGATGAGTGTTCTATTTCCTTTTTCATTTCATCCTGTAATTTCTTCAGTATTTCCCTTTCCTTTTTAGCTTCTCAATCCCTTCTTGGTGGTCCTTACTTTGCTGGTTGGCTTCCTTTTTCAGTGTTTCTACTTCCTTTTGGAGTTTGTTTTTTTCTCCCTCTAGTTCTTTCTGGAGTTTGTCATTCTGTTCCTTTAGTTCATTCCAAAGTTTGTCATTGTATCCCTCTAGGTCCTTTTTGAGTTTTTCATTCTCTCTCCTTAGTTCTCTGGCTTCTTTATTTTCTTTAATTTCTCTGCATAGATCTGCAATTATTCCTCTAAGATCTGTTTCTTGGGTCATCTCCAGGGGGATCCCACTGTAGCTATCTCCTGCAGGGTTGGTAGAGCTTGGTGTGGAATTATCCTGCACCTTTCCATGTTATCCCTTCGTCATGTCCCTGGCATGAGGGTCCCCCCCCCCTTTTTTTGCCTGTATTCTGATGCCAATCGCAAATGTCTTTTCACTATGTTAGAGGATGGATTTGCTTGCCTCCTTCTGATGCTTTTTTTTTTCTTTCCTCCTCCTTGTTTATGGAGTATTGACTTGTCTAGGTTTCATGCTTTTAATTTTGTTATATATTGGATATTGGAAGTCTAAGTCACTCTTCTCTTCCTGTTCTGAAGGTTCTCCAAAAAAATCCACTTGGATACTCTCTCATCAATTCCAGTTTGGGGGGGATATGCCTGACTTAACCTGCTCCCTGGTACCTGTCTGGAGCTGAACCAAACCCACCCAGCACCAGCTGCAAGGGTGAAGTGCGGCTCCAACCAGACAGCCACCCCCTGGAAGGGTTTAGAGTTTAGACCCTTTTCCACAACCCAAGAATCAATCTACACTAAAATCTACCTGTCTGGAGAGTGTTCCAGGCTCCTGTACTTCAGGATCTCCCCCCCAAAGACACAATGGTGCCTAACCAAACCCAGAAGGCACCGGCTGCAAAGGTGAAGGGCTGTTTTGTAATTTTCTTATGAGAGTATCTATCAGGTGGGAAGCTGAAATAACGTAATATTTATTTATTTATTTATTTATTTATTTATTTATTTATTTATTTATTTAGTCTTTTTTGAGACAGGAACTCCCTTAAGTCTCAGCTGGCCTGGAGCTTGTTCTGTAGACCAGGCTGGACTTGAATTCACAGTGATCTACCTGCCTCCCAAGTGCTGGGATTGAAGGTGTGCACCACAATGCCCAGTTGTAACATTTATTTGTAGGCAAAATTATGTAATTGACTAGATTTATGGCAAATAGTATGAATGCTCCCAGGCAGCAGCTGTCGCACTGTGAGATGGATGCTGCTAATCCCCAGCTGGCTGTGCAGTACATTCTGCTGAGTGACCATAGCAGACTGGAGAAGGCCAGCAGGGAAATGTGTCTTGGACTTTCAGAGGTGGGTTTAGAAGCAGACTGAGAGGAACCACACAGCAGGAATTCATGTCAGTAGTGGTGCTGCTTACAAATCCAAGGTACATAAACTGCGAGGGCAGTGTGTGCTAGTGTAAATGAGAATGTCTTCTATGGGCTTCAAGTATTTGGATATTTTGTCCCCAGTTGGTGTTGTTGTTTTAGGGGTTCTTAGAAGGTGCGGCCATGCTGGAGGAAGCTCCTCACTGGGGGGGTCAGCTTAGACAGTTCTTGAAGACTTGCCAATCTCCAGGTGCTCTGCTTCCTGTGCCTGCTGCCTGCTTGAAAACGTGAATCTCTGGTTTCTACTTTTGCTCTGGCACCTCCTTCCACCATGCCTGCCCACCACGATGGACTCTAAATCCCCTGGAAACATAAGTTCAAATAAGCTCTTTTTTTTTCATAGTCTCATTTGGTCATAGTGGTTCCATAACAGCAACAGACAAGTAACAAACACACAGAGTGTGGACAGATCTGACTGCAGATTAAAAAAGACATGTGGAAGCCACAAATCAAGCTGTCAACATACTTCTGTCTTTATCCTGATGTAACAATAACACACATGATTTCAAGTTAGCTTGCTTGTTGAAAACTCTCTGACAGCCTGGGAGATCAGTAGGAAGTGAAAGAATGGCAGTCACGCCCCCTATGGCTCATCTCTCACCAACTCCAAAGGTTAAAGCTAAAGTTGTATGTTGTGGTTTTCTAGGAGCAGAAAACTCTTTAGGCTTTCTCCTTTCACAGGTAAGAAACTTAGCTGCTGTGGTCTTGGGCTTCTCACTGTTACAGTACAGAGGAGAAGACTGCCCTGAGTGGCACTAACCTCTTCAATGCTTACAGCCTCTTTCAGAACATGCCTTGGAAGCAACATTGAGTTTTTCAGTGATCTTTGTCTTTGGAGACTGTGCACTTGGAATTTCTTCCTGCCTTATTTGCTCTTTTTCATTATAGACATGCATAAACCTTATCATTAGTAATCACAGCACAGATTCAATATTATGCTGTCATGAAACCTCCCCTGCCAAAGAAATTAGTTTACCTAAAATTTTTATATTTATTAATTTTATGTGTATGAATGTATTGTCTCCATGTATGTAAGTGCACCTATATCTTGCAATGCCCAAGGAGGTCAGAGTGTTGGATCCCATGGAACTGGATTTATGGATAGTTGTTAGCCACCATGTGGGTGCTGGGAACTGAACCCAGGTCCTCTGCAAGAGCAGCCAGTGCTCTTAATTTCTGAGCCATCTCTCCAGCCCTGACTTTTTAATTCAACTTCTGGAAGTTCTCAGGACATAATTAAACAGAATCTTAATATATGTAAATGATTGTCATGGGTACACGTAATTACATGAGAACTAGTTGTACCTAAAACACAATAATTAATATTCTAATATTTTTTTTTCTAGATATGTAGGCTCCAAATAGAAAAGTAAAGCAAGGGAATTTTGAACCTTAGAGGTAAACTGGAACTTGCTAAGGTGAAATCTTGGGTGTTGAGCAGCACTTAAAATCCTGAAACATAGAGAAAATACTTGAGTGAGCAGACCACAGACCAGGCAGGGCCAGCAAGAGCCACAGAGAGAAGTGAGGGGGAAAAGAGACACATAAAACCCTGGTGAGCTGGCCAAGAGGCAGAACCACTTTTGAGAACCAGGGATGGGGTGCAGGCCTCAGAAAGTGGAGAGAAGCTCCATAGTGGTGCCAGGCAGAGAAAAATCAAGTGACCCTCTGGGGATGGAGCTGGCTGCCCCAGTAATTTACAGAGAGAAGGGGCAGATAGAAAGAGTTCCCAGAGAGAAGGAGCAGATAGAAGGAGATCCCAGAGAGAAGGATCTGATAGAAGGAGTTCCCAGAGAGAGGGGGCAGATAGGAGCTCCCAGAGAGAAGGATCAGATAGAAGGAGCTCCCAGAGAGAAGGGGCAGATAGAAAGAGCTCCCAGAGAGAAGGAGCAGATAGAAGGAGCTCCCAGAGAGAAGGAGCAGATAGAAGGAGTTCCCAGAGAGAAGGGGCAGATAGGAGCTCCCAGAGAGAAGGATCAGATAGAAGGAGCTCCCAGAGAGAAGGAGCAGATAGAAGGAGTTCCCAGAGAGAAGGATCAGATAGAAGGAGCTCCCATAGAGAAGGATCAGATAGAAGGAGCTCCCAGAGAGAAGGGGCAGATAGAAAGAGCTCCCAGAGAGAAGGGGCAGGTAGAAGGTGCTCCCAGAGAGAAGGAGCAGATAGAAGGAGTTCCCAGAGAGAAGGATCAGATAGAAGGAGTTCCCAGAGAGAAGGGGCAGAGAGAAAGAGCTCCCAGAGAGAAGGGCAGATAGGAGTTCCCAGAGAGAAGTATCAGATATAAGGAGCTCCCAGAGAGAAGGGGCAGATAGAAAGAACTCCCAGAGAGAAGGAGAAGATAGAAGGAGCTCCCAGAGAGAAGGATCAGATAGAAAGAGCTCCCAGAGAGAAGGAGCAGATAGAAGGAGCTCCCAGAGAGAAGGATCAGATAGAAGGAGCTCCCAGAGAGAAGGAGCAGATAGAAGGAGCTCCCATAGAGAAGGATCAGATAGAAGGAGCTCCCAGAGAGAAGGGGCAGATGGAAGGAGCTCCCAGAGAGAAGTATCAGATAGAAGGAGCTCCCAGAGAGAAGGGGCAGATGGAAGGAGCTCCCAGAGAGAAGGAGCAGATAGAAGGAGTTCCCAGAGAGAAGGAGCAGATAGAAGGATCTCCCAGAGAGGAGGATCAGATGGAGCTCCCAGAGAGAAGGAGCAGATAGAAGGATCTCCCAGAGAGGAGGATCAGATGGAGCTCCCAGAGAGAAGGGGCAGAGAGAAGGAGCTCCCAGAGAGAAGGAGCAGATAGAAGGAGCTCCCAGAGAGAAGGGGCAGATAGGAGTTCCCAGAGAGAAGGGGCAAATAGAAGGAGTTCCCAGAGAGAAGGGGCAGATAGGAGGAGTTCCCAGAGAGAAGGGGCAGATAGGAGGAGTTCCCAGAGAGAAGGGGCAGATAGAAGGAGTTCCCAGAGAGAAGGGGCAGATAGAAGGAGCTCCCAGAGAGAAGGGGCAGATAGAAGGAGTTCCCAGAGAGAAGGGGCAGATAGAAGGAGTTCCCAGAGAGAAGGAGCAGATAGAAGGAGCTCCCAGAGAGAAGGGGCAGATAGAAGGAATTCCCAGAGAGAAGAGGCAGATAGAAGGAGCTCCCAGAGAGAAGGGGCAGATAGAAGGAGTTCCCAGAGAGAAGGGGCAGATAGAAGGAGTTCCCAGAGAGAAGGGGCAGATAGACAGAGCTCCCAGAAAGAAAGGGCAGATAGAAGCAGCTCCCACAGAGAAGGGCCAGTTAGAAGGAGCTCCCAGAGAGAAGGGGCAGATAGAAGGAGTTCCCAGAGAGAAGGGGCAGATAGAAGGCATTCCCAGAGGGAAGGGGCAGATAGAAGGTGTTCATAGAGAGAAGGGGCAGGTAGATGGAGTTCCCAGAGAGAAGGAGCTGGAATTTGCCCAGAGGAACAAAGAGGAAGAATTTATTTTTAGCAATACCTGTCAGCCTTTGTGCGACTGGGAAAGCAAAGGCGAAAACAGGCACTGGATTCTGTTGACTGAGAAGAATTTGATAAAGTTTTAAGTAGACCGAGGGTTTCAGAGGGAGGTAGGGGATAGCCTGAGGGTGAAAAGGCCTTAGAAAAAGGAAAGAGCAGGGAATAGAAGGGAAAAGGTGAAAGATTGACAAGAAGTTGAAACTCAAAATAATCCCATTTAGAAACATCTCAAAACAATGTTAAAATTTAAACTCCTATTGTGGAGACCTGATATTACTTTCTTATTCTGACATAGAAATGCATTGAACTTGTTATAAGGCAGTAGAGACTGTTGGGATCCCTTAATTTTCTATGATCCAGTCAAGAATCCAAGGTCAAAACCAAAACAAAAAGTAAATTGCAAGAGAATTAGGAGATATGATTAAAAGCCTGCAGTCCAGTGAATTCCCAGGTTGTCATGATCCCCTAGAATTCAGTAGGACTGGTAAGTTCCTGCGTGTCATCATTTTGAATTGTTCCATATGCTTGGATTAAGATGTTGGCAAGGTCATACAGAACACCACCATTTTGAAAATGTTACTGTCCAAGATGGCATCCAAGCCATGTGGCTGTCCCTATATTGATATCAACAACAAAGATAGAGACCAGATCATATGGTTGCTTTCTTCAGCAAGGTCACTAGCTGTGGTGGTTTGAACGAGAGTGTCCCCCCCATAGGCTTTAAGTATTCAGACATTTTGTCTCCAGTTGGTGGCACTGTTCTTGGAGGTCTTAGAAGGTGTGGCTATGCTGGAGGAAGTACGTTATTGGAGGCAGGCTTAGTGAGTTTAACAAGCCTTGTGGTGTCCAGATTCTCTCTCTCTCTCTCTCTCTCTCTCTCTCTCTCTCTCTCTCTGCTACACCTACTCCAGTGTCGCCTGTGTAAGCAACATGAGAAATCATATTCAAGGCAGGCGGGGGAGCAAAGTCCTACAGGGCCTGACCCCCTGGAGGTCCCTGGCAGAACACTCGGCTAAGATCCCGAGATTGGGATGCTCTCCTAGGATGTTACGTTTCTCTGGTGTTGGACTTGGCATGGTATTGTTGAGCACAGAAAAGATATTTTCTTTGAGGCTAGCTTACAGATAAAAAGTTACTTAAATGTGCCAGGTGATGGCAGTCACAATCAAATCCCTCTCCTGGGCACTGGGCCTTTCCTGGAACAGAAACTTTCTGTAAATCTTAAGTAAAAATAAAAAGACCTTTTCCCTAACAAAGACTATTAAATAAAATAACATGTTATAGTGTGAATAGTTATTTAGTGTAAGGAACTGTTAAAGTCCAAAAACAGGATAATTAGATAATTAGATAAGAATGGCGTTTTCTCATCCTACATGATTGTTATTGGGCAAAAGTAATTTCCAATGGTAGCCGTGTGAGACAAAAATATTATGTTTAAGAGCACAAATTCCCTTAAGAAAATGAGGTCTTTTTGATCCTGCTTTCTTACTTCCAGACAGAAAGATACAATAGATTGGATACTTTAAATCTTACATAGCAGTTGAGAATGTCTGGCCCTTTGACACTCCCTGCAAAGGCAGCTAAAGGCTAGAGTCTCTTACATTCATTCATCACACAGTAAAAACAAAACCATTAACTAGAGCAGGCACTGGAACACTTCTAGCCTCAGAGACAAAGACTGAAATCTCAACTTTAATTAGATTAGTTCTTAGAGTTAAAAGGAAAAAATCAGTAGTTTAGGATATTATAAAAATAAGATTTCACTTTAGTAATGATAGATCTTTATAAAAGAAATAAATTTTAGTGCTTTTATTTAGGATTAAGGATTTAAGGGCATTATTCACTGTTAAAGGAACTTGTACTGTGACTTGTTAATTATAACTTAGTGTGCTGTGACTTTTCAACTGTAACGTAATCACGAGTTAAAATGTAGGATTCAATTAATCATGTTAAGGAGATTGATAATCTCATTGATCATGTAATATAGATAATGGGTTCTGGTTAATGTATGTGTTTTGACCTTTTAAGTAACCTATGTGATCATGAAGTTTTGCCAAATCCTTTGTTCTGCCTCCTCCTAAGACTACTATATAACCACTGTCTCAGAATCAATAATGCGCTACAGATCCAGGAAAAACTCTTGGTTTTTTCTTCTGTGAGCCATTCACCGAACCTGTGTTTTCCTGCCAAGAGGACTCTGGTATCCCACGACCCCCGGAGGGCCAGTCGGTAGCACTCTCTCTTTGTCTCCTTCCTGTGCTCATTTCGAGATGTGATCCTCAGCTTGCTGCTCCAGCCCCAGCCACCATGCCTCCCACCACAATGGACTCTGATTCCCTAGAACCGTCAATCGTAAGCTCAAATAAACTCTTCCTTTTATGAGTTCCCTTGGTCATGGCGGTTTTATCACAGCAACAGAAAAGTGACTAATACAGTTATTTGGTACCAGAGAGTGGGCTCTTGGCTGTGAAGAACCTGACCATGTGGGTGTTTGGAAAAACGTGGAAGACTTTGGAACTTTGGGCTAGTAAAGCTGTTGACTACTGTAAGCAGAGCTTAAGGGGCCATTCTAGTAGAAGCCTGGAAGAAAGCATTGCTTTAAAAATTGTAGTTCCAGAGGAAAGTAAAGACTTAGGCAGCAACTGGGATATTTTGGCAAAGAGTCTGGCAGCAGTTTGCCCGCAGCCCAAATGCTTGCCTGATGCTAAGTTGAAAAGCAATGGACTAATGTCTTTGGTGGAGGCTATTTCAAGACAACCTAATGTAGAAATGGTGGCATGGCTTTTAATGGTGAATAATGTACAGATCTATAGTGAGGAAGAGCAGATGGGGAAGAAAGAAATGCAGAATGTACAGTTTGGACCTGAAAACCCGCACTAGGAAGATTAAAGGTGGGGCCAAGGCATGTGAAGGAGAGGTTCCTTTTGATAAAGAGATTAAAGTGATTAAGGAGAGGCCTAGCTATTTAAAAGTAAACAATGGAAAAATTGAGAATAAAGTGCTTAAGGAGGGGCCTCGAGATTTACAAGTAAACAAAAGAAATAGTACCTTCAGGGCAAGACCACACCCAGCTAATCCTCCAATTTTTGAAAGGAAAATACTGAAAGGGTTTTCTGCTCCAACAAGTTCAGGGCAGAGAAAAGTTGCAAATGTGGTTGAAATAGGCCAGGATCCATCCCAAACTTGCAGCCAAACTTGGCAGTTTAATTCACATGGTGCTGGCTTTAGAGGCACAAATGATGCAAGAGTGAAGGGGTCATTAGTTCTTCCTCCACGGTTTTAAAGAGCAGCTGAGGCCAGGAAGAGTGCAGCAGGGGCGTCCCTGAATAAAGAAGGCCCTGATAGGTCATTGTGTGAAGCTGTGAATGTGAAGCCTGGTTGACAGCGGAGACCCCAAGAAGACATTTGAGATGCCAGAGCTGTGAGATACTTGCCAAGGAGAGCTGCATAATTAGGAGTACCACATGGGAGTGGTACCAGCCTAAGGAAGAGATCCATGTTGCATACAGTCCTGGAAGAGCTGAGCCTTCTAAGCCCTTTGGAAGTCAAGTCCCAGAAGTCGCACATGGAGCTACTGGACTTGGTGTTTGCCCTGCTGGTTTTCAGTCTTGTTTTGGTCCAGTATTTCCTCATTATGCCTCTATTCCTCCCTTTTGGAATGGGAATGTGTATTCACCTCCACTGTATGTTGGGAGTATGTAATTTGCCTTTTGATTTTATAGGAGCTTACAGTTAAGAGAGTGGCCTGTGTCTCAGAAGAGACTGTAGACCTTTGAATAGAATTGAGACTGGTAAAGACTATGGGGACTTTTAAGGTTGGACTAAATGCATTGTGCATTTTATATGGTCAGGAGCCTATGGGGGCCAGGGAGTGGAATGTGGTGGTTTGAATGAGAGTGCCACCCCATGGGCTTTAAGTATTCAGACATTTGTCTCCATTTGGTGGCACTGTTCTTGGAGGTCTTAGAAGGTGTGGCTGTGCTGGAGGAAGTATGTTATTGGGGGCAGGCTTAGTGAGTTTAACAAGCCTTGTGGTCCTCTCTCTCTCTCTCTCTCTTTCCTGTGCTCATTTTGAGATGTGACACTCGGCTTGCTGCTCCAGCCCCAGTCACCATGCCTCCTGCCACAATGGACTCTGATTCCCTGGAACCGTCAATCATAAGCTCAAATAACTCTTCCTTTTATAAGTTCCCTTGGTCATGGTGGTTTTATCACAGCAACAGGAAAGTGACTAATACAGTAGCCATGATGGTGACCAACCCAAGGAGATACCTTAATGAGCTCAGCTCCATGATAAAGTAAGTCCATCTCCCACCTGGATACAAGTCTTGGGGATTCACATATCTCACAGGTTAAATGTCCACAGCAACCCGTTTTTTTAAAAAAAATTATTTATTTTTGTATGTATATGAGTGTACTGTCTGCATGTAGGTTTGTGCACCCATGTCGTGCAATGCCTCGGAGGTCAGAAGAGGGTTTCGATTCCCCTGGAACTGAAGTTCTCCTGGAATTTGAGTTACAGATGGTTCTTAGCGTCCATGTGGGTGCTGGGGATTGAACCCGGGTCCTCTGTAAGAGCAGTCGGTGCTCTTAACCACTAGGCTATCTCTCCAGCCCCCAGCAACCCTTTTTACCTTTAGAACAGCACCCAATTAAGTTAGACTTGATATAACAGGAGAAATTACCCTCAGATATGTTGGCCTCAAATAGGAAAGCAAAGCAAAGCAAAGGAATGCATGGTCTCAAATTGTGAAGGCAGCAGAAATAAATGGGAAGCATGTCGAGTGCTCACACCTGGGGCTGCTGCTGACAGAGCACATGTCTTGCATGAACATGGAGTGTGACTCTCCTTGTTCACTGAAATTTAAAATGCTTACATCCAGTTAGAAAAGTGGCTGCCTTGGTACCATATAGTATAAGCACTACTAGCTGGGGGCCCAATGGGGCCTAAGGCCCACATTCCAGGCCCCTGTCTATTCTCCTTTCCCCCACCCATGGAGAGAACCCATGGTAGAGAAAAAAAAAGCCAGAGGAAAGGTCCAGGAAAGAAATTACCTTTTAAAACCCTTTTTTCCCCCTCTAACCCATGAAAGGAAACAGCCTGAACTGATCAGAGTCCAAAATGACATCTCCAGAGAAAGTAGACTGTTTTGCTTCTTGCCCACCTGAGGGGGCGTCCTAGAATGTAAGGGCTTCGATTGGGGAGAATGGCGAAACTACAGCAATATAGACTGGACACTTATTTTATCAACATGATTGTACATACAAGCCCCCCCAGCTGGATGGCGGGAGCCTTGGGCGATGTGGGTTTGGGCATAGCTGCTTGCAAATTGGTTTTATAAGAAGGGTGCTTGTACTCATAACTTATTAGTTATTGTTAAAAAAAATGAAATTAGCCGGGTGTGGTGGCACATACCTTTAATCCTAGCACTTGGGAGGCAGAGGCAGGTGGATCTTTGTGAGTTCAAGGCCAGCCTGGCCTACAGAGAGAATTCCAGGACAGCTGGGGCTACAGGGAGACCCTGTCTTGAAAAGACCAAAATAAATAAATAAATAAAATAAATAAAAAATGAAATAAAAAAAATTAAAAATAAATAAAACTGCTAAAACAACAACAACAACAAAACCTTTTTTTCTCTTCAGTTTGAGATGCAAGTGGTTTATAGCCTCAAATGCTCAGAGGCAAGACAGCAAGATAAATAAGACTTAACAGGCTCAGCAGCCACATCTAGTGCAGCATAGAAAAATATCTGCATGGCCACTGTGCTGGATAGCTTTAGTGTCAACTTGACACACCTGGGTTGAGGGAGCCTCAATTGGGGAATTGGCTCCATTGGATTGGCCTGTGCCCACATCTGTGGAGTATTTTCTTGATGATCGAGCAGTGTGGGAGAGCCCAGCCCACAATGAGTAGTGCCACCCTGGGCAGGTTGTTGTGTACTGTATAAGAAGGCGGGCTGGGCATGAGCCAGGGGAGCAAGCCAGTGAACAGCATTCCTCCATGGCCTGTGCTTCAGCTCCTGCCTCCAGGTTCCTGCCCCGAGTTCCTGCCTTGGGCTCCCTGAGTGATGAACTGTGACCCAGGAGATGTAAGCTGAATAAACCCTTTCCTCCCTAAGTTGGTGTTGGTCGGAGTGTTTTGTCACAGCAATGGAAGACAAACTAGAACAGCCACCAAATAAATGTTATTAGAATTTTGGGATCTATTTGTGGTCGCCAAGATGATATGGGGAAAGAGCATCCCCTAGAGGTTCACAGTGTCATTCATAAAAAGAATTGAAGAATGGGTCCAAACAGAAGCTTTAGGACAATTTCATTAGAATTTAAAGAAAAATTCTCAGGGTAGACAAGCTGGGAATCTCAGCAGCTGACAGGAGGAGGAGAATGGAAGGGAGAAGTGAAAAGCCATGGGGCCATGTAGAGAGCCAGCACGAAGGTCAGACATGAGGTGGGACTCGGGGCCACACTACCTGTGCAATGAGAGCAGAAAGAAAACCCCTGGAGAATTCTGACCCCAGACTTTCTGCTGGGTCCTGACTTGGTGCTAGACTTCCCTTGTTGTCTCCCTAACCTATCAAAGCCTGTCTGTGCATCTCTGAATATTTATGTTATTTCGACAGTGAGCAGCTAACAAGCTGCTCCTTACCATGGCCCTGGTGGATCCACTTGCCCATTTATTTGGGAGGAGTTGGCGGATGGATTCCTTATCTGCTTTGCATCTTTACTGCAGTTTAAATGCAAATCCTTGGGCATGTTAAACACATCCATTTCCTTTGCAGATGCTTCATTTTCATAGCTCCCGGTGAAATCTGCTGAGGTGCAGACCTCCCCATCTGGCACCTTTCACTTGTGTGGTTTCTGAATTCCTGGTTGTGTTTCTTCAATTACCTACCACAGAAAGCACAGAGCACGTATCTTTCTGTTTTGCAGAGCCCCTAATGAGTCAAGAAACTCAAGTGGCAGATTTGCTGCTGAGAAGCGGCTGACAGTTTTCTTTCCTTTGTAGTCACTCTTGTTTGTCATTCTGCCCTCCTCAAGTTTAGAGTAAATTTCTTTCTTCCAGATAACTCTGGGGTTCGCTAGTCTTCAGTCAAATTGATTCTGTATGTAAAGATCCATTTATCTTGCTATTTCTGCCGCCCAAGTTATGTTCTCAGCTTTCCTTTGCTAGTGCACTCCGTTCTTCTACAGTGTTTCTAAAGCTGTGGATCCAGGCACAGAAGGAGCTGTGGGTGCAGAGTGGGAAGCTGCACACCAGGTCTCTAGAGGTCCAGCCGTGCCTTGGGAGGGGGATTCTCACCTGGATCTTTTTGAGCCCAAGTGTTTTCGAAGCTGATGAGGCTGAGGCAGAAGCAGGGCCTGCCCTCCTCAACACAACACCATTGTGTTCTTCCTTGGGTAAGATCTCACTCAGATGCAAAACCACTTGCATTTCTATTTGCTTGGAGTGGCCTAGGCCCCAGCTTTCCAGCCAGAACAGCCAGAAATGTTGGCTTCCAGGGCAGAGGTTTTTGAAGGCTCCCCTTCTTGCTGGTTTGATTAGGAAGCCTCTTCTAAAGAGAGGCTTGTGTATTCAAGGAGCAGAGTAGTGGGCAGCTGGGCAGAGCTCTGAGTCAGGACCACCCCATTGCCGAGGTCTGGGGGCCTAGGCCCTGCCATCCTCTGTGCCTGTTTTTATCTTAGGCTCTTTCCTTTCTGGTACTTTGACCTTGGCTAAAAGGCTCACATCTAATAACAGCACACCCAGATGGTTCTCATGAGTGCTGTTTAAGAACCATGGGGCTTTTCTAAACCTGCCCCTCACCTGTTGTCACATTAAGTCATGTGCTTGTGTGGGAACCAGCACTAGCTTAGGGGGGAGTGAAGCACAACCTTTCAAAGCTGATAGTGCTGCCCACATTCGCGCAGATCTGTTATAGAGTGCTTCTAGGATGACCAGAGGAGGCCTTGTAATTGAGCAGAACCAGCAGGTGTGGTGGGACCTGGTCCCGATTGGCAGAAAAAGCAGCTAAGCCCAGAGAACTTGGAAACTTTGAGGGGGGCCTGAAGAAGGTGGTGACCAAAAGGTTAGGGTTGGGAGGGGTAGAACAGAATGCAGAATTCACTACTGGCTTCTTTCAATGCTGTTAAGTACTGCTTACTTTTCACTATTACAATACAGCTTTCATTCTCTGACTTTGAGAACAGACTCATGAGAACCATGGAAAGAGTTCAGCAGAGCTCTTCCCGATATGTAAATCAATTGCTTCTCTACACTGAAAAGTCATTTTGTATTCAAACAAGTCATTACATATTTATAACAACAAAAACATTCACAGCAACACATAAAAGACAAATAATATGGGGCTGGAGAGAGGATTCTGGACTGAAGAGAAGACATTCATACACATACGGAAATAAATAAAATTAAAAAAAAAAAAAAAAGAAGATAAACTTGAGAAGCAAGAAAAGCCCGTAAATGGTGAAGATTAAGGACACTCGGGTTGAAACCCAAAACAGTGAAGGAAATGCCAACGGAGAAGATCAACTTGGGCTTTTATGCTTTGTGAAGAATGAAGATGTGAATTTGCTGTATATCTGTCACCAGCACTGGGTTATGTTTGTTTCTTTTTCTGCTTAATTCAGAAGATGCAGCACAGTTACCTGTGGAGGGAGGAAGGTTCATCGTGAAAAGTGAGCACTAGATGTATTTGGAATAGCAGAAGGCTACGTGATCTCTTACGCATAGTAAACTAAAGCTGAACTTCAACAGAACTCTTAAGTATTTTTTTCATTTTTTTAAATCATCACTAAATTGTATTTGGCAATTGAAAGTTGTTGCCTGCAGATAGGGCTGTGATACTGTGTTTTGATCCACAGAAGGGTGTGTGTGTGTGTGTGTGTGTGTGTGTCTTTTTCTTTTTGGAAATCCTATAATATGAGGTAGCTTATTTGGTCAATTAATTAGGGTGCTGGATGGTAGAGAATTTTGTCAGTCAACTATGTACACACAGGTAAATACTGTTTCTTAGGCAAAGGTAGCTGTTTTATAGAATTCCATTATATAAAATTCCATTATATTCCAATGCCAAAGAAACTTTGTATAGCTGTAAAAAAAAGCAACTAATTTTTAAAAATTTATTTATTTATATATTTTTTTATCAAATCTGGACCCGTGTCCCCCCATCCCCCCACCCCACCGGAGCTCACGCATTCTGCCAACCAAAGCAACTGATTTTTGAAAGAATAGACGTTTTAAAGTGAAAAAAAAAAAAAAAAACTAAAAACAATCTAGCCAGGCGTGGTTGTGCACGCCTTTAATCCCAGCACTTGGGAGGCAGAGGAAGGCAGATTGCTGTGAGTTCAAGGCCAGCTTGGTCTACAGAGTGAGTTCCAGGACAACTGGGGCTGCAGGGAGACCCTGTTTCAAAAAGAGAGAAAAAAAAATAATAACAATCTAATAGAAGCAATAGTCTAAATGAGGGTCAGGTGTGGCTTAGTAGCAAGACATTTGCTTAGCTTGTGTAAAGTCCTGGGCTCCACCCCCAAGGTGAGAGAGAGAGAGAGAGAGAGAGAGAGAGAGAGAGAGAGAATATTAGCCCTGGTCACCTCCCAGTGCAATAACACAGTCTTCCTGTCTTCCTGAAGCATTGTGCCTCTGAGCAACCTCTGCCCACTTTGGCTCTTTCCCCCAGGCTCTGGTGATCACTGTTCTGCTCTCCGATTTCTGTGCACTCATAAGGAGAAAGGGACTGCAGTGCTCATCTGATTGTTGGGTACTGTGGTCTGGCTTTTCTGGCACTCTGCTGCCCCCTGGTGATCATTCAACGTGTGTGAGTGACTCTAAAACCCCCATCAGTTTAATCTACTTTTTGTTACATCTTGCTTCTTGCCTAAGGACATGTGGTACATATTTTCTATACTTATAATCATTTCAGAAGGGTAGATAATCAGAACTCACTCCACTTTAATTGAACACAAGCCAACATTTCTACCAAGAGCAACAATCTTTAGCTTAGCATCTGTGATGGATAATCTTGATTATCAGTTTGACGGAATTTAGAATCATCGTGGAAACAGACCTCTGGACTGTTTCTGATGGATTATCTAGACTAAGGTAACTGGGTTTGGAACCCTAAATGTGGACAGTACATCCCATGGATTGCCGGGAGCCAGCATTCATCACTGTCTCCTGACCATGGATACAACGTGACCAGCTGCCTCCCGCACTAGGGTAACCCTGCCGTGATGACTGTATCTCCTCCAATTGTGAGTCAAAGTAAACTCTTCCTCCTTTAACTTGCTTCCTGTCGGGTATTTTGTCACAGTAATGAGAAAAATAACTAATACAGAAAACTGGTCCCAGGAAATGGGGCTGTTGCTGTGAGGAACCTAACAATATGGTTCTCAGACCTTTGGGGTTGGTTTACAGAAGGAATATGGAAGGATCTGGAACTTTGGGCTGGATGCTTTCAGAATTGGTTTAGGAGCCATTTATATGATATTTTGGAAAAGAATCTGGGTATATTCTGCCATATCTTGAGAAGTTGAACTTGAGCAACTTAGAATCTAACAGTTATGGACTAATTTGTTTCATAAAGGACATTTCAAGGCAGGACAGTCTTCAGGCTGTGACATAGTCACTGCTCACCTCTCTTATCCAGGTCTACAGTGAGAGAGGATAGAAAGTAGAACAGAAAGATAAAATAGGGGGAGACGCCATAACGCGCCAGGCCAGGTACACAGCTCTACAGCTCTAGGCGTGGTCTGGTGGGGGGCAGCTGGGAGAGGGTCTCGCTCTGAACCCGTCTATGGGGTCCCCGGCCCAGAGGGACCGCGCTCGGGTGAGCAGAGGGTTGCGTTTCCCTCTGCTCTGGTCCCGGCTGGACTTGTGGGCGGGAACCGGGGTCGCAGGGGAGATGCCATAACGTGCCAGGCCAGGTACACAGCTCTACAGCTCTAGGCGTGGTCTGGCGGGAGGGCAGCTGGGAGAGGGTCTCGCGTTATACCCGTCTACGGGGTCTCCCCGCCCAGAGAGGGACCTGGGGCGCGGGCTAGATCAGGCAACCAATACTCCCCCCCACCCCGCGCAAGGGATTGGCTAAAATCCATCCAAAGTGGTTTCCTTTTGGAAACCTTCAGCCACAGAAAAGAGAAGACTATACCTTAGGCTCTCCAACATCCTGCACTTTACGATATAAACAAACTGAAAACCTGAAACCTTGCCAAGTCATACAACACTAAAAAAAAAAAAAGGAAAAAAAAAAATCGAAGGAGACAACGAAGAGAAGCAACATCTGCTAATATAGTGAAAATCGTTTGTGACTTGAACACAAAAGGGCAATCCAATGCCAGGGACACGACGAGGGACAAAATGGAAAGGCACAGGAGACTCCCACACCAGCCGCCTACCAAACCTGTGAGGAAGATAGCCACGATGGGATCCCCTTGGAGGGACCCAAGGAACAGAATCTTAAAGACGAATAATTCAGAAAGCAAACACATAAAAAAGCACATTAAGAAAAGAATAAAAGAAGAAGTCATGAAACTAAAACGAGAGAGAATGAAAAACTCAAAAGGACCTCAGAGGCATGACAATGGAAAAACTCGGAAAGAACTAAAGGAACAGAATGACAAACTCCCAGAAAGAACTAAGGGAGAAAAAAAACAAAACTCCCGAAGAGTAGAAACACAAACCGGAAGCCAACCAAAAAGAAAGAGAACCAAGAAGAGATTGCGAGAAGCACAAGAAGAGATTGAGAAGCTATGAAAAAAAATTTAAAAAGGAAATAAAAAAAAAAAAAACAGAGGAAAACAAAAAAAGAATGTAGAACACTCAGTCAATCAGAAGAAAGAAAAGGAAGCCTCAGAAGTAGAATGGAGGAAGCAGAACAAAGAATATCAGACTGGAAGATAAACACAGAGCAATAAAAAGCTCAAATAAAGATTATGAAATAATTAAAATACACAAAAGTGGAACAACCAGGAAATATGGGACACTATGAAAAGACCAAACCTCCACATCATAGGAAGAGAGAAGGAGAAGAACCAAGAGAATAGTATTGATCAGACCTTCAACAGAATAATAGAGAAATTTTCCCCAAACTAAAAATAGGGGGGGGTGGGGAACAAGCCCACCGAACAATACAAGAAGCACCTAGGACCCAAATAGACAAATCAGAAAAGAAACACCCCACGCCAATCATAGTTTAAATGACTGAGATGCCCAAACACAAAAAAAGACAAATTCTGAGGGCCACAAAAGAAAAAAAGTAGTCACATACAAAGGGAAACCCATCAGAATCACAAACTTGGCCTTCTCGCCATCAAACCATGAAAGCAAGAAGAACAGGAGCAAAGATGCCCTGTGTTAAGTGGACTATGGATGCCAACCCAGAATTACTTTACCCAGCAAAATATGTCGACTATACTTGAAGGAGAGAGAAAAATCTTCCATGACATAAACAAGATATGGAATTAACATGTCGCATGGAAAACAACTCTTCATAAAGTACTTGAAGCAATTCAAGGCGCGAAGAGAGGAGCAACATTCCCAAACACCTAGGAAAGAAACTAACAAAAACATAACATAGGACAAATCAAGGCTAGAAGTCCAATGGCTAATAAGGAGAAAGGAAGCAACATCCATCTTTCAATTATAACCTAAATATTAATGGGCAAACTCCCCAATCAAAAGGCAAGACTGGGAGAATGGATTAGGAAACAAAACCCACTCTATAGCTGTCTACAAAAACCCGACTCATTTAATAGGATAGCACACCACTTAAAGGTGAAGGGTGTGAAGAAAGTATGTCCAAGCAAATGGTACAAAAAGAACGCGGGTGTGGCTATTCTCATATCAGACCAAATAGAACTTCAAACAGAAAGAAGAAATCAAAAGAGACAACGACGGGTCCATTAACATCCTTATATCAAAGGACAATTGATATGAAATTATCACAATCATAAATATTATGCACCAAACATCAGTGCACCACAAACTTTATATAAAACACAATTCTTCAGGAGCTCAAGCACAGATTAACCACAGCACACTATACTAGGGGGACTTAATACCCCACTAACTCCACTAGACAGATCAACGGGACAAAGGATAAACAAGATGACTCCTGATACTAAAGAATTGACATAATACCCAAAGGGACCTCACAGATCATCTATCGAATATTCCCCACACACCAGAGAATACACTTTACTACTCAGCACCTCATGGAACATTCTCCAAAATAGACCATACTGGGACAATAGGGAAAAACTCAACAATATAAAAGATTGATATAATCTCATGCATTTCTACTAAAACCACAGTGCAAATAAAACTCCAAATGATCAACACCAGAATTAAACCCTACAACCTAAGGACAAAACCAGGGTCTGAACTACTAACAACACCACTCTCCTGGGACTATTCAGTACAGAATCGCATTGGTGATGCCATACACGGTATGCCATGAACGAAGTCAAATTCATCCAACTCGAAAAGAATACTACACAAACATTTCCCGATGCAAACTGACCTACATGACAATGATAAAACCAACACAGCAAATCTATGGGGAATTTAAAAGCAGTCCTAAGAGAAGTAAGCCAAAAAAAAAAAAAAAAATCCCATAGTAAAAAACAGAAAGCGACACAAGTGAAATGATCTGAACACTGAGCTAAAATAATTGAGAGACAGCAACAAATGAACACCTAAACAAGCAGACAAGACGAAATACAAAACACTTCAGGGCAAGAAATGATAGATACAAAAGAAAAAACAAGATAAAAAAATCAATGAATCCAAATGTGGTTTCTTGGAGATTGATAAACAAGATAGACAGACCTCTAGCCCCAGTTAACCAAAAGAAAGAGGGGGACCTCCAAATCAATAGAATCTGTGGATGAAAGGGGGAAAATCACAACAGACAATGAAAAGATCCAGACATCATCGGACTACTTCAAAAACTTATATTCTACTAAGTTTGATAACCTAGAAGAAATGGATGAATATGTTGAATCTGAGGAATCACCAAAAGCTCACCAAGAAAGAGATCGACGCCTCAAACAGATCCAATAGTACAGGAGAAATCGAAGATAGTAATAAGTGCCCTCCCAACCAAAACATAATGCCCAAGGCACGGATGGTTCACGGCAGAATTCTATAAAAAATATTCGTAAAGACCTTACAACCATTACTACTTAAAATGTTTAGAAGGATACAAACGGAGGGACTTCTCCCAGATCTTCTATGAAGCCCAGGCATTACGCACTCACCAAAAAACCAGGTGAAGATGACAACTCAAAAGGAGGAACTATGACCTCATCTCCCTACTGAACACAGATGCCAAAATTCTAAACAGGATTCTGGCAAATCGAACATACAGACCACATCAAGAAAAATCATCCACCATACCAAGTGGATTCATACCAGAACTGCAGGGAGGTTCAACATACGAAAATCAATAAACCCATACAAACCTATATCAATGATGAAGGACAAAACCACACCATCATCTCCAATTGATGTGAGAAAATGCCTTTGACAAAATCCAGCACCCTAATGTTACAGTCCTGTGGGTATTGGTCCTGGAGGGATTCATTCCTCAATGTATAACAAAGCCATCACAGAAACACCCACAGCAATATCCTCCTAATGGGAAATGACAGAAGCATTCCCCTAAAGTAGTAACTCGGCAAGGCTTGCCCCCTGTCACCAACTCTCTCTCAATATAGTGCTAGAAACCCTATCGCTAGGGCAATAGGCAAGAAAAAAAAAAAAAGGGAAATTAAGGATTCTAAGTGGAAACAGACGAGAATGACAAGAGCCATCCCTTTTGCTGATATATATTGTCTACCAACGGATGCTTATCTGAACTCCACAGAAAACTCGTAGAAAACGATTAAGAGCTTTTGGTAAAATAAGTGGCAGGATTACAAAATCCAACCTAGAAAACTCAGTAGCCTTTCCTGTACACCAACAAACAAGGCAAAATGAAGAATGGACTACAGGAGCCTCTATCCCACTCACCAATAGCCCAACAAACACACTACACAACTACGTAGAACAAACCTAACCCAAACGCCACCCACCACCCCCCCCCGAATCTCTACACAACAAAATTTTAAACTCCTGAAAAAGGAAAATTGCAGGAAGACATCAAAAGACTGGACAAACCTCCCCCATGCCCCCCCGGCCCCCTTGCGAATAATTTGTAAATTCTTACATATGTACAGACATATGGCCACATCTATCGCCAATTGTATTGTCGCTCGAGGTGGTCACTTAGCACACCTGCGTGTGCTAGATCCGCTCCCATCCGGTAGAGAATACCAAAGAGTTTCCTTCACAGGCCTGGAAAAAAAAAAATCTCAATTCCGTTGGAAAAAACAAAAGACCCCAGGTATTCCAAAGAACCCTGAGTTAAAAGAGCAATACAGGGGGATTGCTATACAGAAATCAAAAGATACAAACTATACTACAGGGCTATAGTCATCAACAGCCTGGTAACTGGCACAAAACACAGACCAGTTGACCAATGGAATAAAACTGGAAGATCCAAACTTGAGCTCATAAAATTTTCAGCCACCTCATATTTGACAAGGGGGCAAGAAGACACAATGCAGGAAAGAAACATCTTTCACCACATGTCTGGCAAACTGGCATAACCACTTGTATACGAAGAGGAATTTAACCCCTACCTCTCACCTTGTACAAAGGTTCAATCTCCAGATGGACCAAGACCTCAAACGTGATAAACCCAAACCTGGAGTGATAGAAGGAAGCTTGCAGCAGACTTTACCAAGACTAGGTGTAGCAGAGGAAAAAGACTTCCTAAATCCGACCGACAGCTTGCACAAGAAATAAGATGACATTGACAAATGGACTCATTAAACCTCAAACGCTTCTGTACATCAAAGGCAAGCAATTAAAGGAGGTAGGAGAAATCCCAGATGGGAGGAGAAGGAGCACTTCACAGCGATACAATCTTGACAAATCATGTATTTCCGATCAGATTAAGCTACTCAAAAACAAAGAAAGTAAAGAAAACAAAGAATCATTCAACAAGATGGAGCAAGATCTGAATAGAGACTTCACAGAGGAGGATTATGGATGGCGAAAAACATCTTAAGAAGTGTTTTCAACATCTCTGATAATTAGGAAATGACAAATTTGTTTTGAATTACCACTCTGGATATGCACCTTACTCCAATAAGACTGGCTAGGATCAGGACAACGAATGATACATCTCTGGCAGAGGTTGTGGGGAAAGGGAACACTACCATTGCTTTGTGGCGAATAGTAAACTCGTACAGCCACTGTGGAAGCATGTGGGAACCCTTGAAGATCTCAAAATGAGCTTCCTTTTGACCCAGTCCTACCACTCCTGGGTATATACCCAAAGACAGCAACTCTTACTCCAGAAGATACATGCACAGCTATGTTTATTGAGCTCGGTTCACAATAGCAAAAAGCTGGACCAACCCAGGGGCCCTCAACTGACGATGGATAGAGAAAATGTGGTTGACATGTTACAATGGAATACATGCAGCCAGTAAAGAGGGACAACATCATTGAAATTTGCAGGTAATTGGATGGAGCTGGAAGACATTTATGTTTAAGTGAAAGTAACACACCTCCACGAAAAACAACACGCAATGGTGTTCCCCATCATGTGGATGTCTGCACCACACACCCAGATATAAATATTTCTCATGGGAGCGGAGATTTCAAATAAAAGAACAACAGAAAGACTGCATCAGCAAATGGACGAAATGGTAATTGAAGGGGGGAATGGGTGGGAGAGGGACACAGGTGCTATATGCGATTAAGGTGCATATTTAATTGACGTGAGCTCAGCAAGTACCCCCAGTTTCGCTTAGACACTGTCTACAGGACACTGGTGTTTTAGGACTTAGTAAAGTAAACATGTGTATATTAAACAACATTGGTTTACAGAATCTGATAAAATGGTAATGCATCTGAATATAAATGGAGATATAATTCGCTGTTGCCCACATTTGCTTACATAAAATCTGTAGAGCAAGAACTTTGGGATTGACACATACAAACTGTTCTCTAAATTTCTGCGTTGTACAGTATCACCTTGTAGCATTCTCTTTAAGATGATTTAACGTAAAAATTAAGTTGCTTCCCAAGTTAATCATATATAGTCACCCAAAACGAAATGGGTGATTTGATTAGAATCTGTGCCTTGACTCCACCCTATAGTCATGTATAATAAACAACTATCTTCTGGAGAATCAAACGCTAAAAAAAAGGGGGGGATACAGAAGACTGACACTTTTTCATCAAACCCTTGCAATTCAATCTTAAAACTAACTATGCGCAAAGATTTGTTTGTCCCAACAGGACAAAACGTCACCAACTTAATGGCTGAGAAAGAAAAGATAACAGATTTGCATTGAGTAGGATGTACCAAAAAGTGGCAACGGAAAGGCTGACCCGTCTGAACATTCAAAGGAAGAAAAGCCTCAGAATGCCTGATCACTCGAAACCCCTCTGTGGATCCTACATGTAACAACTAGTTATAATGAGTCCTAAGAGAAACTTACCTTCTAGGTGCCACAAAGGTTCTGATATGGAGAGACTTTCTTGCTTTCCCCCCCATAGAACAAGGAGAAATAATGACGATGATGAGGTCGTTCCCCAACTGTAAATGGAGACAACTATTTGTAGAGGTAATCTCTTATATAAAACCGGTTAAAAACGGCTTTCTTTAATGACTACTAGACATGGGAACGTGGAAGGGATTACTCTCTGTTCAGAACCAAATATAATACTAAAGTCCTTAGGGCTATGCCTCAGCAAAATATATTAATACGGAGCTCTGACATCAGCAATGGATTGTTCTACCAGGTGGATGTTGGCCAGGGGATACCAAGGCCCCACAAAAGGTAAGGGTCCTTGCCTCTAAGTTGGGATACCTACAGGAGGAGAGGCAATAAGAACCCTGCTGCCGAGACCTAGATTGTTAACATGGGAGGGATGTATTGAGACCACACATGCAAGTGTACAGATGGCCTCTGGAATGCCAGAGAGTTGTTACCAAAGGCCACTAAACCAATTAATAGCAAATATGGGTTCCCTTGGAGTCAAGCGACTCCACCGTCAGCACCAGCTACACCTCACCTGCCTGGAATACTGTGCAGCAGAGGCACATATGCCTTATACCCAAATCTAATTGGCTATTGGCTCTCCCCTTGGAGAAATAACCCATGCTGATGCCACAAGCTTACATCCTCTACAGGTTAGGAGATGTTATAAGCCACAGTAAGACCCTATCATATTTAACAGGGGGGAAAATTGTAATTCATGATTAACATATCCAAACATGTGTCTATGCTAAAGTAACCTACCATAACTATTGTGCTGCTTAAATCACCTATTATCTAATGCTTGTTCTTCATTAGTAGGATCGAAAGGTTTTCCTGGACAAACTGTCAGCCCATGAAAGGAAAACAGCCAGAATTGACCAGAGCCAGTCAACAGCTCCAGAGAGAGTGGACTGTTTTTACTCTCATCCACCGTGTGCACCTTTTCTAAGCCTAGGGAACCAGCCTGCGGAAGAGGGTGGCATGGTAGAATGTAAGGGCTGCGATTGGTGGTGATGTGTGAAACTACAGCAATGGTAGTCTGGACACTCATTTGATCAACTTGATTGAACAAACAACCTGTCACCCCCCACTGGATGGTGGGGCTGTTTAGGTGTTTGGGCACAACAGCCGCAGATAGGTGTTTGCTTGAAGGATGCTTTGTACTCATGGATCATCATTTATAGCTAAAAGGAAAAAAAAAACTGAGAGAAAGATGCAGGACAGTTATGGCAGAATGCATGATCTGGGATGGGGTGGGGGTGGGGGGGAGGGAAAGGGAAATAAGCCTGAACTGAATTGGAAAAAATGTATGAAATGCACAAAGCATCAATAAAAACTAATTTAAAAAAAAAAAGAAAGATAAAATAGAAAGTTTGATAAGGAAAGGTGTGTGAGCAAGTCTAGAATTTCGGTCAGGGAGAATGTAGACAACAAAGCATCAGTAATTTTTAGATTTTTCAAAAGTTTTAATTTATTATTTTTTTTATTTTATGTGTATGAGCATATTGTCTACATGTATGTAAGTGCACTCATGTCATGCAGGGCCCATGGACATCAGAAGAGGGCATTGGATTCTCTGAAACTGGAGTTATGGATGGTTGTTAGCTGCTATGTGGGTGCTAGGAATGGAGCCCAGGTCCTCTCCAAGAACAGCCAATGCTCTTAACCACTGAGCCATCTCTCTAACCCCAGCATTTGTAATTTTTATAAAGACGAGTTCCATTTAAGAGCTACTCTGGCTCTTCACAGTGAGGCAATGGGGAAGGTGACATGAGAACGAGGCCCCACTCATCGAAGGCTTCCTGTTGTGAAAATTCAATTTCATTTCACAGGAGAAATCCTACTGGAAATGCTTCTGAAGGCATTCTCTGTTCCTAGAAAGCAGCTAGCTAGGGAAGGGTTTTTCTTGAGTCAGTACACAGAAGCTGACGCAACTGTGGTCCAAGGAATCCAGGCTCCTTCCCAAACTGGCAGCAGACCTTGACAACAGCACCATATGCTATTGGTTTTACACTAGTGAAAGATACAGGTTTGAGGGGGTCCTGGAGTTTTGCACCACATTTCCCAGAAGTCCCTGAGGCTAAGTAATGGACTGAGCCCCCACAACAATGCTTTCAGAGGCCACTGTCTGAATGGATGAAAGTGAAGCCTGGAGCCCCCAGGGCGTTGGAGATGCCAGGGGCTCTCACCCAAGAAAAGCTGCATGTAAGGAGTGGAGCTGCTCCGAGAGGTGGGTGTGTGCGGTGGGCAGTGAATCTGGAAAGAGACAGTTACCCCAGCCCTTTGGGAGCCCAGAAGAGTCCATCGAGAGAGCAACACGGGGTTTTCCCTATGGCGCTCACTTTTGCTGTGGTCTGAACGTTCTTCCTTTGTGGAATGGGAATGAGTGTTCTGCAGCATAATATTTTGGAAGTATGTAACTTGTTTTATTTTGGGGAGGTCACAATTGAGAGATTTTCTTAAGTCTAAGATGAACCTCAGACTTTGGACTTTCAAACAGTTGGAAACTCAGCCTATGGGGACTTTTGAGAAATTGGACTGACTGCATTATGAGATGCCTGAGAGCCCATCAAAGCAAAAGACGGAAGGTTATAATAACACCCGAAGTTTGGGTGTCAGGATGACAAGGGGGTAAAGGTGTGATGGTTAATCTTGATTGTCCGTTCCTTTGAATGTAGAATCACTGTGGAAACAAATCTCTGGGCCGGATCTGTGAGAGATGATCTAGACTAGGTGAATTAAGGTGGGAAGACCCTTACTAAATGTGGTCAGGATCATTCCACGTCCTGGGCCTGGACTACATCAAAAGAGAGTGAGCTCAGCACAAGCATTCACTGTGTTCTGCTTCCTGATTGCAGATGCCACGTGACCAGCAGTCTCCCGTTCCTGCTGCTACGCTTTCCCACCATGATAGACGATCTCCTCAAGCTCGAAGCCAAAACAAGTCTCTTCTCCCTTAAATTGCTTAAGTTGTCAAGTATTTTGTCACAGAAATGAGAAAAGTAAACAACACAGAGTCTGTGGATTCTTAAAAGGCACATGAATGGGTCTCGTGGAGCTGAATGAGCCCAGCAATCATTAGCTTGAATATGCATTTGTATACAATTGTATGGAGTTTTCCAGAGAGAGTACCACAGCATGCATCAGATTCTGCTAGGGTTTCATAGTCACACAAGTTTAATATGCATTGCTCTGGAGCAGTGACATTTAGAAGCTGTGGGCTGTGTACGATCGTTTTAACTTGTGAATCAAATGATGCACTGAACTTGAAAGGGAGAGTTTTCATGCATTTCTAGTCATGATGAGTTTAGAGTATAACTTGTATCTTGTCCCACAGCGTCATTACTGATACTGTAAGTGGAACTGATTTCCTTCTCTGCAGTTTTTCCCAGCTTCTTTGCTGGTCTGACTAATGTCATTGAACCTGTGTTGACATATAGCCCGGGAAGATTAGTCAGGAGGACAGTGGTCTGCACCCCGTGTCTTCTACTTGAACTTTACTCCTGTGTTGCACAGGGTGCATGCCAAACATACACAAGCATTTTAAAGTGACTTTTCCATTTCGTGAAGATATTTTGTTTAAACTAATCAGCACAGTCAGTACTCTGATCAACACACTGGCCTTATAAAGTTATCTTTCCATATTGTTGAGACAGAGTCTGGTAACTGGCCTGGAACTCCCTGTATAGTCCAGGATGGCCTTGAACTCATGATCCTCTACCTCATGCCTGCTGGAACTGCAGGCCTTAGTTACCCTGCCTGGGTTTGTAGCTATTTGGGGGAAATCTAATTTCTCTTTCTACTTCCTACTTAGTCATATAAATTCCCACCATAAAAAGTACTCCTATGTGTCTAGGGCTAATTGCCTCAGGGAAGGAATATTTTGACATTATGTTAAAAAACTTGTAAGAATTGTAGCCATTAAGACTAATAATAGAGTTCATTAAACAGGCTAGATTCCAGCATTTATACAGTAGGTATGGATGTGCACAAATATGCCAACAAAAACCAGCTAGGAAATGGAATTGTTTTTGTTCAGCTCATATTCCTGAGCATGGATTTTCCTCCAGGCACCTTCTAGGCCTTGAGAATATGGCTGAGAACAACGCTGAGAATCTGTGCCTTCTCCAATATTTAAACTGTGGTAAGGGAAGACAGTTATTAGTACAGAGATAAGTAAAATATACCAAACATGCAGGAGGTCAGGAGCCCTGGGAGATGAGAACCTAGAAGGAGTGGAAGCGGGACCCTAGAGTGGGGCTGCAACTTTAAACAGGGATCGTGGAGAATGTGTTATTTGTATAAAAAACAGAAGTGAGTTATACAGGTTCTTAGGGACAGAGCATGTCAGCCAGAGAAGATCAAATGCAGTCTTGAGAGGGGGAAGTTCCTATTGCATTCTGTTACACAACAGACTTGTGGGCCCAGTCAGGTATATGTTTGTATGTGTATATGTGTGTGTGTGTGTGTGTGTGTGTGTGTGTGTGTGTGTGTATAACAAACACAGAGGGAAAGAGAGAAAGAGGGAGAGAGAGAGAGGAGAGAGAGAGACTGAGAGGTAGATTACAGCTCTGTGTCTTGCTTGTGAAAGCTCTGCTTGCTTCTAGACTCTCCCAGAATCTCACTTTCTCTAAGCTCTGTCACCACCCAGCCCCTCCAGGGCTCTGTGTGTCCTTTATTAAGACTTATTCTGAAGGCATGCTCCCTGGGAATCTGCTCCATCTGGCAGTTTTTCTCCTAATTCTGTGAAACTACACCCATTTGTGTCTAGCCTGAAAACCCACTTGGATACTGTGTGCCTTCAAAATCATCTCTCTGCACAGATCAAATGCTCTGGGAAAACAGGGCCATGCAGTCCATGGTGCATCCTGCTTATTGGGGATCTTTGCTCTTGAGTTTCATACCCTTAAATCTCCTTGTCCTAATCCCAGGCTGTTTCAAGGGCAGCAACAACAATGACCTAGGGCTGGAACTACACTGAGCAGAGAACAGAGCAGTAGGGACGGGGGATGGCTGGTTGCATGGAACAGATGGAGGAGAGTGTTCCAGAACTGGAACTCAGTTCTGGAAGTTGGGTCATGATAGGCATCATGCAGTTCAGTGGTGGTGGATGTTTCTCAGCAATCACTGACTTGGAAATACTTTTAATGTTAGTACTTATGGGATTTGAAGATCCACACAAGCTCTGGAGACACTATACCAGGTTCCCTCATACTGGGAAGCTTACCCCTCTAACTGGAAGAGCCTGCACAAGTCTAGGTTACCTCAGTTTTGGAATGAAAAAAGCATGAAATAATAGTTCTATCTATTCTATGATGTACTTACATTATTCTATTTTGTCTTGTCCTATCTTATATTTTATTCTATTAAATTGTAGTAAAGACCCAGTGTACTGGAGTTCCATCAGGAAGGCAGCTCTTTCATGAGGATTTAGATTATGAGATTGGTTAGATAGCTTATTAGTTCAACCGTGGCATGGTGAAGCCTTGATTGACTGGGAAGTCAGGGTCTGTAAGAAGACAGTTGGAAAATCAGAGAAAAGCCACTCAACGAGGGCCACAGCATGATGTGCACAATCTATGGACAGACATCACTGTCTTGAAGCTGATAGTATGTGGTTGGTGTTGGTCATCTGGGCAGACACCAGGGAGTTAAAACATCATAAAGTGAGAACAAAAATAGTTGGGAACTCATGGAGATGAATGGGATCCCATGAGAGCAAACTGAACCTGGTGTAGCTCTTGTGGACTCTAACTTTAAAGATGTAGGTGACTGGCAAATGAAGTTATGTCCTTTGTCTTTGGGCATTGCACATGTCTGGTTCAAGACTCAGAGTCACAGAAAGACTATCTGGAATCTTCTGGAGTAGCTGCCTACAAGCTAAACTACAATTAGTTGACCAAATATGTGTCCAAGATGGCACAGGAACTGATGTCCTTTCCTGACTTCATACCCACAGCCAAACTCGTTCCAACTTTCCAGTCTTGCAGAGGTCTCTAACTGCTGACTTTGATATGGTACCATACATAGAAGGGAGTTGAGTTGTGGGAATTAATGTGGTCCAATGCAGATCTGCTAACAAATCTGATAATGGGGTAGGTCCAGTAAGGCCCTGACATCATGAACCAGCTTATGGGAGTCAACTGTTAGAGTTTCTGGAACTTTCCAACTCTCATAGCAGTTATTAAGCCAGGTATATTGGTGTATAGTTGTAATCCCGGCATTCATCAGGCTGACAAGGGAAAATCATGAGTTTGAGGCCAGCCTAGGATTCACAGTGGCACTCTGCCTCAAAATATTATGTATAAGCTTTTCGTTTAAACAAATTGTGCTAAAATCAAAGGTAATTAAATAGTTGAAGCTCATCATATGCTAGTGATTTCCCAACATCTTATTATTTCCTCCCTGGAGTGTATATTTGCTATATCTGTGAGGTGTCCAGCAAAGCCCAATTCCTTTATCCACCTAAGGAGTTATTTTATTTATTATTTTTATTATGTGTCTAAGTGTATTTCCTGCATGTGTGTAAGTGTACCTGTGTTGTGCAGTGCCTGGAGAGGTCAGAGGAGGGATTTGGGTCCCTTGGAACTGGGGTTAAGGATGGTTATTAGCTGCCATGTGGGTGCTGGGAACCAAACCAGGGTCCTCTGCAAAAACAGCCAGTACTATTAACTGCTGACCCATCTCTTCAGCCCCCAAGGAATTTTTTTTTCCTGTTAGCTCACTAGGGCTCATCCATATATGTGATATCTGGCCAACATGTAAAGATTTGGGGTCTGACAATATGTGAATTTGGAGGTTCCCTCCTTTCTGGGATTTTCCTTTTTCTTTACTTTCTGTTCTACTGAACCCCTACTCCATTTCTAGAGCCTCTTGTCAGAACAGCTACAATTTACTGATACCCAAGGTGGCGACCAGCCTGGGGAATGCCCATCAGCTGAAAGCTAGACACAAGATTTCACCCACCGGATTTCACCCTTTAAGGACAAGCATACTTCCACTTCCTGTGGCCATGGCTTTATCTCCAGTACACTCCCCACAGTTGTTTCATATTGTTTTAGCCAGATTTTATAGTTTTCAAAGGCAGGTTAGTCTGATCAAATTGTTTCCCTGGTATTACAGGCTAGATTTCTTATCTAGATTTTTTTTGTAGTTTTGTTGACTTCCTAAGTCTTGTGTTTAAGTTTTTAAATTTTAGTGTGTGTGGGGGGGGCGGTTTACAAGTGGGCACACATTTGTGTGCAGTCCAGAAGTTGATGCCAGGTGTCTTTCCTCTACTGTTATTCACCATGCCTCTTTTTCTTTTAAAAATGACTTGTTGATAATTAATTAATGAATAAAATATATTCTGGCCACACATTCATTCCTCTACCATCTTCTATCTTCCTCCCATCCCCACGAGCTCCCCCTGCCCCCCACCAAGTCCCAATGGAGTTTAACCAGGGCAGTTTTCATGGGTACTGGTGTGAAGCTATCCATGGGAACATGGGAAACTCACTATTGGCTGCATCACTGAACACAGTGATTTCTTCTTCTCTAGCACCCTCAACTTCCATTAGCTCCTCTGGGTGGGATCCATGTGTCCTTTCCATTTCTGACTGAATGCAGGTCCTATGTAGCAACCACAGCCATGGTGCCCAAACAACAGCACAAAACAGAAATAATATAAGAAAAGAGAATATGTCCCCCCCAAACCCACCAGTCCCACAGAATGTCCTACACTACAATGAGAACCACCCTGAGGAATCCCAGAATTCAGTTTTGAAAGAACTCTCATAAACATGTCAGAGAACTTAAAAGAAAACACAAATACCTCAAAGAATTTAAAGAAGATAGGCATAAACTTGTGATGTAATCTCAAGAAAATACAAATATGAGGCTCAATGAAATATCAAAAATAATTCAAGACTTGAAAAGTGAATTCACAAAAGAGATAGAAATACTGTAGAAAATTCAAACTGAAATAAATATAGAATTGGGAAACTCAGTAAGTAAGCCAATTGGAAACAACAAGAGAAAGCCTTCTAAGTAGAATGAATGACACAGAAAACAGAATATCAAGATGAGTTGACATAGTTGAAGATATGGACTCCTTAAACAAAGACTATGTAAAATTAAAAATAATACAAGAATCAAATACACAGGAAAGGTGGGACAACATGAAATGACCAAATCGATGTATCATAGGCATATAGGAAGGAGAAGACTCTCAGGCCAATGGCATTGAACAGATCTTCAACAGGATTATAGGAGAAAACTTCCCTGAATTAAGGAAAGACTTACCTACCGAGATTCAATAAGCACAATAGGGCACCAATTAGATATGACCAGAACAGAGACTCCCCATGGCACATCACAGTAAAAACATTAAATGTGCAGAACAAAGAGAGGTACTGAAAGTTGTTAGAGAAAAACAACAAGTTACATATAAAGGAAAACCCATTAGAATTACAGTTGAGTTTTCAATGCAAACTACAAAAGCCAGAAGAGCCTGGTCAAAAGTATTCCCAGTTCTAAAACACCATGAATGCCAACTCTGAACACTTTATTGAGCAAAAATATCTATCATAATAGAAGGGGAATGGAACATTTTCCAAAAAGATGAATAGGCTGAAAGAATTCTTATCTATACAATTGGTCCTAGAGAGAATACTTGAAAATAGGAATGAGAATACTTGAAAATAAGAATGAGATACTTGAAAATAAGAATGAAAATGAATGAATGAAATGAATGAACATAGGAATGCAACCCAAGAGGTTACAGAAAGAAAACAAAGAAAAGTATATAATGGAAACACAAATAGGGCCACAAACACAAAGAAGTTAAAATGACAGTATCAAATACACATATTTCAATAATAACACTAAATATCAATGGCCTCAACTCCCTTGTCAAAATACATAGGCTAGTGGGATTGATCAAGAAATAAAACTGATCTTTTTGTTGTCTTCAAGAAACTTATCTCACCTCCAAGGATAGATACTCTCTTAGGGTGCAAAGATGGAAAAAAATATTCTAAGCAAATGGCTCTAAGAAGCAAGCAGGTGTTGCAATTCTAAAATCTGATGAAATAGATATCAAATTAAAACTATTTAATTAAACAGAACAAATTAAAACAGAAGAGATAAAGAGCATCACTTCTTTCTAGTGAAAGGAACAATCAATAAAGAAGATATTACGATCAGGAACATATATGCACCAAACACTGGTGCACCCAATATCATTAAGACAGTATTTCAGGGACTATAAAACACAGGTTAAACAGAACTCAGTAATAGTAGGTGACTTCAATACCTCACTATCTTCAATAGACAGAACAATTGGAAAAATATAAACAAAGAGACATCTGAATTACATGACATCTTACATAAATTGGAACTAACACAATAGTCCAGTCAAGCACCAAAGAATACATTTTCTATTCATCAGCCTATGCAAGCTTTTCTAAAATTGACCACATTCTGGGACACAAAACAAATTTCAACAAATATAAAAAATTGAAATAATTCTATGCATTCCTCAGTGCAAAAATGCTTATAATTAACAGCAAAAGAGGCTCTAGTAACTATATGAACTTATGGATATTCAACAACACACTCTTGAATGATGAATGGGTCAAGGAAGAAATTGGAGAGATGGCCTAGCGGTTAAGAGCGCTGACCACTCTTACAGAGGACCCGGGTTAGATCCCCAGCACCCACATGGTGGCCGAGAACCGTCTGAAACTCCAATTCCAGGAGAACTCCACATATAGACACACATCAAAAAGATCATCAACCATGATCAAGTTGGCTTTATTCTAGAGATGCAGGGATGGTTTGATATACTTAATCAATTAATGTAATAAAACATATAATTGGAGTTAAAGACAAAAATCATACAGCCATCTCAATAGATGCAGAAAAGTTCTTTGACAAATATATATATATATATATATATATATATATATATATATATTTTTTTTTTTCGTGTTAAAAGTCCTAGAAGGAGTTGGTCTTGAGGAAACATAATACATCAATACAATTAAACCCATAGCCAATATCATTCTAAATGGAGAAAAACCTGGAAGCATTCCCATTAAAATCATTAATCACATAGGGCTGTCCACTAGCTCCACTCCTTTTTAATATAGTGATTGAAACTTTTGCAAGATCAATAAGACAAGAAAAGGGAATGAAAGCAGTACTAATTAGAAAAAAAGAGGTCAAACGATCACAATTTGCAGATGATATGATATTATATGTAAAAGATTCCCCCCCCCCAATTCCACCAGAAACCTGGTAGAAATGATCACTACTTTCAGTAAAGTGGAAGGTTACAAAATCAACTAGGAAAAATAGGTAGCCTTTCTTTTATCCAATAACAAAAAAAAAAAAAAAAAAAAAACATTCAAGGAAACCCTCCCATTCACAATAACCTCAAAGAATAGTTAGGAATAAACCTAACCAAAGACATTAAAGATGTGTATAATGAAAATTTATTTTTTTGTGCGTTTTTGAGACAGGGTCTCCTGGTAGCCCCTGCTGCCCTGGAACTTTCTCTGTAGACCAGGCTGGCCTTAAGCTCACAGAGGTCTGCCTGCCTCTGCCTCACAAGATTTAAAAATTTTCTCTTTAAAAAAATACTTTTATTGATGTTTTGTGTATTTTATGCATTATTTTTCAGTTCAACTTAGGCACATTCCACTTTCCGTTTCCCCCACCCCACCCAAAATCATGCATTCTGCCTACATGTCCTTCATCTTTCTCTCAGTCTTTTTAATTAAATTTTTTAATTTTTAATCTCTGTAAAGGTCCATTGTTTTGGGCAGAATTTAACTATATCAGTCTGTTCTTTGACCCAGTTCCTATGTTGTTGTGGTTCACTCCCCACTGTATTGCTTCAAAATATGCCTATATAAACATCATAAATGTACCAGAGTTATGTCCTCCAGGAAGAAACTGTATGTTAACTCCAATATATATTGAAGAGTTCACATTTTTCCCTTTAATTTTATATTACTCTAAAGTATGGATATATACTTTTCACCCATATACATTAATTACCATGTCTGAAAATACATGGTAAGTTAACTCTAGGGCTCATTAAGAGATTCACTGTATTAGTCACTTTTCTATTGCTGTGATAAAACACGATGACCAAAGGAACTTATAAAAGAAAGAGTTTATTTGAGCTTACTATTGACGGTTCCAGGGAATTAGAGTCCATTGTGGCAGGAGGCATAGTGGCTGGAGCTGGAGCAGCAAGCCGAGGTCACATCTCGCAATAAGCACAGGAAGCAGAGAGAGCGAATGGAGACCACAAGGCTTATTAAACTCACTAAGCCTGTCCCCAGTGACATACTTCCTCTAGCACGGCCACACCTTCTAAGACCTCCAAAAACAGTGCCACCAACTGGGGACAATATGTCTGAATACTTAAAGCCTATGGGGGACACTCATTCAAACCACCACATTCACCTTATAACAAGTTGCTTTCAGATAGAAAGAGATATAAAAATAGCATTGCTCAGCTTGTCTTTCAACTGGGGGATTTGGTGCTAGCATCCACAAATGAGGGAAACCATTCCCCGTTTGTTTCTTTGGGATTGTGTTACTTCACTTAGCATGATGGCTTCGAGTTCCATCCATTTACCTGCAAAGTTCAGGATATCATCTTTCTTTACTGCTGCATAGAATTCCATTGTATAGATGTACCACATTTTTGTTATCCACTTGTCAGTTGAGGGGCACCTGGGTTGCTTTCAGCTTCTTGCTATTGTGAAGAGGACTGCAATAAACATACATGTGCATGTATCTTTACAGCAGGATGAGTCTTGTGGGTATATATCCAGAAGTGGTGTGGCTGGGTCAAGTGGTAGGCTCATTTTGAGTTTTCTAAGGGTTCTCCACATTGCTTTCCATGGTGGTTGTATGAGTTTACATTCCCACCAGCAGTGGACGAGTGTTCCCCTTTCCCCATAACCTCTCCAGCATTTGGTATCTTTTGTTTTCTTGATCTTAGCCAGTTTTATTGGAGTGAGATGATATCTTAGAGTGGTTTTAATTTGCGTTTCTCTAATTATTAACGATGTTTAACACTTTTTGATATGTTTTTCAGCCATCTTTACTTCTTCACTGGTGAAGTCTCTGTTCAGCTCTTTACTCCATCTTTTGAGTGAGTCATTTGTTTTCTTCTTTGTTTTTTGAGGAGTTTATATATTCTGGAAGCTAATGCACTGTCAGATGTATCCCACTCTGTGGGTTTTCTCTTCACTTCTCTGATTGTTTCTTTCACTGTACACAAGATTTTGAGATTAATGAGGTCCCACTTGTCAATTGTCGATCTTTTTTCCTGTGCAACTGCTGTCTGATTTAGAAAGTCTTTTCCTATGCCTATGTCTTGTAGGTTGCTGCCAACTTTTTCTTCTAACACCTTTAGAGTTTCAGGTTTCATGTTGAGGTCTTTGATCCATTTGGAGTTGATTTTTGTACAGGGTTAGAGGTAGAGTTTTAATTTTGTTCTAAATATGGTGATCCAGTTTTGCCAGCACCATTTGCTGAAGATGCTGTCTTTCCTCCAATGGGCTTTTTTGGCCCCTTTATCAAATATGAGGTGGCTGAAATTGTATGAGCTCAAGTTTGGATCTTCAATTTTGTTCCATTGGTCAATGAATCTGTTTTTGTGCTAGTACCAGGTTGTCTTTATGAGTATATCCTTGTAATATAGCTTGAAGTCAATTAAGGTGATGCCCCCTGTATTGCATTTTTCACTCAGGCTTGCTTTAGCTATTTGGGGTATTTTGTTTTTCCAAAGGAATTTAAGGATTTTTTTCAAAGTCTGTGAAGAAACTCATGGGGATTTTAATTGGGGCTACATTGAATCTGTATATTAATTTGGGTAGAAAGGACATTTTTACTCTACTAGTTTTTCCAATCCATGATGAACATGGGAGGTTTCTCTATATTTTGATGTCTCATTCAATCTCCCTCTTCAGGGGTTTAAAATTTGTGTTGTAGAGATCTTTGGTGTCTTTGGTTAGGTTTGTCCCCAGGTATTTTTTTGAGGCTATTTTGAGTGGGAAGATCTCTTTGTATTCCTTCTTCAGTTGCTTGTTGTTGGTGTAAAGAAACACTACTGATTTTTCTAGGTTAATTTTGTTCTTGCCACTTTACTGAAACTCTTAATTGTTTCTAGGAGTTTTCTGGTGGAGTTTTTAGCATCCCTCAGGTAAACTATCATATCATCTGCAAACAGGGATAGTTTGACTTCCTCTTTTCCAATTAGTACTCCTTTAATTTCATTTTCTTATCTTATTGCCCTAGCAAGTGTTTCAAGCACTGTATTGAAAAGGAGTGGTTGGGGGGCTGGAGAGATAGCCTAACAGTTAAGAGCACCAACTGCTCTTGCAGAGGACCCGGGTTCTATCTCCAGCACCCACATGGTGGCTGAGAGCCATCTTTAACTCCAGGTCCAGGGGAATCCAACGCCCTCTTCTGACCTCCACGGCTTTGCATGACATGGGTGCACAGACCTGCATGCAGACAGTACATTCATACACATAAAGAATAAATAAAATAAAATAAAGAATAGGAGTGGTGATAGGGGGCAACCTTTCTGGGTTCCCACCTTGAAGGGGAATGGTTCTAATTTTTCTCCATTTAGGATGATTTTGGCTATGGATTTGTTGTATATTTCTTTGAGTATATTGAGGGATGTTCCCTTCAGTCCAATTCCCTCTAGAACTTTAAACATGAAGGGATGCTGGATCTTGTCAATGGCTTTCTCTGCATCAATTGAGATGATTGTGTGGTTTTTGTCTTTCATTCCATTTATGTGTTTTATGATATTTATTGATTTACATATGTTGAACCATCCCTGCATCTCTGGTATGACCAACTTGCTCATGATGTATAATCTTTTTGATGTGGGTCTATATGCGATTTGCAAGTATTTTGTTGAGAATCTTTGCATCTGTGTTCATTTGTGAGATGGGTCTATAGTTTTCATTTTTGGGTGGGTCTTTGCCTAAATTTGATATTAGAGTGATGCTAGCTTCATAGAAGGAGTTTGGGAGATTTGCCTCTGTTTGTATCCTTCTGAATAGTTTGAGTAGTAATGGTTGTAAGACCTCTGTAAATGTTTTATAGAATTCTGCTGTGAAACCATATGGGCCTGGGCTTTTTTTAGTTGGGAGGTTTTTTTATTACGTCTTCAATTTCCTCCCTTGTTATGCATCTGTCTAAACTGTCAGTCTCTTCTTGGTTAAGCTTTGTTTGTTCCCAGAATTTCAGATATTCATCCATTTCTCCTAGGTTTTCAAATTTAGTAGAGTATAGGCTTTTGAAGTATTCTCATATGATTGTCTGAATCTTTTCTTTATCTGTTGTGATGTTTCCCTTTTCATCATGAGTACTATTAATTTGGAGTTGCTCTTTCTTTCTTTTGGTTAACTGGGCTAGAGGTCTGTGTATCTTGTTTATTCTTTAAAAGAACCATCTTTTGGATTCATTGATTTTTTTGTATTGTTTGCTTGGTTTCTATTTCATTGATTTCTGCTCTGATTTTTGTTATTTCTTCCTGTCTCTTGGGTTTAGGGTCTATTTGTTGTCTCTCAAGTGTTTTTAGCTGTAGTGTTAAATCATTTATTTGTTCCCTTTCTGTTTTTTTTTTTTAATGTGGGTACATATTGCTATAAATTTCCCTCTTAGGACTACTTTTAAAGTATCCCACAGATTTTGTTGTGTTGTATTGTCTTTTTGTTTAGTTCCATGAATAATTTTATTTCATTTTTTATTTCTTCCCTTTATTCAGGATTGTGTTGATTAGTCTCCATGTGTTCTTGTACCTAGTTGGGCTTATCGTGGTGTTCATGTTGAGCTTGTGGTCTGATAAAATGCATGAACTTATGTCAACACTTATGTATTTATAGAGTTTTTTTCTGTGTCCCAGTATGTGGTCAATTTTGGAGAAGGTTCTGTCGGGTGCTGAGTAGAAACTATATTCTCTGGTGTTTGGGTGGAATATTCAGTAAGTAACCGTGAGGTCCATTTGGTGTATTGTATTGTTCAATTCAGATGTTTCTCTGCTTGTTCTTTGTCCAGTTGACCTAATGGGCTCAGTTGGATATTGAGATCCCCCACTATTAGTATGCCAGGATCCATCTGTGCCTTGGAGTCCTGTAGAATTGTGTTTATAAAATTCCATGCACTGGAGTTTGGTGCATATATATTTATGATTGTGAAATCTTTATAGTTAATTTTTCCTTTGATAAATATGTAGTGGACCTCTTTGTCCTTCTGATTAGCTTTACTTTGAAGTCTAATTTGTCTGATATTAGAATAGCAACACCTGCTTGCTTTTTGGTACCATTTGCTTGGAATATTTTTTTCCATCTTTTCACTCTAAGGTGGTGTCTGTCCTTGAGGGTGAGATGGGTTACTTGTAGACAACATATAGACGAATTCTGTTCCCCAATCCATTATCCCTGTCTATGTCTTTTGATTGGGGAGTTTAGGCCATTAATCTTTAAGGTTATTATTGAGAAATATGTGTTGCTTACTTTCAACTTATTCTTTGTTTCCATTCTTGGTCTAGGTTTGTATTTATGCTGTTATGCTTTTTTTCTCTCTTTAGTTGCTTGGGGATAGTTGCTCATTGCCTCTGTTCTTTGAATTGCTTTGAGTATTTTCTGAAGTGTTGGTTTTTTTTGACACATGTTCTTCATTTTGTTTATGTCATGAAAGATTTTTCTTTCTCCTTCAACTATAATTGACATTTTTTCTGGGTATAGTAATCTGGGTTGGCATCTAAAGTTGTTTAGCACTGGGAATACTTTGGTCTATGTTCTTCTGGCTGTCATAGTTTGCACTGAGAAATCAGATGTAATTCTGATGGGTTTCCCCTTATATGTAACTTGTTTTTCTCTTGTGGCTTTCAGTATTTTGTCTTTGTTTTGAGCATCTAGTGTTTTAACTATGACATGGCATAGGGAGTTTCATTTCTTGTCTTGTGTATTTGGGGTTCTATGTGCTTCTTGTATTTATACAGGCTTGTTTTTTTTCAGTTTGGGAAAATTTTCTTCTATTATCCTGTTGAAGATATGATCAATACCAATACTGCTGTCTTGTGATTCTTCTCCTTCCTTTATCCCTATAATGTGGAGATTTAGTCTTTTCATAGTATCCCACATTTCCTTGTTATTCAGGCTTGTGGTTTATTTTTTTTAATTTTCATAATCTTTACTTGAGCATTTTAGTTGTTCCTTGTTATCCTGTAGGTCTGATATTCTATTTTCTGCTTCATCCATTCTGCTTCTGAGGCTTTCTCCCGTCCTTTCCTGTTGATTAGATGAATGTTCCATTTCCTTTTTCATTTCTTCCTGTGATTTCTTTAGTATTTCCACTTCCTTTTGGAGCTTGTCATTTTCTACTTGTATCTCCTTGCTGCACTGGTCTGTTTCTTTTTTCATTTCAGCCTGGAATCTTTTCAGTGTTTCCACTTCTTTCAGAGTTTGTTTTTCTCTTCCTCTAGTTATTTTCAGAGTTTGTCATTCTCCCCCTCTAGTTCCTTCCAGAGTTTATAATTGTTCCCTTCTAGATCCTTTCTGAGTTTTTCATTTTCTCCCCTTACTTCTCTGATTTGTTCTTTATATGCTTTGATTTCTTTGAATATGTCTATTTCTGTTCTTCTAAGTTCATATTTTGGTTTCCTTCCAGAGGGGTCTCGTTGTAGGGATCTTCTATAGTACTGGTCCAGTGTGGTATGGATTTATCATGGGCCTTTTCCATGTTGTTATTTTTTCGTTGTGGCTTTGGCATGTGAGTTTATTTTTTGTTTGTATTCTGGTGCTAGTCTCAAATGTTATTATAGAGACTTGGTCACTCATTGTGCCTCCTGCCATTCAGTTCCTCTATGTTGGCTGGGGGTGGGGATGGGGGGTTGCTCCCTTGGTTTGCATGCCAGTCCACATCAACCACAGTGGAGTGGGGTGGCCTGTCTGGACTTTGAGGCATGCCCTCCAGGTGCTGGTGTGTGAGGCCCATGGTCTCCCAGCCCAACTGACTCCACTGGGATCCTGGCTTGCTGCTTCGGATTTAAAATTATTTTTAATAAATTATTTTTATTGGTGTTTTGTGTGTTTCATACATCATTTCTCAGTCCAATTTAAACACACTCCCTTTTCCACGACCCCCCTCACTCATTCCAGTTCATGGATTCTGCCTCTTGCATCTTTTTTTCAGTCTTTTTGTTGTTGGTTGTGAACTTTATAATGCACATAGCATCAAAATAACAAATGAAACTCGTGATACCAAAAAGGCATCAAAATACAGTGAGACTTTAACATGGAAATTCCATTTTTTTCTCCAACTTGTATTGCATATATGTATATATATATATATATATATATATATATATATATACACACACACACAAACATACCTAAATATATACATATATAAATATATACATACATACATACACATATCACCTGAGTTGAGGACTTTCTTTCTTTCTTTCTTTCTTTTTCTTTCTTTCTTTCTTTTTTCTTTCTTTGCTAAAAGATGTCATGTTTTCCCCAAGGAAGTGCTTGAAGGTTCCTCCTTGGATTTTTAAAATTTTAAAGGAAGAGGTAGAGGAAGACACTAGAAGATAGAAAGACCTATCATGCTCATGGATTGGTAGAATTAATATTGTGAAAATAACCATCTTACCAAAAGCAATCTATAGATTCAATGCAATGCCAATCAAAATACCCATGCATTCTTCACAGAATCTTCACAGAGAAAAAAATCACCCTAAAATTCATATGGAATTACAAAAAAAACACAAATAGCGAAAGAAATCTTGGAGAAAAAGAACAACAGCTGGGGGATCACCATACCAGATCTCAGATTATATTACAGAGCTATAGTAATCAAAACAGCATGGTATTGGCAAAAAAAAAATTAGATGTGTAGACCAATGGAATACAACTGAAAACCTTTGCAAACATGAGTACATGCAGTTTCACAAGCTAATATTTGACGAAGAAGCCAAGAACCCACAATAGAGGAAAGACAGGTTTTTCAGTAAATGATGTTGGCAAAACTGGATCTCCACATGTAGAGGAATGAAATTGTACCTTTGTCTTTCACACTGCACAGAAGTCAACTCAAAATGGATCAAAGACCTCAATATAACATCTGAAACATAGAAGAAAGCAAAGGTAGTACCCTTCATGATATAGCCATAGGAAGGACTTTCTAAATAGGCACCAGCTGCTCAGCCGTTAAGGTCAACAATCAGCAAATGGGACCTCATTAAGCTACAAAGCTTCTATATGGCAAAAGAAGCAACCAAGGAAGTGAAGAGGAAGACCACTGAGTGGGAGAAAATCTTTACCAGCTAAACATCCAATGGAGGGTTAATATCCAGGTTATACAAAGAACTCAAAAAAACAAACAAGAAAATAAATGAACCAGTAAAATATGGGTTATAGACCTGAACAGTGAATTCTCGAATGAAGAAATAAAATTTGCTAAGAAACATTTTAGAAAGAGCTCAGCATCCTTAGTAATTAGAGAAATTCAGATAAAACCACTTTAAGATTCCATCTTACCCCATTCAAACTGGCTAAGATCAAGAGAACAAAAGGCACCAAATGCTGGCAAGAATGTGGAGAAAGGGAAATGCTCATTCACTGTTTGTGGGAATGCAAACTCATGCAACCACTATGGAAAGTAGTGTGGAGAATTGTAAATGAAAACTAAAACTGAATTATACCACTCTTTGGCATATACCCAAATGACTCATCCTACTGTAAAGATATGTGTACATCCATATTTGCTGCTGCTGTCTTCAAAATGCCTAAAGAAATAGAAACAGCCTAAATGTCCCTCAACTGATAAATGGATAATGAAAATGTGGTACATTTACACAATAGAGTTCTACTCAACAGTAAGAAAAAGTGAAATTATGATACTGATGGAGGAGTCTTGCTTGTCTCAGGGCGACCAATATTTTGCTGTATTGCTTTAGTGGCATTTGGTAATGCTCTCTGGCATTTCAGAGGCCAGTTGTATGCTAGCAAGTGGCGTCTCATAACATTTTTTCATGCTCACACCAGGTCTTCGACAACAGGGACTTACTGCCTGTATTAGTCACTTTTCTGTTGCTGTGATAAAACACCATGACCAAGGAACTTATAAAAGGAAGAGTTTATTTGAGCTTACGATTGATGGTTCTAGGGAATTAGAGTCCATTGTGGTGGGAGGCATGGCAGCTGGAGACTAGAGCAGCAAACTGAGGGTCACATCTCACAATGAGCACAGGAAGCAGAGAGAGAGGGCGACTGGAGACCACGAGACTTGTTAAACTCACTAAGCCTGCCCCCAGTGACATACTTCCTCTAGCATGGCCACACACCCCAAGACCTCCAGAAACAGTGCCACTAACTGGAAACAAATGTCTGAATAGTTAAATCCTATGGGGGACACTCATTCAAACCACCACACTGCCTTTCTCCTTGCATATATCCCACTTATAGGCAAAAGGCCTTTATAATTTGGGGGGGGGGCGGATTTGAAACCCCTAGCCAACATCTCCTAGGCAGAATAATTCATTGCTGATGTCAGAGCTTTCCTGTAGTAATATATTTTTTGCTTAATTACACAGCTTATAAACACTTTACTATTGAATTTGGCTCTAGATAGAGAATTGTCCTTTCACAGTTCCTATGCCTATCAGTCAATTAAAAAAGGGTAGTTATGCCTGTTTTATAGGAAATTACCACTGTAACAATTGGCTCTAATTTACAGTTAGGGAGTGGTTTCATTACCATCATGTTTTTCTTTTTCCTATAAAGGGGAGAGGTAGGAAGGTTTCTCAGTATCTGGAAGGTAAACTTCATTAGGGCCCATTATAAACAGTTAACCCCAATTAGTTATTCAAGAAGGATGCTCAGTGTCTGTGACTCAGGGTCTGAGGTTCCCTTTCTTTAATGTTCAATGGGTCAACTTTCTGTGGATTTCTTGTCATCCTGCAATCCAAAGTACTTTTTAGCATTAAGTTGGTGATTTTTTACCTGTGGGACAACATAAAATCTTCTCTCCCATTGTTAGTTTCAAGACTCAAAAATTGAAAATTTATCCAATATGGATTGGAAACACCGAGTTTTCCATTTGTATCCCAGAAAGAATACTACCCCATCTCCCCACCTCCCTCTTTTTTTTTTTTTTAGGTTTTTGTTTTGACCTATAGATGCCACAAGTTGTATTACACAACCCAAAACCAATAAAACAGGAGGCCAAGGCATAAGCTTTCATTAAATTTACCCAAAACTGTTTCTCATTGACGTATACTACTATTTGGGAAGGAAGGATAATTAAGCTTAGTTCCTTTAATTGTCCTATGAGAAAAGAAAAAAGTGTAATAAGGTGATGTTGTATATAATCAGAAAAAAATATAGAGGCATTGGTGTACCTTAACCCATAACAAATGAGACAAAAAAAATTTAACATTTTATATTCCAATTAGTTCAATTGTTTACCATTTCACCAAGCCTACATCTAAATTAACTAAAACAATTCACCTAACCTTAAAATATCCTTATACTTTGTGGATAAAGCTTTTGCAGAGTGAGTACCTGCTATATACAATTTTACCCAATAATAAACCATTTTTCTCTTTAAGCTATTGACTGGGACTATGACTTCTACTTATTTGGGAAAGTACAAAATTAAGCTTGTTCCTTAAGTGTTTCCTTACCAGGAAAAAGTAAAAGAAAGTGTTACACTGTGATGTTGTATAATTCAGAAAAATATAGAGACTAACCCAATACAAACTATAAATAAAACAACTAGCATTTTATATTCCCAGTTAGTTCAAATGTCAGTATCTAGCTCCGTTTTTTTTTTTTTTTTTTTTAGCACAAGCATCCTTCATATAAAACCAATTTGCAAGCAGTTGTGCCCCAGCCCACACAGCCCAAGGCTCCCACCATCCAGCTGGAGGGGCTTGAATATTCAATCAAGTTGATCAAATAAGTCTCCAGACTATATTGTCGTAGTTTTACCATTCACCCCAATCGCAGCCCCCTACATTCTACCACTGCCCCTATTCCGCAGATTGTTCCTTAGGCTTAGAGATGGGGCACAGGTGGACAAGAAGCACAACAGTCTACTTTGTCTGGAGATGTTGTTTTGGACTCTGATCAGTTCTGGCTGTTTCCTTTCATGGGTTGACCGTTTGCCCAGGGATAAGCTTTCAATCCTACTAATGAAGCACAAGCGATTAGATATAGAGGTATTTAAACATTGCTGTCTACTATGGTAGATTACTTTGGTATAGACACAGATGTTTGGATGGTGTGTTAATCCCTGGATTACTTTTTTTTCTCCTGAGAAAGATGACAAAGCCTTACTGTGGCATATAAATTATGAAATTTGCAGGAAAATGGATGGAGCTAGAGACTGTTATGCTAAGTGAAGTAACAAAAACTCAGAAAAGCAAGCAACATATGTTCACTCTCATTTGTGGATCATATGTGAGCATATATCCTGATGTAACTCCAGGAGCCAGGAAAATGGGAAGGATACATGGAGGAGGTAAAGGAAAAGAAAGAACCTGAAAGAGGGGGATAGGAGGGGGGAGTGAGGGAAAGCGGGAGTGTTCAGTTGGAAGGGGAAGAGAGAGGACAAGCAGGGGCCACAGTGGGGGAGTATGGAATTCAGGAGAAGGGGCAGGGTGGGAGATGGGTGCTCTTGGGGGAAGGTGGGAATAATGGACTGAGAAGGGAGGAGAGAGAGGTCAAATATCTTGGAGAGAGAGCAGAGATGAATGGAAATAGGTGCTCAGGAAGCCAGAGGGAAATGTGCTACCTCAGGAACTCCCTGAGACATGCATGTATGTTGTCTGAACATTAGTGCATATATACATATGGGGGTCATATGGCAAGGAGCACAGTGCCAGGCAGATGAGACCTCCCTTTGGGTGGTTGGGGAGAGTGGTCCTAGCGACTCCCAAAATAACAGAGGCTATTGTCAGAGCTCTTGGTTATCTCTCAGAACTAGAAGACAAGACCCTACTGCTGAAGACAAGACAGGCTTTGGACACAGACTTGGAACAATTGTGCAGGAACTGATGGGGAAGCCTTCTACCTGAAGTTTAGCTCTCATAGTTCTAGAGGGTACTATGCAAGTTGCTAAGGGAGAAAATCAATAAATGTTCCAACGTAAATCCTAATAACCATAATGACTGTCTATTGGTGCACTAGTGGCACTGTTACCTAGAGGGTAATCAACAGCCACCTAATTAGAACCCTCTCAGTTGCAGTAAACTCATACACTCATGCACTGTGCACACAGCCAAATACACATAGCTGGAATGGTCACAAATCCTTGAGAAAACCCTATCTCTGTTGTATTGCTAGACAAATGAAATTTCTTACCTAAGCTACATATGGATTCTTGTATTTCAAACAAGTATTCTGTAGACCACTCATCAAAGGAGCCTCTTTTTGCAAGAGATGGAGGCTACTGCAGAACCCCACAACTGGTCACACACAGAGAATAAAGGTTTGAGACATGCCCAGGTCTAGGTGACATAGCCACAGTTGAACCTCTATTCTCAAGGCTAATAGAATATAGCAGAATGGGGTGTGGGAGGCCAGAGATAAAACTAGTGCATCTCTCAGCTCTGACCAGTGAAGCTTCCTCATACAACAGAGTCAACACACACAGAAGGCCACAACTGGCCATGTCTTAAAGAATAAGATACTGCAGAGTGTTTCTCCCTGGATAGACACCTATATTAAACCTCACCCACCCATGGCTCAGGAACCATTGTGGAAGAGGGGGCAGAAAGACTGTGAGAGCCAGGATTGGCTTAAGAATGTAGGGAAGCAGAGTCATTCAGGTCACTGGAAGCTTCCACATGTGAACTTGCAGACATGGTGGCATTGAACACAGGATCCTTGCCAACTCAATCGGACAAGGGTTCACAGCAGAGCAAGGAAAATGGGTGTCAGGCCAGCCCTGGTCTGGGAACTGTTCAAGAATAATTAATACTGGGTAAGGGAGAATATGCCTTATTTATGATTTCTAATGGGCTGACTAGACTCCAGTGGATGGATTTGCACTGAAGGACATCTGGGTGCAAATGCTTGACTGGATAGGACCTAACGTGTACGGCAGAACATATAAGGTCTTGTAGGGGACAGGATGTAAATCTGATTAAGAACTGTTGTATGAAATGGGCAAAAGTTCAACAAAAAGTAAAAAAAAAATAAAAGAAATTCAGATTGATTATCACTTATCCAAAATGCTTGGAATATATGTGTTTTTGTTTTTATTATTTTGGAATGTTGGTATGCATACACATGAAGAGGGACTGAGGACTGGGCCCTAAGTCTAAAGGCAAAATCCATACAATGTTTTTAGTATTCCCGAGTCTTTCCTTTACCTGTCATATTAGGTTAAGGGTGGAATTTTCCATTTGTAGCATTTCATGTCTGCACTTGAAGTTTTCCAGACTTGGGAACATTTGGGATCATAGTTTTGGATTATGGATGCTCAGCCTCTACGGTCTAAATATTTTGTTTTATAAACTTATGGTTTTACATTTCATATCATGCTTAGCAGATAGGGTGTGATACTGGAAAAACTCCAAGGGAAAAAAGTTTGTTTTCTTTCTGTGTTTATAAAATGCCCATGCATGGGGTATCACTGGGTAGTTTTATAATGCAACACAATATGATTTAACTCCACAGTGCATTGAGCATGAATGAAGATCTTACCACATGTCCAAAGAGAGAGAATGAAACATTGACCATGTTTGTAACTCCTGCACTACTCACCAGGAACAGATCTTTATTGGGTAGTTGCCTGTGGCATCGTAGTAGTTAATCAGTAGTAATCAGGTCACAAAGAGGCAGAAATGACATTCAACAATAGCAGACCTATCTCTGTTCAGGGGAAAAATTCCATGTTTAATAAATATAAATATTTTATTTTATATATATGAGTGTATTGCCTGCATGTATGTAAGTGCACCCATATTGTGAAATGCCCACAGAAGTCAGAAGTAGGTGTTGGATCCCCTAGAATTGAGTTACAGATGGTTGTTAGCTCTAGTGTACGTGCTGGGAATTGAACCTGGGTCCTCTGCAAGAGCAGCTAGTGTTCTTAATTACTGAGCTATCTCTCTAGACCTGAAAAAAATTATTCTTAAGAGTTGGTAACAAGCATAAATCCCTGGCCGTTAAAATAGAGGCGTGATTTTATACTTGGTCAAATTATTATTCTAGTTCAGTAACACTATAAAGTCTAGAAAACACTGTTGGTTGCATTTGCTAATGCCATGAAATAAAGGGTGTCCACAATGACAGATACAAGGCATAGCCATAAACTCTGTCTTGAAGAAGATGGGACTCCTGGTGGCACATGATATCATGCATGAGGTCACTGGTATCAGCAGGCTTACTCTGAAGTTTTCTGTGTACAGCTCCAACCCTTGCTATGTCAGACCATCACCAACTTAGTGGAAGAATGAATGATTTTGTGTATGTGAGTTGGGATTCTCATGTGCTTTGGTTCTTTGTTGTGTTGTTATAGTTTCCCTTGAGCTGAAGCAATGGAACTGTGGGTATATTGGGTTAAATGCTTCAATTTTAAAATTGAATTTTTCTTCACAAATGCCTCCTAGATACATCTGTGTGCTTACTGTAAAGCTGCAGGTGCCTGAAAGTCTTTCATTTTTTATAACTCAAGGATTTTAAGTCTGGCAAGTTAAACTCCAAGAAATAAAGTGAGAGCTCAGTTAATAAGCTGCCAGTTTCCCCACTGTACTGCTGGAGGCTTTTTTTGCATTTTAATACACTGACTTTATTTCCTGATATTTGCAATTTAACTGGGCTTAGGAGCAGACTTGGCTTGACAATTGAAGTAGAGGCAGAGAAGACAGAATGCTCCTTCATAAAATACTATTTACTTGTCATTTCACTTCTACATCTTTATTGTTTTAGATTTTTAATTTGTTTTTTTTTCTGGCCTTTGTGTTAAAAATAAGTATCTGGGAGAATATAATTTAATATTAACCCAGGAACCACTCCTTTGAGAAGAGGAAAGGGAGGAAAGGTAACACTAGAAATAGACAGAGCCAGCTGTGGATGTATGTATAGGTTACAAATGAATGCATGCATGCACTCCTGTGTGCAATGTCAGGGCATGCAAATGAAAGTGTGTGCATATATGCACATAACACAAACATTTCTATGTTATGCATATGTGCACATGCAGAGTCATGAGGTAGTTTATAAGGTGACCATTGACCACTCTATACACACACCTGCAGTATGTGCTTTGCATAGGTGCATGAACATACCCATGTGGCGTATACAATGTAAATGTTATGCCAGTATGTAAATAATGGAAGTACATGGACATAATATATCTGTAATTAATGTGTATATGTATGCATTCAGGTATATATATATGTATATATATATCATATATATATATATATATAATTTTATTATTATTACAAGTGAAATCTGTGGGGCTCACTTAAGTTCTGCTTCTATGGGATTTTAAATAGTTTTCACGCATTAAGGACATCTCTAGTTTTTTATTTTTTAGGTTATTTTGATGATTTCAAATTCTTTGCATTTCTATAAATTTTATTGCAACTTTCAAAAATTTCTAACATAATAAGCTCTTTGAGATAGAGGTTTAATTATATTAATGGGTTCTGTATTAGTTTCAGGGTTCTCTAAGAAAAAGAAGCAACAGGGATTGTAATATTATGTGCTATATTACATTATTTGATTTGCTCAGTGGACAGAAGTTCAAGGAAGTTCAAAACAGTATCTGCACTGCACTGGAGAGGCTGAGAATCCAGGAATTGCTCAGTCCACAAGATGGTATCCTCAGTAGTCCCAATCTGGTGTTCTGAAGGCCCAATGGGTTCCAGGCGATCTGCGGGGCTCAGTACATCCATGCTGGGATCTGTAGGGTTGATCACAGCTGGCAAGAGACAACTCACCAGTGATGAGAGAGGACAGCCACAGAAAAAAGGGAGGACCAGCTCCCTCTGGCCCATGGCCTTTATAACTGCCTGCTGGCAGAAAGGTAAGCCCACATTTAGGGGTAGGCATTCTGGGGTTGAGGTGGTCCAATCTGAAGATCCTTTTCTCTTATTTTGTTCCTTAGTCCAAGTCAAGTTGACACCCAGGGATTAAACCATCACAAGTCCATCCCCTCTCCCTGTCAACCTTGGCCACCAAATAAATAGGCTCTCCTTTATGTTCATGGCTTTAATGTCAATTGCAAAAATGGCAACGGTCATAATTCCACCTAACATTTGTTATAGCTGTTCTCATGTGCAATAGCGAAGGCATTATATCTTAGGGAGTAGTGGTAATTGTTCCTTGAGGAGAGAACACTTAGTCCTCAGTATCTATATAACCTAAATATGACAATGCTTAACACTTATCTCAGTGGGCACATTTCAAAAGGGCACAACACAAGCATCCGCTTCCAATATACATTATATATAATATATAGACCATATTATATGGATATATTATAATATATTATATATATATAAACAAAAAAAAAAACAAAAAAACAAAGTTAATATCTATTATAATTTATGTTTTCTGGCAAACTGATGGCCTCGTGGCTCAGCTGATATTTAGTGACTACCTTTCTTCTACTACCATTCTGGTATTTCCTCCACCATCAAGCAAACCTCTGCAGGTCTTGGCTCTTTCCCTGGAGGAATGACCATACCTTCATCCCTGAAGGGTCTGGGGCATTTGTTGTCCGTCTGGTTTGGGTTGTTGGAGTTTCCCATTGACCTTAATCATAGGACATGGTAGCACCAGAAGGCGCCCTACAGCATATCCTGCCTTCCAGACATAATCTTCCTTGCCCCCATTGTGGAGAAAAAGTCCAATTTCCTCCTGGTAGTCTGGAACAATCACTCCTCTTACTACTGTTATTCCTTCCTTAGCCTGTTGGCTTAAGGGCAGTAGAAGCCCAAAGTGGCCAGGGGGAACAGTTTAGCTTCCAGTTCAATGGAACATTTGCTGTGTCTCCTGGCAAAAGCACCCACCCCTTTGGAGCCAAAACTTCTAGACCAGCAGAACACAAGGTCGTGGGTACAAGAAGCAAAAATTTTCCTACTGGGTTACTAGGGGGGATAGTGAGTGGAATCACTCCCACTTCCACCCCTTGGTTCCTGGACCCATGAATTCTATCAATAGGAGAAACAGTACCATATAGTGGGTGCTGATTCAAAGAATATACTGCCTGCTGGAGATCCTTGCCCCAGGCCTCCAGGGTATTGCTACCTAATTGGTGCTGTAACTGTGTCTTCAAGAGGCCATTCCATCGTTCTATCAAGCCATCTGCTTCTGGGTGGTGGGGAACATGGTAAGACCAGTGGATACCATGACCATGGGCCCACTGTCGCACTTCTGGGGCTGTGAAGTGAGTTCCTTGGTCAGAAACGATGCTGTGAGGAATACGGTGATGGTGGATAAGGCATTCTGTAAGTCCCTGGATGGTAGTTTTGGCAGAAGCATTACGTGCAGGAAAGGCAAATCCATAACCAGAATAAGTATCTATTCCTATAAGGACAAAACGCTCTCCCCTCCATGATGGAAGTGGTCCAATGTAGGCAACCTGCCACCAGGTTGCTGGCTGGTCACCCTGGGGAATAGCACCATATCAGGGGCTCAATGTTGGTCTCTGCTGTTGGCAAATCTGGCACTTGGCAGCAGCTGTAGCCAGATCAGCCTTCGTGAGTGGAAGTCCATGCTGTCTAGCCCATGCATAACCTCCATCTCTCCCACCATGACCACTTTGTTTATGGGCCCATTGAGCAACAACAGAGATAGCTGGAGAAAGAGGCTGACTATCCACAGAACGAGTCATCAGATCTACTTGATTATTAAACTCATCCTCTGCCGAGATCACCTTTTGATGAGCATTTGCATGAGACACAAGTATCTTCACATCCTTTGACCATTCAGAGAGCTCTATCCACATACTTCTTCCCCAAATGTCTTTCTCACTAATTTTCCAGTCATGCTCCTACCAAGTCCCTGACCATCCAGCCAAACCATTGGCTACAGCCCATGAATCAGTATATAGTCGAACCTCTGGCCATTTCTCCTTCCAGGAAAAATGCACATCCATGTGCACTGCCCGAAGTTCTGCCCACTGTGAAGACTTTCCTTCACCAGTGTCCTTTAAGGTTGTTTCAGAAATAGGCTGTAATGCTGCAGCTGTCCACCTCTGGGTGGTGCCTGCATAGCATGCAGAACCATCAGTAAACTAGGCCCTATTCTTCTCTTCCTCAGTCAACTGATCATAGGGCAAACCCCATGAAGCCATAGGTGCATGCTTAAGCACAGGAGGCATTGTAACAGGAGTGGGAACCATAGGCATTTGGGCAACTTCTTCATGTAGCTTGCTTGTGCTCTCAGGGCCTGCTCCGGCCCTGTCACATATGTACCACTTCCATTTGATAATGGACTGTTGCTGTGCATGTCCTACTTCATGGTCTGGTGGGTCAGATAACACCCAGCTCATGATGGGCAGCTTAAGTCTCATGGTGACTTGGTGGCCCATTGTCAAATGTTCAGTTTCCACTAAGGCCCAATAGCAGGCCAAGAGCTGTCTTTCAAAAGGAGAATAGTTGTTTGCAGATGAAGGTAGAGACTCACTCCAAAATCCCAAGGGCCTCCTCTGTGATTTCCCTATGGAAACCTGCCACAGACTCCAGACAGCAACTCTATCTGCCACTGATACCTTAAGCACCATTGGGTCTGCTGGATCATATGGCCCTAGGGGCAGAGCAGCCTGCACTGCAGCCTGGACCTGTTGAAGAGCCTTTTCCTCTTCCAAGCCCCACTCAAAGTTTGCTGCCTTCCGAGTCACCTGATATATGGGTCATAGTAACACACCCAGATGAGGAATGTGCTGCCTCCAGAATCCAAAAAGGCTCACTAAACATTGTGCTTCTTTCTTGGTGGAGGGAGGGGAGAGGTGCAACAAGTTATTCTTTACCTAAGAAGGAATGTCTCTGCATGTTCCACACCACTGAACTCCTAGAAACTTCACCGAGGTAGATGGCCCTTGAATTTTAGTTGGATTAATTTTCCATACTCTCATGCACATACGCTTTACCAACAAGACTAGACTAGCTGCTACCTCCTGTTCACTGGGTCCAATCTGCATAACATCATCAATATAGTGGACCAGAGTGATATTTTGTGGAAGAGTCAGGCGATCAAGATCCCTTCTAACTAATTTATGGCACAAGTCTGGAGAGTTAACATACCCTTGAGGTAAGACAGTAAAGGTATAATGTTGGCCTTGCCAGCTGTAAGCAAATTGCTTCTAGTGGTCCTTATGAACCAGTGTTGAGAAGAAAGCATTGGCCAGATCAATAGCTGCATACCAGGTACCAGGAGACATATTAATCTGCTCAAGTAAGGACACCACATCTGGTACAGCAGCTGCAATTGTGATAGTCAACTGTCATTCTCCATGATCCATCTGTCTTTTGCACAGGCCAAATTGGAGAGTTAAATGGAGATGTGGTAGGAATCACCACCCCTGCATCTTTCAAATCCTTGATGGTGGCACTAATTTCTGCAATCCCTCCAGGGATATGATACTGTTTTTGGTTCACTATTTTCCCTGGTAGGGGCAACACCAATGGTTTCCATTTGGCCTTTCCAACCATAATAGCCCTCACTCCACAGGTCAGGGAACCAACGTGGGGATTCTGCCAATTTCTATTTATTTCTATTCCAATTATGCATTCTGGGACTGGAGAAATAACCACAGGATGAGTTCTGGGACCCACTGGGCCCACTGTGAGTCAGACTTCAGCCAAAACTCCATTTATCACCTGACCTCCATAGTTCCCTACTTTAACCCGAGGGCCACAATGCTTTTTAGGGTCTCCTGGGATCAGTGTCAACTCAGAACCAGTATCCAATAGGCTTCAAAAAGTCTGACTATTTCCTTTTCCCCAGTTTACAGTTACCCTAGTAAAAGGCCTCAGGTCCATCTAGGGAAGGACAGGAGGAAGGCAAACAACATAACTCTTTGGTATTGTGACAAGGTCCTTCCTCATCGGAACCCAGCTGCCCCTTCATTCAAGGGGTTCTGGGTCTGTGAACTGTTGCACATCTGGAAACTGGTTAACTGGACAGGATTCACTACTGCTGAAATCCAGTGTTGACTTCCTGTCATTTGTTCTAGAGCTTTTCTGCTTATACAGATCAAATAAAAACTTAGTAGGCTTCTTAGGTATTTGGTTCCTGGTAACACTGTGATTAATTAGCCAGTTCCAAAGATCATTTCGGGTCATGCCACTCATTATGATAATTACGATAACTACACTCATCTGGCCTTCGGCGATTCAGTGCTGCCACCTGACGCCTGCCCTGAGGTCCTGTTAAACCTATTACGTGTACATTTAATTTATGCAAGTGAGCAACAACTTCTCTAACTGTAAGATCTGACATAAGATATAGAGCAAAAACAAAGCTCTTCAAATGTTCTTGCGTCTGTCTCGGTACTTTCCATCTTATGAATTCAGTGAATTCAGTCCTCTGGGTCCTCATATTGTGGAGAATGTGTTTTAATACTTTGAATCTACTCGAGCATGCCCATCTGCCTGACCCTCACAATCCCTTCATCAATACTAAGTCAAGGAATATCAAGCATCTCTAACTCGCTGTTAGCAGGCCAGGTTTTAATAAATACATCAGTCAACCATTCAAATAAACTTTTAACACCTTTTTTAACTGCTCGAGCTTCCATGTTAAACCTAGAATCTCTACTCAGTGGGCTCATATCGATAAACTCAGTCTGATCCAATTTTATATTCCTTCCATCATTATCCCACACCCTTAAAATCCATTCCCACACATATTCCTTAGGCTTCTGCCGGAATGAATCGGCAAACTCATTAATTTCTTTAGTGGTATAGCGCACCTCCTCGTACTACACTTTCTATCTCACCTTTAGGGGCTTACTTAGACTTCAATCTGGTTATAGGTCTAGAGGCAACAGTTGTTGGGCCCTGAGGGACATTATCTCCCTTTGGGAGGGGGGATTAGTTTCCTCAGGCAAGGACGGGGAGGAGTGATCTATCTTCAGGGTGTGGATTCTCTGCTGAGGGTGGGGAGATTAATTCCTCAGATAAAGAAATATCCCTCAGAATCCAAGGATTCAAAATCCTCATCATCGTGGTTCTCCCACACATCTCCATCCCAAGTTTCAGGGTTCCACCCTTTCCCCACTAGTGCTCTCACTTTAACTGCTGACACTCTTCATGGCTGGGAATTAAATTTGCATTGTAAATCAGCCAAGCGTATAATAAGGGCTCCAGCTTGATTTTCTGCCGCTTTAGCTCTTTGGCTGCTGGAGAGAAAATTCTCTTCCAGAGCACACTTGGAAAGCTTCAAACTGTTGTTTTTAATCTGGAGCTGGTCATTTTTATCACTGAGTTCCTTATTTTCCTCTATCACTTTATCCAGAGATGCTAGGAGCAACCAGGCAACATCATTATTTTCCTTATTTTTCTGCAATTTCTCAAACGTTTTATATATAGAGTCACTAAATTCCTTGCTTCTCACAAGAGGTGAGTTAGGTGAGTCAAATGGATCTATCTTCATAATTACATCAAATAGCCTGCACCAAGGATTATCATTCCTCTTCATGCCACCAGGAGAGCCTTCAGTAACTCTAGGCTTCATTGGGTTGAAGAGCTGGCTCCAGAGACTACCAAGCCCACTAAAGAAATTAATCCTTTCAATTCTGTTTCTCTAGAGCCACTCCTGGTATCAAAATCTGTATTAGTCAGTGTTCTCTAAAGAAACAGAAGCAACAGGATGAATATATAGCTATATACAATTTATTGATTCACTCTCCTGACAGAGTTCAAGGAGTCCAACAGTAGCTGCACTGCACTGGAGAGGCTGAGAATCCAGGGAATTGCTCAGTCCACAAGGCTGGATGTCTCAGTAGTCCCAATCTGGTGCTGAAGGCCTGATGGATTCCAGGAGATGTGCCAGTGTCAGTACACGTTGGGATCTGTAGGGTTGATCACAGCAGCAAGACAAACTCACCAGTGAGAGAGAGGCAAGCTGCAGGAAAAAAGGGACCAGCTCCCTCTGCAGTGACCTTTTATACTGCCTGCCAGCAGAAGGTAATGCCCACATTTGGGGTGGGCCATCCGGGTTGAGGTGGTCCAATCTGAAGATCCTTTTCTATTTGTTCCTTAGTCCAGTCAAGTTGACACCCAGGATTAACCATCACAGGCCTGATACCAATATGGAGAAAGTTGACACCAATATGGAGTTTCTGGGTCCATGAACAGGTGTCTCTTTGCAATTATTTAGATCTTTAATTTCTTCCACAATGTTTATCATTTTCAGTATAAACATCTTACCTATATTTTGTTAAATTTATTCCTATACATTTCATATGTTATTGTTACTATATTGTTAAATTTCCAACTACGATGTTAGTACATAGTAGTGTAATTGGTTTTATATTGTATACTAAGACTTACTGAACTCATTAGATTTGGTAGCTTTCTGTGTAGATTCTTTAGAATGCTATAAACAATGCTGCCATCAGCAAGTATTTCTTCCTTTCTAATTAACATGTCTCTCTCTCCTCTCTCTGCCTTCCTTCTGCAGTTCTCTATTCCTCCCCTCCCTCCCCCTGCCCTCCCTAACATCATCCCACCTTTATGTTATCACTCCTCTTAGGGTTTCCACTACAATGTTTGATGAAAGGATGGATATACACATTCTTGTGTTAGTCCCAATTTGAGAGGGAGAGCTCTATCTCATTAAAAATTAAATTTGAGGGAGGGTGCAGAAAAATTGTAAGAGCCAGGGAGGAGGTGCATGACCATAATGGAAATCAAATCCTACAGGCTCCTGGGGCCTTGTTCATATGAACCTACAGCAATGGTGTCAACATGCATAACAGCCATGCAAACTCATGCAGACAAAACCCCAGCATGGAACTGGGGAAACGGGCAGCAGACTCCAATCTTAGCTTAAGAAATATTGGCAGTTGATTACTATTAGGTGAGGGAGAGCTGGTATTCTTAAAGCAAGGGACTCTGAATAGGCTGACTAGACCTCAGCAGATGAACTTGCCCTGAGGAACATCTGGGGACACTAACTTGATACAATGATCTTAACACAAATGGCAGAGTGTATGAATTCCAGTAGGGATGTGTGGGAGGGGCCAATGGGGGAGAAGGTAAAGGTGATTAAGATTGACCGATGTGTTCTGTGTGAAATACACAAAAATTAAAAGAAAATAAATTGACTCTTTTTCTAGGTAAGGGCTTGCTATATAGCCCAGGCTGGACTCAAACCCATGGAAATCCTCCTGCCTCAGCTTCCCAGGAATGTATCAATTCAAGCCTGGCTTGTAAGCTTTTGATACTTTCATCAGATAAGGCAGCTCCCTTTTTTTGGTAATTTTTCAAGTTTCTAGCATTAAGACATTTGTCATATGATTTTTACAGAAAGTATGGATTAATGTATGATTTTTGTTGTTATTAGTTAATGTAATAAATTTTTGAGCATTAGGACAAATCTGTAGATTGTGGAAAGAGCCCATTGGATGATAAGGTATTATGGTTTTCCTATTGCTCTGTTTGGCTTTGTTACTGAGCCCAAGTTCATTCATTCATTACTTGAAAGGTGGCTCTAATAAATGGATGGTAAGTTGTTTAGAGGAGGAAAATCTTTATTCAGCAAGCCATCAAAACAAGGCAGTGGCCTATAACTGTATTAGTCACTTTTCTATCACTGTGATAAAGCACCATGACCAAGGAACTTATAAAAGGAAGAGTTTATTTGAGCTTACGATTGATGGTTCCAGGGAATTAGAGTCCATTGTGGTGGGAGGCGTGGTGGCTGGATCTGGAGCAGGAAGCCAAGGGTCACATCTCCCAAAGAACACAGGAAATAGAGAGAGCAACTGTAGACCACAAGGCTTGTTAAACTCACTAAGCCTGCCCCCAGTGACATACTTCCTCTAACACGGCCACACCTTCTAAGACCTCCAAAAACAGTGCCACCAACTGGAGACAAATGTCTGAATACTTACAGCCTATGGGGGACACTCATTCAAACTACCACATTCCACTCCCTGGCCTCCATAGGCTCCTGACCATATAAAATGCAAAATGCATTTAGTCCAACATTAAAAGTCCCCATAGTCTTTACCAGTTTCAATGCCATTCAAAAGTCCACAGTCCAAAGTCTCTTCTGAGACTCAGGCCAATCTCCTAAACTGTAAGCTCCTGTAAAATAAAAAGACAAATTACATACTCCCAACATCCAGTGGAACTGAATAAATGTTCCCATCCCAAAAGGGAGGAATAGAGGCATAGTGAGGAAATACTGGATCAAAACAAGACTGAAAACCAGCAGGGCAAAAACCCAGTCCAGTAGCTCCATGTGCAACTTCTGGGACTTGACTTCCAAAGGGCTTAGATGGCTCAGCTCTTCCAGCTTTGCTTGCAACATACATCTATTTCTTAGGCTGGTACCACTCCCTGTATGCAGCTCTCCTTGGCAAATATCTCACAGGTCTGGCATCTTGAAAGTCTTCTTGGGGTCTCCGCTGCCAACCAGGCTTCACATTCACAACTTCACGCAATGGCCTATCAGGGCCTTCTTTATTCAGGGATGCCCCTGGAGCACTCTGTCTGACCTTGGCAGCTCTCTGAAACTGTGGAGGAAGAACTGATGACCCCTTCACTCTTGCATCCTTTGTGCCTCTAAAGCCAGCACCACTTGAATGAAATTGCCGAATCTGGCTGCAAGTTCGGGATGGAATCTCTCCTACTTTAACCACATTTGCAATTTTTCTCTGCCCTGGGCTTGTTGGAGGATTAGCTCGGTGTGGTCTTGCCCTGAAGGTACTGATTCTTTTGTTTGCTTGTAAATCTCCAGGCCTCTCCTTAATCACTTTAGTCTCCTTATGAAAGGGAACCTCTCCTTCACATGCCTTGTAACCTCTGTAACTCAGCATCGGTTTCAAGATCCTTTGTTTTTAGAGTAGAGGGAAGGAAGAGAGTTTAGGTAAAGAGGCTGAGGTTAGCTACACAGTTTAGGGCACTGGTAGCTAAGATGATGTGGAGCAGGACATTGTGAAACCATGTGGGTGGTATGAAAATAATCACAAGGTCTTGATGTCCCTATAAAATGTGAAAATCATTCGTTTTGGTGCTTTGGATGGAGCTCAAGGCCTTATGCATGCCCAGCTCTAGCACAAGCAAAACCCACCAGTGCTCATTTACCTTTGTCTTGGTGCCATTGGCTTTGAAGAGGGAAGAGAGTGAAGAGGGAAGTTTTCAGTACACTGATACCGCCAGGATAGACAAGCATTCCTTAAGTAGTGTCTTCATGCAGAGTTGAGCAGAAAACAATCCAACCCTCAGGTTATGGTAGCTAAGGAGACACATGGGATGTGACAGCCCAGAGGTCACGCTTTTCTACTCTGTTTTGCCCTAGACACCTGCACAGGACTAAGAAACCAGTACTTCCTGCCAATGTGGCCTGCAAGAGCCTGGAAAGGAGTTCGGGCAGCTGTTACCATCTTAGGTAACATATGGCCCATATGTCAGAGCTGTCCTCTGCATCCAGGCCCACGGGGGGAGGAGGGGAATAATGTGTAGCATGGCTGCATGAACTCCCAAATTATAATTTTGGGTTTTATTTTTTTTTTTTTGGAGACAGGGTCTCCCTGTAGCCCCAGCTGTCCTGGAACTCACTATGTAGACCAGGCTGGCCTTGAACTCACAGAGATCCTCCTGCCTTTGCCTCTCGAGTACTTGGATTAAAGACATGTGCTGCCACACCTGGCTCCAAATTATAATTTTTATGGCAACTAAAGCCAGGTAACTGAAAGCCAATGGAGCTGAAATATTCATTCAGGTTCTTCTTCTGTTTCTGAGAGCTGAAGTGATGGTTGGGTTTTGTGTCTGTGTCAGGAACACTATTGTACTGTAGCTTTGTTTTATTTTATTTTTGCTAGTAATGTCTTCATGTAGTTTTGGTGTCAGTTAATATTGACATTACAAAATATGGTCGGAGAAGTGTCTGATATTTTAATATCTTTCAAAGGGTTTATATCATATTGGTATTGTTTCTTCTTTAGTAACTTGGAAAAATTCACAAATCAAGTCTCCGGATTAAGAGGCTTTTTGTTGTTGTTGTTGTTGTTGTTGTTGGATGGATTTATGGAATCATACTTATTTCTTTTGGGTGAAATTTGGTAGCTTTGAAACTTAGGGCCCTGTAGCTATTTACTCCTTATTTTTCCCAACCATCTGTGCTGGTTAGATTTTGTCAACTTGACACACTAGAGTCACCTGGGAAGAGAGAACCTCAGTTGAAGAATGTCTCCATGGAATCACCTGTGGCATGTCTGTGAGGCATTTTCTTTTTAAAAAAATATATATTTTGCCGGATGTGGTGGCACGTCTTTAATCCTAGTACTCGGGAGGCAGAGGCAGGCAGATCTTTATGAGTTCAAGGCCAGCCTGGTCTACAGAGGGAGTTCCAGGACAGCTGGGGCTACAGGGAGACCCTGTCTCAAAAAGACAAAATATATATACATACATATATATATATAATATATAGATATGATATATATATATCATTGAATTTTTGCGCATTTCATACATCTTACTTAATCCTATTTATAGCCCTCCTCTATCTGCACCCGCACACTCTGCTCATTGGATTTCATGCATTCAGTCATATATGTTAAGTTCTCTCGAGCAAGTTTAGGTCCCTAGATGTCCCTCAGTGTGAGTTCAGCCACTGGAACTTGTTCAGCCTGTCTAGCATCACTCCCTTAGAGGAGAGTTTTCTCCCTCTGAGACATTTTCTTAATTGTTGATTGATGTAGGACAGTGGGCAGCTGGGCCTTGGTTGTAGAAAAAAGGTAACAGAGCACAAGCCAGGGGAAGCAAGCCAGTGTTCCTCTGTGGTCTCTCCTTCAGTTCCTGCCTCCAGGTTCCTGACTTGTGCTCCTGCCCTGACTTCCCTCAGTGATGTACTACCACTGAGAAGCGTAAGGTGCAGTAAACCCTCACGTTATGAAGTTGCTTTTAGCCAGTGTTTTTATCACTGCAATAGAAAGTAACTAGGACACCAAACCAGCCCTAGGCAGCTACTATTTGTCTTTATATATGTCTCTACTGCCAGTCCGCCCTCCTTCCCTCTCCCTGTCTCTTTCTCTTTGTTTCCTCATTACTTGCAATGTGCAGAATTTTTGTGATGTTTTGTGGCTGGTATTTTTCATTTAGCATAGGTTGTCAAGTTTTATCTATGTTGTAGTATGTATCAATATTTAATTCCTTTAAATGACCAAATGGTAATCCATTGTGTGGCTCCTCTGTGTTTTGTGAATCAGTTTCAAACCTATTAAAGGTTAGACAAGTGATAGTTGATATATCTGAGTTATGAATTTTTTATTTTTATGGCTTGGCTCTTAACATCTACTTATGGATACTAGGAATTTGGTTCAAGTTACTTAATGAATAGGTAAGTATTTAAGGATGATACTTCTAAATTTTGCTTATAGCTATTTTTTATTACTATGTGAAACAGAAAAAAATACTATGATCCTGTTTGATACTATTTTTAACATCACTACTTCAGTTTTTCCAGACTCTATCCACAACATGGCTGACTGATGGCTGGTTTATACACAGTGCTCTTACTGTTCTGCATAAGGTCCTACACTCAAATGCTTTAGTTACAGTGCTTAGCATCAGGAGTGCTCAGATCATAGTGTGACATGTGTTGAGGTATAAACACCTTGGCTTCATTAAAGAGTCAAGCACTGAGGGCCTTGCATGGGAACCCAAGATGCTACAAACTTTTCTTCATTGTTTATTGCCCTCTGTCTCCAGCAAGGCCAAGCAGCATCTTGTCACCACAGCAAGGACCAGTCTATTACAGGAATCAGAGTGGAAATTCCAGAGGAAGCTGGAGGCAGAAGATGGGGTGTAGAGCAAGGAACTGCAGGACTGCTGTCAGTGGGATGTGCCTGGAATAGTACTAAAGCCAAAACAGAAATCATTGTAGACAAATAGCAGTTGCTAACTGCCATGGGATTTAATGTGCCTGACATCCATCAGAAAAGGGCTCCAGGCTTAGAGAGGATATTTCAAATAATCATTTATGCTTCTGTTTCAAAGTAAGTGGAATTGGCAGAAATCTAAATTACATAAAATTTCAATTTCTGAAAGAAAATAAAAAGTGGAATAAAATGGCTTTGTCCAGATTATATAATTAGGTACCCTTTTAATAAATTACTGCCTTAGAAAAGGTGAATAAATTCCTTTGAGCAATATATAATCTACAGAATATTTTCCCCTATAAATAAAAAAAGGTAATATGATCAACAATGGCAATGTGCAGATTGGATGATAGGAACATCTGCAGATTTAGTCAGAACAGGTCAGGGAAGGGAGGGAGCAGAGGAACACTGTCAATAGAGAGTTTAGAAAAGTAATCAGAATCTGCCTACTTCGAGTTATCACTGGACTCTATCTTTGTTAGTTAAGATATAGACCAGGGTTGACAAACATTCTCTGCGAATGGTGGCTAGCTAAAAAAGCAAAACAAAACAAAGCATACAAAAAATTATAGGTTTTGTGGGCTTGAATGTCTACTGGTACACCTCTACCTGCTCCTGTGAGTCCCTCAAGGCACATCAACTCTCCCTGGACACTGGACACAGGTTAAGTGTCGCTAAAGCATTGTTAAAATAAGACTAGTGCTAATGGTAAGTTCTTATTGCAAACACTCCTGATGTTCATTTTCTGGTAAATAAGGAAAGAGATTGATTGAAGGATGGGGACTTCCTGATTGGTAGCTGTTGGGCTCTGCCTCCTTGAGCAGAATTGTTAGTCAAACACCAAACTGGACCACCCTTAAGACATCATCAGACATTAAGATTACTCCACAGATGTCTTGAAGAAACCAGTGATCACTGATGGCTCTGGTCCTGAAGGGGCTGCCCAGCCAGAGCTGTTTCAATTTGTACCAGACCTTTTGCTAACTCTATACGACCAGCAACCATTTTCATCGAAGCCATGGGAGGAATATTTCCCCCATTGGCCCAAGCAGAGTGACTGGTTCAAAGAGGGCAGCACTGAGATTGGTGCAAACACAAATCTCCATGTGTGTGCAAGATGTACTGTGATTGGTGTAAACACAAATCCTCATTACATGGAAGGTATGCTGTGATTGGTGTCAAAACAAAGCCTCGTTTACCAGGTGTGCTCTTATTCATGCAAAGAACCTTCTCTGTTAAGGTTCACTTGATGATAAATTCTCTTGCATTGCCTCCTCTGGTGTTGCACAATAAAAGACTCTAGTGCTTTTATTTTGTCTACTTTTAGAACAGGCTTATCTGATAACACTGAAAAGGAAGCAGGAGAAATAGAAGAGTGACAGTAATAGTATGGGCAGTGATGACTGAGCAGTCAGCAGACTAAGTTGTGAAACTGGAAGGCAAGGTTGGGGAGACGGCTCAGTGGGTACAGTGCTTGCTGACAGTCAAGAGAATCTGAGTATGGATCCTCTTAAAAGGAATGTATATACAAAGGATACCTCTGGATCCATATGCAAAGCCTAGCAAGAAAGCATGGATCTGTAAGTTCAGCACTAGGCAGGCAGAGACAGGACGATTCCTGGGGCTTGCTGGGCAGCCAGCATAGCTAATCGGTGAGAGATCCTGCCTCATAAAATAAGGTGGAGAAGATGCCTGATGCTGACTTCTGGTACACACACACACAGGCACATGCACACACATACACATGCACACACACATGCACACACACACACACACACACACATGCTAGCACACGGACACACAAGTAGATGGATAACTGGCTCCTTGACAGCTGAAGAAGAGGGTAGCTAAGCAAGCTAAACTGCCTCCAAAAGGACAAAGTAGCTGGACGGTTGGTGGTTGAAGATGCAGCCTGTTAGTTTTTTTTTTTTTTAATCAAATCTAGACCCGTGTCCCCCAACCTATCCCCCCACCCCACCAGAGCTCATGGATTTTGCCAAACATGCTTTTCATCTCTTTCTCAGTCTTTCTCAATATTCTCCATGTGGAAGTTGACTGTATTGAGCAGAAGTTCACTGTTTCAGTCAGTTCTTCAATGCAGACCTTTCTGTTGTTGTTGTTGTTGTTGCTGTTGTTGTTGATGTTGTTGTTGTTGTTGTGGTTTCCAATATGCCTCACTCCCAACTGCTTTGGACAAAAGCTCAAGGGGCCATGCAAAGGAAATACTTACAACTAGGTAATTGGCACTAGCATCCACAGATGAGGGATACCATTCATCGTTTGCTTTTCTGGGACTGTGTTACTTCACTCAGCATGATGTCCTCTAGCTCCAGCCATTTTCCTGCAAAGCTCATGATGTCATCTTTCTTTACTGCTGCATAGAACTCCATTGTGTAGATGTGCCACATTTTCTCTATCCACTCATCAGTTGAGGGGCATTTGGGTTGGTTCCAGCTCCTTGCTATTGTGAAGAGAGCTGAAATAAACATGGCTGTGCATGTATCTCTGCGGTGGGGTGAGTTTTGAGGGTACATGCCTAGGGGTGGTATGGCTGAGTCGAGTGGAAAGTTCATTCCAAGTTTTCTAAGGGTTCTCCACACTCTTTTCCATAGTGGCTGTATGAGTTTATATTCCCACCAGAAGTGGATGAGTGTTCCCTTTCCCCCACAACCTCTCCAGCACTTGGTATTTGTTTTCTGGATCCTAGCCAGTCTTATTGGAGTAAGATGATATCTTAAATTGGTTTTGACTTGCATTCCCTTAATGATTAGTGATGTTGAACACTTCTTAAGGTGTTTCTCAGCCATCTCTAATTCCTCACTTGTGAAGTCTCTGTTCAGATCTTTGCTCCATCTATTGAGAGGGTCATTTGTTTTCTTTATTCTTTATTTTTTGAGTAGTTTATATATTCTGGAAATCAATGCTTTGTCAGATGTTTCTGTGGTGAAGCTTTCCTCCCAGTCTGTGAGATTTCTCTTCCCTTCCTTGATTGTCTCTTTTGATGTACAGAAGCTTTTGATTTTAATGAGGTCCCATTTGTCAATTGTCGACCTTAATTCTTGCGCAGCTGCTGTCTGATTTAGGATGTCTTTTCCTATGCCTATATCTTGTAGTCTGTTGCCAACTTTTTCTTCTATCGCCTTCAGAGTTTGGGGATTCATGTTGAAGTCTTTGATCCAGCTGGAGTTGACTTTTGTACAGGGTGAGAGGTAGGGGTTTAATTTCATTCTTCTACAAGCAGTGATCCAGTTTTGCCAACACCACTTGCTGAAGATGCTGTCTTTTCTCTATTGTGTCTTCTTGGCTTCCTTGTCAAATATGAGATGGCTGAATCATTTGGACCTTCAGTTTTGTTCCATTGGCCAACAGGTCTGTTTTTGTTCCAGTACCAGGCTGTTTTTATGACTAAAGCGCTGTAGTATAGTTTTAAATCTGGTATAGAGATCCCCCTGTAGGTCTTTTCACTCAGGGTTGTTTTGGATATTTGGGGTCTATTATCTTTCCAAATGAATTTAAGGACTTTTTTTTTACAGGCCTGTGAAGAAACTCTTGGGGATTTTGTTTGGGCTTGTGTTAAATCTATACAAGAGTTTCAGTAGAATGACATTTTTACAATATTAGCTTTCCCAATCCATAAGCATGGGAGGTTTTTCCGTCTTCTGTTGTCTTCTTCAATTTATTTCTTTAAAGGTTTAAAATTTTTGTTGTAGACATCTTTGGTGTCTTTAGTTAGGTGTGTTCCTAGGTATTTTATTTTTTTGAAGCTATTGTGAGTGGGAAGTTTTCTTTGAATTCCTTCTCCAGTTGCTTGTTGTTGGTGTAAAGAAAGGCCATTGATTTATTTAAGGTTAATTTTGTCTGAAGCTGTTACTCATTTCTAGGAGTTTTCTGGTGGAGTTTTTAGCATCCCTTAAGTAAATAATCATATCATCAGCAAATAGGGATAGTTTGACTTCCTCTTTTCCAATTAGTACTCCTTTAATATCCTTTTCTTGCCTTATTGCTCTAGCAAGTGTTTCAAGCACTATATTGAAGAGGAGTGGTGACGGGGCAGCCTTGCTGAGTTCCTACCTTTAAAGGGAATGTTTCTGTCATTTCCCCATTTAGGATGATATTGGCTGTGGGTTTCCTGTATATGGCTTTGATTACATTGAGGAATGATCCCTCCAATCCAATTCCTTCTAGAAATTTAAGCATGAAGGGATGCTGGATTTTGTCAAAGGCTTTTTCAGCATAAATTGTAATGATGGTATGGTTTTTGTCTTTCATTCCATTTATGTGTTTGATGATGTTTATTGATTTTCATATGTTGAACCATCCCTGCATCTCTGGTATGAGTCCAACTTGGTCATGGTGGATGATCTTCTTGATATGGGTCTGAATGTGATTTGCCAGTATACTGTTTAGAATTTTGGCATCTGTGTTCATTAGGGAGATGGGTCTATAATTCTCCTTTTAAGTTGTATCTTTGCCTGGTTTTGGTAATAGAGTGATGCTGGCTTCATAGAAGGAATTTGGGAGAATTCCCTCCATTTGTATCCTTCTAAACAATTTCAGTAATAATGGTTGTAGGTCTTTTTGAAATGTTTTATAGAATTCTGTTGTGAAACCTTCTGGGCCTGGGCTTTTTTTAGTTGGGAGGTTTCTTATTACATCTTGAATTTCTTCATATATTATGGGTCTGTTTAAACTGTCGATCTCTTCTTTGTTGAGCTTTGGTGATTCCCAGGATTTCAGATATTCATCCATTTCGTCTAGGTTTTCAAACTTGGTAGAGTATAGGTTTTTGAAGTATTCCAGTATGATTTTCTGGATCTTTTCCTTGTCTGTTGTGATATTTCCCTTTTCATCAAGGATTGTATTGATTTGGAGTTGTTCCTTCTTTCTTTTGGTTAACTGGGCTAGAGGTCGTCTATCTTGTTTATTCTCTCAAAGAACCAACTTTTGGATTCATTGATTTTTTTTTTTTGTATTGTTTCCTTTGTTTCTATTTCATTGATTTCTGCTCTGATTTTTGTTATTTCTTCCTGTCTGTTGCGTTTAGGGTTCATCTGTTGTTGCCTCTCAAGTGCTTTTAGCTGCAGTGTTAGATCATTCACTTGTGCTCTTTCTGTTTTTCTAGTGTAGGCACCCAGGGCTAAAAACTTCCCTCTTAGGACTGCTTTTAAGGTATCCCATAGGTTTTGTTGTGTTGTATTGTCATTGTCATTCAGTTCCAGGAATGCTTTTATTTCTTTCTTTATCTCTTCCTTGACCCATTCATTATTCAAGAGTGTGTTGTTTAGTCTCCATGTGTTCTTGTCAGCAGCAGGGCTTATCCTGGTGTTGATGTTGAGCTTTATTGCATTGTGGTCTGATAGAATGCATGAAATTATTTCAATCTTTTTGTATTTTTGGAGGTTTTTCTGTGTCCCAGTATATGGTCTATTTTGGAGAATGTTCCGTGGGGTACTGAGTAGAAAGTGTATTCTCTGATATTAGGGTAGAATATTCAGTAGAGGTCTATGAGTTCCATTTGGTGTATGATATCATTCAGTTCAGATGTCTCTCTTTATTCTTTGTCCTGTTGACCTGTCCAAAGGGCTCAGTGGCATATTGAAGTCCCCTACTATGAGTGTACTGGGGTTAGTGTGTGACTTGTGGTCCTGGAGAATTATCTTTATAAAGTTTGTTGCACCAGTGTTTGGGGCATATATATTCATAATTGTGAAATCTTCTTGGTGAATTGTTCCTTTGATAAAAATGTAATGGCCTTCATTGTCTCTTCTGACTTCTTTTACTTTGAAGTCTATTTTGTCTGATATTAAAATAGTAACACCTGCTTTCTTTTTGGTACCATTTGCTTAGAATACTTTTTTCCATCCTTTCACTTTAAGGTGGTACCTGTCCTTGAAGGTAAGATGTATTTCTTGTAGACAGCATATGGATGGATTCTGTTTCCTAATCCAATCTCTCATTCTATGTGTTTTGATTGAGGAATTTAGTCCATTAATATTTAAGGTTATGACTGATAGGTTTGTGCTGCTTCCTTTTGCCTTAATATCCATTTGTGGTTTGGGTTTAGGTATCTACTTCTGCAGTTATGCTTTTATTGATTTCTCTTTCTAGGTGCCTGGGGATAGTTGCTCCTTTATTCTGTCCTTTGAATTGCTTCAAGTATTCTCCGAAGGTTTGGTTTTCTGGACATGTATTCTTTCAACTTTTGTCATGGAAGGTTTTCCTCTCTCCTTTAACTATAATTGACATTTTTGCTGAGTATAGTAACCTGGGTTGGCATCTATTGTCTTTTATCACTGGGAATGCATCGCTCCACGTTCTTCTTGCTTTCATAGTTTGCATTGAGAAGTCAGTTGTAATTCTGATAGGTTTCCCCTTATAGGTCACTTGTTGTTTTTCTCATGTGGCTTTAAGGATTTTGTCTTTGTTTTGGGTGTCTAGCATTTTAACTATGATGTGGCATGGAGAGTTTCTTTTCTGATCTTGTCTGTTTGGGGTTCTATGTGCTTCTTGTATTTGTAATTGTTTGTCTTTTTTTAGTTTGGGGAAGTTTTCATCTATCATTCTGTTGAAGATCCAAGCAATATCATTCTCTTGGGATTCTTCTTCCTTTATTCTTATGATGCGGAGGTTTGACCTTTTCATAGTGTCCCACAGCTCCTGGTTGTTCCACTTTTGTGTGTCTTTAAATTTTTCATAATCTTTACTTGAGGTTTTTAGTTGTTCTGTGTTATCTTCCAGGTCTGGTATTCTTGTTATGCTTCCTCCATTCTGCTTCTGAAGCTTTTTCCATTCCTTTCCTCTTGACTGGATGAGTGTTTGATATCCTTTTTAATTTCCTCTTCTGATTTCTTTAGTATTTCTACTTCCTTTTGGAGCTTCTCAATCTCTTCCTGTAGCTCTTTGCTTCGGTGGTTGGTTTCCTTATCTTTTTCATCATGGGATCTTTTCAGTGTTTCTACTTCCTTCTGGAGTTTGTCATTCTCTCTCTCTAGGACCTTCTTGAGTTCTTCATTCTCTTTTCTTAGTTCTTTGATTTGCTCTTTATAATCTTGTAGTTCTTTATATATGTTCCCAATTGTGTTTCTGATAGTTGAGTCCTAGGCCATCCCGAGGGGTATCCCACTGTAGGAATCTTCCATAGTGTTGGTAGAGCTTGGTGAGGGATTATCCTGCACCTTTCCCATATTGTCTCTTCTTCATGTTCCTGGCATATGGGCTTCTCTTTGCCTGTATTCCAATGTGGGTCCCAAGTGCCTCTTCACTGTATTGAAGGCTTGCTTTACTTGCCTCCTTCAGATGCCTTCGTAATCCCAGTTTCCTGGAGTGGGGGTGGGGTTGGGAGGTGGGGGGTGGTCTTTAGCCCACACCCAAGTACCTGGGCTTCAGCTGGTCTCGGGAGATCTCAGATCTCAAGACTCACAGAAACCTACCTTTTATACCAGCTGGGAGGATAACCCCACCCCCACAGCCACAAAAGCCAATTAAGCCAAAGACAACTGGATTAATGGATTAACTAGATTAAGACAAACAAGACTCAGCCTTGCTGAAGCACCCAGCTCCTACGTACCTACCTGTGCTTGCTTCAGCCAGTCTTGGGAGATCTCAGATCCGCAGCCTGTTAGTTTGAAAGAGTGCTCAGCACAGGATCTAGGGAGATAGTGAAAGCAGGGAAGATGGAGAGATGAAATGGAAGGGCCGAAAACTGTGAAAGGCAAAGGAGGGAAACTGCATCCTTGGATGGTGGGAGAGCTCCAGGGAGCTGCCAAGTGATGAGCGCTGAAGGTCTCTGACACGCCAGGACCAGAGGCTGCTATCAGGAGGTGAGGAATCTTGATGCATAGGCCTTTCTGGATGCTGAAGGCTACTGTCAAGTGCTAAGGGATTCTGACTTCATAGGTCTACACAGAACTGTAACAGTTTGAGGGGATATTTTCTGTGTGTGTGTGTGTGTGTGTGTGTGTGTGCGCGCAAGCATGTGTATATGCATGCTTAAAAGTGTGTGGGTGCATGAATGTGTGAAGGTGTGCTTGCACCTGTGTGTATTTGTGGCGGTGGAGAAGCCTGAAATTGGTAATGGGAGTCTTTCTTGGACACGCCACCCTAGTTATTGAGGTGGACTCTCTCCTTGAGCTGAGCTTGTTTATGTGGCTAATCTGGCTAACCAGTGTGCTCCAGGAATCCCCTTCTGGGTGGTGGAATTACAAGTAGGCTGCCACAGCCCACATGGGTCCTGGGGCTCCCAACCTCATTCTTCATCTTTGTGTGGCAAATGCTTAAACTACCAAGCCATCTCCCAGAGTCCTCTAACACTTTTAGAGCCAAGTCCTAGTATCCTAGGCCTACAAAAATTTCTTTTTTTTTTAAATTTTTTTTTTTATTTTTAAGGGATTCTACAATACAATGACACAGTTGTTTGCAGATAACAATGATGTTACTCAGTATGTCATACAATTAAGTAATTGGTGCATTTTGCAAGTATCTATGTCCAAATTTTGAACAACCCAAGGTTCCCATAGTCCAGTTGGAGAAGCTTGTATGCACAGGCATGTTGATCAATCAGGTGTCCAGACTATATTCCTATAGTCTCATGATTCACCCCTATCTCTCCACAGCCCTTACAATCTACCACGCCTCCTCTTCCGCAGTTTGTTCCCTAGGCTTTGGGAAAGGGGCACAAGTGGGTGAGAAGAAAACAGTCTAATTTCTTTGGAGTTGTCATTTTGGACTCCGGTCTGTTCAGTTTGTTTCCCTTCACGGATTGACAGCTTTCACAGTGATACCCTTTTCAGTCATACTAACAAAGCTCAAGCTATTGGATGTACAGGCATTTAAGCAGTACCACTTATTGTGTCAAGCTAAGCTGTGAGCATAGACACAGATGCTTGGATGGTATGCTAATCCGCAAACTGTGGTTTCTCTATAAAGGGTGACAAGTTCTTATTGTGGCTTATAACATCGCCTAACCACTAGAGGACATAAGCTTGTGGCATCCGCTGTGAGTTATTCCTCCAAGGAGAGAGCTAATAGCCAAATAGTTTTGGGATATAATATAGACACTTGGCTGCCACTGTTGCACTGTATCTCCAGGCTGTTGAGGTGTAGCTGATATTTTCGGAGGAGTCTTGTTTGTCTCAGGGAGACCAATATTTTGCTGTATTGCTGTAGTGGCCTTTGGTAACGCTCTCTAGCATTTCAGAGGCCAGTTGTACGCTAGCAGGTGACGTCTCATAACATTTTTCATGCTCACACCAGGTCTTCGACAACAGGGACTTACTGCCTTTCTCCTTGCATATATCCCATTTATAGGCAAAAGGCCTTTATAATTTGGGGGGGCGGGTTTGAATCCCCTAGCCAACATCTCCTAGGCAGAATAATTCATTGCTGATGTCAGAGCTTTCCTGTAGTAATATATTTTGCTTAATTACACAACTTATAAACACTTTACTATTGAATTTGGCTCTAGATAGAGAAATATCCTTTCACAGTTCCTATGCCTATCAATCAGTTAATACGTTGTGCCTGTTTTATAGGAAATTACCACCGTAACAATTGGCTCTAGTTTACAGTTTGGGAGTGGTTTCATTACCATCCTGTTTTTCTTTTTTCAAAAAAAAAAAAAAAAAAAAGAAAAAAAAAGGGGGGGGAGAGGTAGGAAGGTTTCTCAGCATTAGGGTCCATTATTAACAGTCAACCCCAATATTATTCAGAGAGATGCTCAGTGACCGTGTCTCAGGCAGTCTGATGTTCCTCATTCCTTAGTGTTCAGATGGGTCAACCTCTCTGCTGACATTCCCCAGTTCATCCTGCACAGCCATAAGTTGTATGTTTTCAGGCATTTAGATTGGTGACTTTTACCTGTGGGAACATAAAATTCTCCTCCCATTGTTATTTTCAAGATCAGAAAAATTGAAAATTTATCAATAGGATTGAAACACAGAGTTTTCCATTTGTATCCCAGAAAGGATAGTACCCCACCTCCCGCCTCCCTCTTTTCTTTTTTTTTTTTTTTTTTAGGTTTTTGTTTTGACCTATAGATGCCTAAGTTGTATTACACATACCCATAAGCAGGAGCCAAGGCATAAGCTTTCATTACATTTACCCAAACTGGTTCTCATTGACTGTATGCTACTTATTTGGGAAGGAAATTTAAGCTTAGTTCCTTTAACTTGTCCTACAAGTAAAGAAAGTGTTATAATGTGATATTGTGTTATTCAGAAAAAATATATAGGCCATTTGTATACCTTAACCCGATACAAATTATAAATAAGACCAATTAACATTTTATATTCCCGATTGGTTCAATTGTATTACCATTTCCACCAAAACCTACACCTAAATTTAATTAATCTAAACAATTCACTAAGCCATTGAAATATCCTATACTTGGTGGATAAAGCTTGGGCAGAGTTGAGAACCTGCTAAATAAATTTTACCCAATAAACACTTTGCTCTTTAACGCTTTATGACTGGACTAAGACTTCTACTTATTTGGTAAGTAAAAATTTAAGCTTAATTCTTTTAAATTGTCCTACAAGTAAAAGAAAGTGTTACACTGTGATGTTGTGTATTTCAGAAAAATATAGAGCCCAACCCAATACTAACTATGAATAAAACAACTAGCATTTTATATTCCCAGTTAGTTCAAATGTCAGTATCTAGCTCCTTTTCTTTTTTCCCAGCACAAGATTCCTGCATATAAAACCAATTTGCAAGCAGTTGTGTCCCAGCCCACAGAGCCCAAGGCTCCCACCATCTAGCTGGAGGGGCTTGAATGTTCAATCAAGTTGATCAAATAAGTGTCCAGACTATATTGTCATAGTTTTACCGTTCACCCCAATCGCCGCTCCTACAATATACCACTCCCCCTCTTCCACAGATTGTTCCTTAGGCTTAGAGATGGGGCACAGGTGGACAAGAAGCACAACAGTCTACTTTGTCTGGAGATGTCGTCTTGGACTCTAATCAGTTCTGGCTGTTTCCTTTCATGGGCTGCCCGATTGCCCAGGGACCAGCTTCCAATACTACTAATGAAAAAATTTCTAAGAGTTGTAGCATTAAGAGTCCTATACCTGAAGCCTGTATGAAAGTTCAACACTAGATGGGCCACTTGCCTCTGCCTTCTGCTTGCTGCTATCAAGCTCTGAGGGACAGGGGGCTTCCAAACAGTAGCTCTTGAAGGGTTTATGACCTATCCATGATATCTGTCCAAGTAGAGCAAAAGGACTCCAGGCAGCTGACTGGTAGAACCAAGAAAGTAGCCAGAGGCCAAAAGGGCAGAGGCTCCTCAAATAATGAAGTGTTTCCAGATAAACCCATTGGAAGGTGTGCATGCTCTGAATCTACCTCATCTACCACAAGTCTTGGTTCAGAAGCACAGCACACTGCAAAAAGCCAGCTGCTTCCTTTGAGATCATGAGTCTTAGGAGCTGCAGATGCTGGCTCCTAGAACTGGAGAGGTGGTTGTACAAGTTACTCAGCAGGGGAACAGTGCAGTCACACTTCTAAGTGCCGTGTATCCAGTGTGTGTATTGTCCTTGCAGTGTCCAAAGTGCACAAGCCCTGAGTCGAGCTGTCCTGAATGGCTGTGAGTGGCATCTTCTAGCAAAATGCTACCGGGTCCAGCCTTTCCTGTAGAAGAAGGGAGCTTCCCAACCATGCACTTAGAGCCTCCTTCATGAGAGAGTGCCTTTCTGCCACTATGTGCTGGATGGCCTATCTGCTCCATTCTGAGGTTTTGAGGGTGCTGTCGGGATTGTCTGTTTGATCTCTTCCCTCTGCCCTGAGACACATAGTAGGTGCTCTTTCAGTCTAGAGCAATGGCTGGGTTGCTACAGGTGCACAGCTGAGGTGGAACCTTTGCTCTTGGAAGGTCTGGGGATGCTTGTTTCCACTGTGACACAGTGAAAGCTGACATGTTATCCTCTGTATTAATCCTGACTCAGTGTGCAGAGGTGGGAGGTGGTGGAGACACCCTGAGCAGTTTCAGAAGGTGCTACTGCCTAGGAGGAACGTTGCAAGTCTCTCTTCCTCCTATCTATGGTTTCATTTTCCTCAGTTGTCAGCTGCACTCTGAAAATAAGGGAAAATTCTAGAAATATGTCATTCATTATTTTGAAACTGTGTGCCATTCGGAGCTGTACTATGCAGTTCTGTCTATTCTGCTTGATCCCATGTGGGAAGTGAATGAACATTCCTTTGCCCAGTGTATCCGTATTTTGCCTGCCACCAACTCATTAGCAAGAAAAGCATAAGTAGGACTTATTATGCCATTGGTGATTTCAGGCAGCCATTAGGAGTCTTGGAATGCAATCTGTAAGGATAAAGGCTATTATTGCACTTAACTTAAACTGTAAATTTATGCCTCTTCTTCCAACAAATGATCTCACTATAGATCAGTGTGACCGTGTAACATTCTCCTTTGCACCTATTAAGCATGTACATATAAACTCACTGGGTACTGGCTAGTGCTTATGACAATTCCCTTTGTAGGTTTCTCTGGGAGACCCAGGTGATGATGAGTTTTAATGTCAGGTTTCTTCCAAACAGGCTTTAGTTATAATTTTCCAATATATTCTAATTGTGAAGGAGAATACATGTAATAGTCAAATGTTAGTATAAAGAAGCTTGGAAAAGACTACAGTTTCAAACCATGTCTAATATAATCATGCATTTTCCATTTTGCTCAAATCAATGTAAAGTTAAGTTAGGCATTTGTTTGCCACAGTGAGTGGCTGCTATAACCTGTGACCATAGAATAGGTTATTTTTAAACAACAGATGCTTATTTCTCACAGGTATGGGGTCTGGAATCTGTGGTCAGGGTGCCATTGTGGCTGGGTTCTGGTGAGGGCTCTCTCCACGGTTTCTGACTATCGAGTCTTCACATAGTAGTAGAAAGAAGGTAAGACATGTTTCTCAGTTTCCTTTTTGAGGTCACTATTCATGAGGGTGAATGGGGTCATCCGTTATAACCTAATTACTTCTGGAAGTTCTTACTAATACTATCAGATTGGTGGTTAGGATTTCAACACATGGTTTGGTAAGGAGGGACCTAAACACGTGGCCTACTGCAGTTTCAGTAAAGCGAGCCAGTCATTGACAAGCAGAGCAAACATGTATCCTTATGTAGGGACCTCTAGACTACCACAGAAGATAGACACGCATCAGTCAAGCACACAAATGCAATGAAAACCACAGTTTCTTTAGATCATAAAGAAGGCACACTGTACTTTGACAATACATGGCATGGAGACTTAGACTCACCGATCTTGAGTGTCAGGGAAGAATGTCCTGAGGAGTAGACATCAAGTTAGCTATGTGAAGAGAAGAGGGCCCTAAGTAAGGAGAGGTAAAGGGCATCCTGGAAGAAGGGGCAGTGGATAAGAGAACTGTGGTAGAAGACACACTGAGCCAAGGCCACTGTGGCCTGTACACACTGTATTGTGGAGGTAAATGTTAAAAATAGGGCCAGGCAGGAGTCAAGAGCCCCTGGGTCTCTTTGCTAACTAGAGATGAAGCAGGCAAGCCTCTGGGACTCTGCTTGGTTTGGGCTATCATATACATCTCTTTAGAAAAATTTATTTATTATTTTTATGTTATATGTATGAGTGAATTGACTGAATGTATGTAACTGCTCCTGTGTTATGCAATGCCTGTGGGGGTCAGAAGAAGGCATTAGATCCCCTGGAACTGGAGCTACAGATGGCTGTTAGCTGCCACATGAGTGCTGGCAACCAAACCCAGGTCCTCTGCAAGAGCTCATAACTGTGGAGCCATCTTTGCAGCCCCTCATACACAGCTTTTATAATAAATGTACTTGCTACTCAGAGACCCTTACTTTCACATACACCTGACTCTAAGCTATGGACCTAACAATGCAGGATCCCTACTTGCATTGAATTATTTGCACATTCCTCTCTGAACAAGAAAATAAATTTATTTTTAACAACCATACAACTTAGATCCTGTTAACTGTACTCCATTTACATCCAAGAACTATAAGCAATAGCCCAATCAGGCTTGAATGAGCTTTGGGCACATAAGAAATAAGGCAAGACTATGTTCCCAAGTGAGCTTCTAAGGAGAGTCTATTATTTACCACTTTTTCCTTCTTTTCATTTTTGAAACAATGTTTCATTGTAGTCCTGCTGGCCTGGAGCTCTCTATGTAGACCAGGTTGGCCTTGAACTCACAGAGATCTGCCTGCCTCTTCTTCCCAAGTGTTAAGATGGAAGGCATGCATCACCATGCCTGGCTCATTTACCATTTATACCTATGCATAATTGGATGTGCAAATTATTGAAATCAAATACATTATGGGAAGAGACATGTGCAGTAGGGACATGGTTTTATGACTTAATCTATTAATAAAAACAGAAAACCACCCACATTACACTTCTTAGCAACCAAAATCTTCTTGCTACTAAACCGCATCAGAGGAATCCCCTTGGGGCCCTTGATTGCTTTTACTCATGTGTCCCACTGTCAATCTTAACAGTCCTTTCCTCTCTAATCTGTATTATTGCTTAACTTTGAATAAACATTCCTTGCTACTTTACAAATCTACATGTGCTCATTTTAATGCTTCGAATATGATGCCAAGAACTGGAAAACACGTGGCCTAGACACTGACCACCACTGGTAATAGGTAGTTAATATTTCTCTGGGAAAAGCAAGGCTGTAGACTCTGAACAAATGGATAAAGGAGTAGTGCTGGTGGGCCACGGAATGTATTGGTTCCCAGGCACAGTGAGAAGGTGGGCCACTGTGGTGTTCCAGGTGAAAGCTCTCACTTTGCCACAGGCATCGGCTGGATATGCAACTGGAGAGGAGACACTGAAATTGAGGTTGACTTTAAGACACACAAGACAAGATGTGAAACAAAGAGGCAGCAGGAGTGTGAAGCAGCCGGTCATAGCAAGCTTCCAATCTGGAGACAGAGAGCAGTGAATGCTTGCCAGTGCTCAGCCCACTTTCTCCATTTTATATAATCTGGGTTCCTCTGCCCAGAGAATGGCTCCACCCACAATTAAATGGGCCTTCCCACATCAATTAGCATACAGGAGATGACCCTTCACCTACCTTTGCAGAGGCTGACTTCAGTTTAGATAATCCTGGTATGCCTGCAGGCTTGACTCCTAGGTGAATCAAGATGGTCAAATTGACAACACTAAGCATTACAGTCATTGGTGTTATAAAAATATACTGATATGCAATACGTACTAATATAAAAATGATTTGTGTACATACATGCACACATACATGTAAACACAATTTATGCCTGAGCTCTGAGAAAGGCTAATTTGTAATAAATTTTGGATTTTTTTGAGACAGTCTGGCTTTGAGCTCTCTACTTAGCTGAAGATGACCTGAACTTCTGATTCTCTCGCCTCGACCTCTGGAGCTGAGAGCAGGTGGGGGTCACAGACAGCAGACTTGGGTCTTCTTGACTTCCCTCTCCTGGTGTGAAGCCAGTGACCCAGGAGCCAGCAGAAAGGTGGTGGAGGCCTCAGGGTGCTTGGGGATGCCACAGCTCACATAGAGCCTCTGCCTTTGGAGTCGGGAGAAAGTGAAAGGAATCCCCAAGTCTTGGCACAACACCCTGCAAGCATAAGCCTAGAAACCAGGAGCTGGGGTAGGATGAGGCATGCTGACACCCTCAGCTCCAGAGAAGACAGCCTTGAGGACCCCACCCCCACCCCCACCCCATGGGAGGGAGCGCTGTCCTTGGCTTCAGGAAAGCATGGCTCTCTGTTCAAGTCCCAGACAGGTGTTCTCTTCACCAAATCTTTATAGATTTTCTTCATTTGCTCATTCATTTGCTGTGTGCTCTTGGGACATTCCCAGAGACATTCAATAGTTATTTTAAGAAGGCATCCTCATTTGTCTTCTGGGTGTCGAGGTGGCAGAGGAAAATTAGGTACCACCAAAGCCAAGAACTGCTTCTTAGGTCAGCTGGGCGAGAGCCCAGTGGACGTTCCAGGAAAGTCATCCAATGTGAGTTCTGACAGAGTGATGGCTCTGAAGAGCAGCTTGGATTGTGGTGAGGGTGTGATGCAGGAAGGACTGCATTTAAGGGGTAAAGACAGTGATTCCATCATTAATACAGAATTTATACAAGAAGGCTTAGAAAAGGATGCACCTGCCACCCATTCTATCAGATCTTAGTATTTTGTCATATTTTCTTCAGATTTAAAAATTTAAAGAGTTAGTAAAACCCCTCTGTAGATTCTGAACTGGATATCCTATTTCCATAGTCAGACATTGTCATTAATTTGGTGTCTTTTCAGTTTTGTGCTTTTTAAATCCTGAAATTATACTTATATGTATAAATAATGTATAGTAATGCTCATTGTAAGTCTTTGCTCTGAATATAAATGATATTATACATTATATTTCTTTCTACAAATTGCCCTTTATCCACCAAAGATATAGTTTAAGTTCATTTACATTATAACTATACCTTGGCTGGGCATGGTGCTGCAGGTCTATAATCTCAGCACAAGAGAGGTAGAGACAAGAGGGTCAGGAGTTCAAACTCATCCTTGCCTACATAGTTTGAAGCCAGCCTGGGCACCCCCCGCCCTTAATTTAGCAACTTCCAAAGACGGATGTTTACATTGTATCTAGCCTTTGCTCCAGAAGGTCCCCAGGCACTCTTGTCTCTGGTTCCTGTATGCAAGTCAGAGCAGCCTTGGGAAAGGCACACCTGCAATTCAACCAGGCACTGCAGTAGCCCCAGGCATCAGCACTTGTGCTAGGTACTGTTTCTTGCACAACTGCATTGCTGACATTTGGTATTACCAAAATTTCCTAATCTGCTTTCCAGATGGCATATGAAATGACATCTCACTGTAGTTTAAATTTACTTTTCACTGATTACTCATGAGTTTGAACATTTCTTTACTTTTTGTTGGTGTTCTAGTTTGTCTTCCATTGCTGTGACAAAACACTCTGACACCAACTTGGGGAGGAAAAGTTTATTCAGCTTACATCTCCTGGGTCACAGTTCATCACTCAGGGAGCCCAAGGCAGGAACTCAGGGCAGGAACCTGGAGGCAGGAGCTGAAGCACAGGCCATGGAGGAATGCTGTTCACTGGCTTGCACCCTGGCTCATGCCCAGCCTGCATTCTTATACAGTACACAACAACCTACCCAGTGTGGCACCACTCATTGTGGGCTGGGCCCTGCCACACTGCTCGACCATCAAGACAATACTCCATAGATGTGGCCACAGGCCAATCCAATGGAGCCAATTCCCCAATTGAGGCTCCCTCAACCCAGGTGTATCAAGTTGACACTAAAGCTATCCAGCACAATTGACCCCTTGTCAACTTGACACACAAAGCACATCACTATTAAACCACCACCTTTCCAGTTCTTGTCCCCAATGTATAATATTAATATTAATCACAACCTAAGACAGTACAACCTTAAAAGCCCCACAGTCCTTAAAATGTCCAAACACTTAAAAGTTCACAGTCTGTTAAAAATCTCTTAACTGTGGGCTTCTGTAAAATCCAAAATAAGTACTGTCTTATTTCAAAGGGAAGGATCAGGCACTCTCAAACAAAACCTAAGTCCAGCAAAGTAGCTCAAGGCTGGACACCTGGGATTCACTCATGATCTTCTGGGCTCCAAAGGGTTTCAGCAGCTCCCCCTCTGACTTGGCGGTCCTTAGCACACACAGCTCATCTCACAGACCCAGGCCAGCTCCATTCCACACCTGCCGCTGCTCTTGGTGGTCATCCCATGGTCCTGGCATCTCCAAAAAGCTGGGGCCACCACTGAAACTGAGGTTGCACCTTCAACTATGGTCTCTTCTGACCTCTCCTGGTGCAAAGCCTCTGCTTCTCTCTATGACCCCTGCAATCCTGAGGTCTTCACTGCAACTGAGGTGCACTTCCACCAATGGTCTTTCCTGACCTCTCACAGTGCCAAGCCTCAGCTGCTCCCTGTGACCCCCTCAAATTTCAACACCGGAACCATATAGGAGACTCTTACACACTACCAAGTCCTACTTCTGGCTCGAGATGGAGGCTCAGGCCCCTTCTGGATCACAGCTTCTGTGTGCTGACCCTGAAGAAATTCTTCCCCGAAGATTTCACTACAGTGATGCTGGTCTCTTGTTACTTACAGCTGATTTTTCAGCCCCAGCTAACCAGCATCAATTGTCCCAGTACAACAAAGATTTCAATTCAGGTTCTGGTCTCTTGTTACAGCTGATTCTTCAGCCCCAGCTGACCAGAACCCACAGATTGCACAGTCCTGATGATCTCTGCTCCCCTTTGAAACTAGAAACTTCACAAGCCAGGCCTCCATCTTCTACGAATCCTTCAACAAAACTGCTCCAAGCCCCACAGCAACAATCTTTAGGCATTCAATGATCTTCCCAGCCCAAAGTTCCAAACGCCTCCACAATCCTTCCCCAAAACACCAAGGTCAGGTCTGTCACAGCAATACCCCTCTCTTCTGGTACCAATTTATGTTCTAGTTTGTCCTCCATTGCTGTGACAAAACACTCTGACCAACACCAACTTGGGGTGGAAAAGGTTTATTCAGCTTACATCTCCTGGGTCACAATTCATCACTCAGGGAGCCCAAGGTAGGAACTCAGGGCAGGAACCTGGAGGCAGGAGCTGAAGCACAGGCCATGGAGGAATGCTGTTCACTGGCTTGCTCCCCTGGCTCATGCCCAGCCTGCATTCTTATACAGTACACAACAACCTACCCAGTGTGGCACCACTCATTGTGGGCTGGGCCCTGCCACACTGCTCGACCATCAAGACAATACTCCATAGATGTGGCCACAGGCCAGTCCAATGGAGCCAATTCCTCAGCTGAGGCCCCCTCAAACCAGGTGTATCAAGTTGACACTAAATCCATCCAGCACAGCTGGCAATTTGGCTTCCTCCTCTGAACTGCCTTTTCATCTTGTTAGCCTCTTCTGTTCTCTGGAGGTCAGTGTTATTTTTCTTACTGACCTGTGGGATTCATTATGTATTCTGGACCCTCACCTCTATCAGTAATGTCTATTACAAATACATTTTTCCAATTTATTCTTTGTGTCTCAGTTTGTTTGTTTATTTTAAATATGTTTTTAATTTTAATATCAGACTTATATCTCCTTTTATGAATTGTTCTTTTTGTTTTTATGCAAAATAGGTTTGTGGTTTTCTTTTTATATTTAATCTGTCATTGGCTTTAGCAGGAGGTAGAAAGAATATGCATTTATTACTCCACTTGAATCTTCAAAATGGTTCTCAGAGATATTTATGAAAGGGTGATATTATGATGTTTAATGTAGAATGAGGGTCATCAGAGTGCACTTTGAAAAATGGTAGAAACTTATGAAAGAAAACTATGGGAAGTGTCCTACAGGAGCAGGTGATGATTAATTCCAATTTAGAATGATGCATCTGGTAGAGCTGAAGAGATGGATTGTGTGAAGAGGGATTATCAAGTATATTCACACATAATCATTATATAGAATCTGTACCAGGACTCTGAAAAACATAGTAGACAAATGGCCAGCAGGCAGTTCGTGGCTGGAGTCTATCAGCCAAGCTGAAGACCTAGAAGGTGATTGTGCCAAGGCAAGGATACATGGAAGGGGGCATGGAAGATCACAGGGTGTGGTATGCTGGGGGACCCCATGCCAGGCACTGGGTGAAGAGAACCAGAAGACTGGTACAATGGATTCAGACAAGGGGTGGGTCCTGGGTCTCCTCCAGAGATCTCTTCTCATATTCATGGCTGAAGGAAAGCAGTGTAAGAACAGAAAGTTCCCATACTATCCAAGTGGGCTGCCAACTTCATGCCTTACACCTTAGCGCCACTCGGTAAGGGATCAGGATCTGCGAATTCCACATAGCGGCTGGAGGACTGGGCTGTGGGAGAACCTTGTGGAGTTGGAGCTGACTGGGAGGTCCTTCGGTCCTTCGGTCCTTCGGTCCTTGGGGGCATTCCCTGAAAATGTTAAGGTAGTTTCACAAGGAATACTCCCTAGTTCTCTTGAGAAGCTTAAAATAAAAAGAGCTGCTTCTCCAGCTCCCTGATTCCTGGAAGAAACACCGCGTTTCTTCCAACATGTGCTCTGCCATTTACCACAGGGCTCTCACCAGAGCCGGGGCTCTGCCATTTGGCTTTGCCATTTTAGCCTTCAAAACCTGGAAGCCAAATAAACCTCTCTACATTATAAGTTGGCTGGTCTTTGGCATTTCATTATGGCGAGGAAGTGGAAGCAAAAACATGTAGTTCACTCAAGATTCATGTGGCAGAGTGGAGACAGTAGGTTTAGCTGTGGTTTTTCCACCTCACCTGAGAGAAGAGGCTTCTGGGATAATAAGCTAGCTGTGACCATGTAGGGAAACAGCACCCTCTTCATGAACCTCTCCAAATGTAAGACATATATACCATTTTGCTTCAGTATTTGATGGCTATTTGGGTATGACTTTATCACCTTAGTTTTTGAAAACCAACAGGGTACTTTTAGAGCAACCTTAGACTTACAGAAAAATTGAACACAAAATATAAAATTTTCCCGTATACTCCTTTTCCCACCCTTTTTAATGCCGTGAATTGGTGTGATTGTTATAGCTGCTGAGCTAATATTATTATATTATCATTAGTGGAAATCCACACTTCAGCCTTTATGCTTTGTGTTGTATGTTCTATAGTGCCATCTACCCACAATTATAGTATGATACAGAATAATTTAATTGTCATAAAAAATCCTCCTTTAGGGCCTTTAGGAGAGATGGGTTAAGAGCACTGACTGCTCTTGCAGAAGACCCAGGTTTGATTCCCAGCCTCTGCATATAGGCCAACAAACATCGCTAACTTCAGTTTCAGAGGATCTGAGCCCTCTTCTAACCTCTGGGAGCACTGTACAACATGGTGCACTTACACACATGTAGACACTACACTTAAACAGATAATAATAATAATAACAATAATTTTAAAAATCTTCTTTCAATTGTCCAACCTTCTCATCTCCTCTGTGCAGCTCAACTCTTGGGAAACACAGGCTACCTACTGTCCAACTTTGCCTTTGTCAGAATGTCACATGGCTGATTATAAAATATATAGCCTTTTCTGATTGGATTCTTTCATTTGGAAATATGTGTTTAAGATACCCCTCCATGTTGTGTGGCTTGATAGCTCATATCTTTCATTACTGACTAATGTTCAGTTGTGTGGAATATCGTATGCTTTTTATCTACTCACTATTGAGGACCGTTTTGGTTTCTTCCAGTGTTTAGCAACTGTGATTAAAGCTGCTTTAAATGTTTTTGTGAAAAGTTTTGTGTGGATGTAAATTTTCAGCTCACTGGGTGAAATACTGGACAGCTTGGCTGCTGAGTCCTATGGTTTAGGGTATGGTTAGCTTAGCAAGACACTGCCAAACAGAACTGTTTTCCAAGAGGCAGCAGCCATTTATATTTATATTCCTCCCGGGACACCTGGAGGAATGCAATTTTCAGCTGCTCCATGTCCTTATCAGCACTTGGTTTTATCCTTTCTAATTGCTGGCTACTCTATCTCATTAATATTTTAATTTGCAATTCCTAATGACAAAAGACATTGTGTGTCTTTTCTTATAATAATTGTCATCTGTATTTTTCCATCTGTGAAACTTTTCACATTTTTCTTAAACTTGTTTTACTTGTTTTCTTATTGTCGAGTTTAATTATTTTTGCATGTGTTTTTAAATAACCATTGCCAGGTATATATTTTGAAGATATTTCCTCCCTGTCTTTGAATCATCTTTTCATTTTCTTAGCAATGTCTTTCACAAAGCAGAACTTTTAAAGTTTAATGAAGTTTAGCTTGTCAATACTTTATCTCATGGATCATGCCTCGGGTTGAGTCTGAGGAGTCATCACCAAACCCAAGGTCATCTGGATGATGTCCTATATCATGGATCATGCCTTGGGTTGAGTCTGAGAAGTCATCACCAAACCCAAGGTCATCTGGATGATGTCCTATACCACTGCCTAGAATTTGGACAGGTTTTCATTTTATACTTATGTCATTGAATCATTTGGGGTTAGTTTTTGTGAACAAGGTAGGTTTATTTATTTTCTGCAAGTTGAGGTCCAATTATTCCTCCACCATGCATTGAAAAGACTTTGATTCTCATGGTTTCCTTTGTCTTCCTCAGAGACCCCTCATCTCTATGAGAGTGGATTTCTGGGCTCTGCCACTTCCATTGATCTGTCTACCCATCCTTTTACCAGGCACATGCTGCCTTAACTGCTGAGGCTTTACAAGTCAACAGTGCTCGGCTTTGACTTTGTTCTTAAGTATTATTTTTGTTATTCCATATCTTTTCTCTCTGTGAACTTGAGAAACAGTATTTTGTTATCCAGTAAGTAGCTCTGGAGTTTGACTGAGATTGCACTATGGATAGATGAGGATGGGAAGGGAAAAGGTGACCTCTTGATTTTAATGCATCTTTCTGTTATGAGTATCTTTTAAACATGGAATATTTCCATTTAAAAAATCTTGTTTGATTTATTTCATCAGAAATTTGTAATTTTCCTCCTATAGATCTTTGTTTTTAAAATTTAGGGTTCTTTGGGGCTAGAGAGGTAGCTTAGTGGTTAAGAGCACTGGCTGTTCTTGCAGAGGACCTGGGTTTGTTTCCCAGCACCCACATGACAGATAACAATCATCTGTAATTCCAGTTCCAGGCCATCAGATGCCCTCTTCTGACCTCTGTTCAAATTGCATGACACGGTGCACTTACATACATGTAGGCAATACATTTATACACATAAAACAAAATATATAATTACAATAAAAATGTAGGGTTTTTTTTCACTCAGAGAAAAACTGGAGGCACTGTATTATCTGGCAGTCTAGATGAAAGACTTCCTTTCATCTAAGTGAAATGAAGCCAGTGTGTAGAAGAGATATCTGCATTCCATGCTCATTATATCATTATTCCTGCATCCAAGACATGCAGTCTGCTGAAGCATCTACCCACAGAAAACCCCCATAGAAAATCATGCAATAGAATGCTAACTAACCTCTTAAAGAAGAAGGAAATCTTTCCATCTGGACAAGGATGAGCCTGGAGTGCTCTGATAAACAAAAACTCTGTGTTCAATGTCCTTTTTTTACTTGCTGCGACATCTCTAGCTCCATCCATTTTCTTACAAATTCTTTTTATGAAAGATTGCATATGCCACATTTAAAAAATGTGTTTGCTACAGTTTGTATTTTATGATTTGTTTTTTCTTTTGTAGTAGTGGTGATCAAACACACGGCCTTATACATACTAGGAAATTGTTTTACTACGAAGCCCCATCCCAGTCCCTAGTTTTAATTTGGGCCTACACCTTGAAGGCTCAGTCCCCAGCTAATGGAAAGGGTAGAATCTTTCAAAGGCCCCAGTGGAAGGTTTCAGATCATCAGGGGTGTGCGTGTGATGAGGATTCTGGGCACTCAGCCCCTCTTCTCTGTTCCCAGGCCACGAGGAGTGTGATTTAGGTCTGCCACATCCTCCCATAGGAGGGGCTCCTTCATCATAGGGCAAAGAGCAGCAGGTGAACTGGCCATAGACTGAAACTGTAAGTTAGAATAAACCTTTCATCTTTTTAACTTTTCATCTCAGGTTATTTTGGAGATAGTAGTGGAAAACTGACTAACATCATCCATCCATTGAAGTACACCTGGGTTGATTCCCTCCCTATCTAAGCTGTTGTAAAAACGTGCTGCAGGAAACATGGATGTACAGGCATCTCTTTGTAGGCTGGTTTAATTTCCTTTTGATTTATGTTGTGATTTAACTAAGAAATGTCCCTGCTAGGCTCCAGGGTTTGAACAGCTGTTGGCACTGCTTAGGGTGGCATTGCTGTCACACTGGACTGTACTCCTCTGGAATTGCCAAATAAACTCTCTCTCTCTCTCTCTCTCTCTCTCTCTCTCTCTCTCTCAAGCCAATTTTTATTGAAGCTTTGTGCATTCCATACAAAATTTACAATCAAGTCTATACCCATTCCTCCGTCCCTGCCCCCCCACCCCACCAGAGCTCAAGCATTCTGCCAAACATGTTTTTCATCTTTTTCTCAGTCTCTTTTAAAATTTTTGATGGAGAAGTTTACACTTTTGAGCATAAGTTCACCGTTTCAGTCAGTTCTTTGACCCAGTCTTTTATTGTTTTTGTTGTTGTTCCTTCCAATCTGCATTACTCCAAAATATGCATATATGCATGCCAATATATCTTTCAGCATCTTCAGCTTATGATTTCTTTTTTTTTTCTTTTTCTTTATTAGGCTGAAAGAGGTCATGTTTGAAGGCTTCTCCTTGGCAAGCCCAAACAATCATCAGTCCTGCCCTTGTGCTCCATACTGAGGTTTTCCCTTCCCATGGTCACCAAATGAGGTCCAGTAAACACCATGTCCTGTCTTGATCATCTTGTACTGGTCTCTGTGATACAGCCTGGGTGGTCAAAAAATGGCAATCAGTAATCTGAAGAGGCTGAAATCCCAGCAGTAGCTCAGTCCACAAGTTGGATGTATCAGCAGTCCCCAATCTGGCATTGAAGGTTTGGAGGATTCTTGGAGAGACACGAGTCTTCAGTCCATATAGGAAGGTCAAAAAGCTGTGTCTCCTGTCTTTGAAAGGGTGGCAAAATCAGTGGCAGCCACAGGGTAGCTGCACTGAAGATAGGCAAAAAAAATTGCTCTTCTTTTTTTTCTTACTCTCTCTCTCTCTCTCTCTCTCTCTCTCTCTCTCTTTTAAGCCAATGTTTTATTGAAGCTCTGTGCATTTCATACAAACCAAATTACATTACAAATCAAATCTAGACTTTTACCCCCCTCCCTGCCCTCCCACCCCACCAGAATGTGCATGCATTCTGCCAAACATGTTTTTCATCTTTTTCTCAGTCTCTCTCAAAATTCTCAATGCAAAAGTTCACCGTTTTGAACAAGTTCACCGTTTCAGTCAGTTCTTTGACACAGACTTTTATGTTGTTGTTGTTATTGTTGCTGTTGTTCCTTCCACTATCCATCACTCCAAAATACACACATATCATGCCATATATATCATAGGTTTTAGCATATTTATCTTATGATTTTTTTTATTAGGCTGAAAAGAACTGTTTGAAGGCTCCTCCTTGGCAAGCCCAAACCACCATCAGTCCTGCCCTTGTGTTCCACACTGGGGTTTTCCCTTCCCATGGTCATCAAATGAGGTCCAGTAAGCACCGTGTCCTGTCTTGATCTTCCTGTACTGGTCTCCATGATACAGCCTGGGTAGTCCAACAATGGCAGTCTATACTCCAAAGAAGTGGAAACCCCAGTAGTAGCTCAGTCCACAAGTTGGGTGTCTCAGCAGTCCCCATCTGGCACTGAAGGTTTGGAGGATTCTTGGAGAGACATGAGTCTTCAGTCCATATTGGAAGGTTGAAAAGCTGTGTCTTCTCATGTCTTTGAAGGATGGCAAAAGCAGTGGCAGCCACAGGGTAGCTGTACTTGCCAGTAAGATGGGAAAAACAATGTGCTCTTTTGTCTCTTTACTAAGATCTCAAGTTTTATAGCTGAAGTACAATTTCTCAGGGCTTACTATTGATTTATTTCTGGTTGTACTTTCCTTTTGGATGTTTAAGGCCACACAGTTAGCCCAGACTAACCAAAGTTTTTGTTTTCTCAGGGTCGTTTGAGGAAACCCCAAGGGTTACTCAGATTTTTTGGGGGGGAGGGAGCCCATAGCTCCTTTTGGCTTTTCAATCACCAGTTTCACCCATTGAGAACAAAGTCAGGTCTTGCTAGACCAGGCTTCCCTTTTTGAAGCATGAACAGACTTTCCTCTTTATTGATTGGACACTGGCTGAAGTCCCATTAGTGGATCTCCAAGACCTCCCTGCACAGGAAGACTGGTGACTTACATTTGCAGGACATTTCAAGAGATGCCCCCATGCATAGTCCCCTGGGGATTAGTTGACCCCTGAGGGCAAGGAACAAAGTTATCCTTTAAGACCTTCGGCCAAATTGGTATGGACCTTAAGTATGGTTGTTAAGCATCCAGAAAGGCTAAGTTACACCAGCTGATACTTTTAACTACTTTATAATATTTTAGAAAATGCTTGGACAAAAGCTCAAGCAGCCTTGTACAAGAAATACTAAGAAGCACTCCCACAAAATAAACACTGTGGTTAGACACAATGTCATGACAAACCAGCTTTTTCTGCATTCCTTTGATCTTATACTACTGTAAAGTATACACACTTCATCCATACACCAAAGCTTCCTAACTCTGAGTAAACAGTAGCTTAGTTCCAGAACCTGTTAAGGGATTCACAGTATAAGAGCAGAGTTGTTTTCAGATCACATTAACGTTGCTCAGTTTGCCTTACGACTAGGTAATTGGTACTAGCATCCACAGATGAGGGATACCATTCATCATTTGTTTTTCTGGCACTCTTACTTCACTTAGCATGATATCTTCTAGCTCCATCCATTTACCTGCAAAGTTCATGATGCTGCCTTTCTTTACTGCTGCATAGAACTCCATTCTGTGGATGTACCACATTTTCTCTATCAACTCGTCAGTTCAGGGGCACTTGGGTTGGTTCCAGTTCTTCACTATTGTGAAGAGAGGTGTAACAAACATGGCTGTGCATGAAGCTCTGATGTAAGATGAGTCATGTGAGTATATACCAAGAAGTGGTATGACTGGGTCAGGTGGCAAGTTCATTTTGTGTCTTCTAAAGGTTCTCCACACTGCTTTCCATAGTGGTTGTAGGAGTTTACATTCCCATGAGCAATGAACAAGTGTTCCCCTTTCCCCACAACCTCTATAGTACTTGGTATAATTTGTTTTCTTGATCCTAGCCAGTCTTATCAGAGAGAGATGATATATTAAAGTGGTTTTATTCTGCATTTCCTTAATTATTAGTGACTTTGAACACTTTCTTTTTTATGTGTATGAATGTACTGTCTGCATGTAGGTTGGTGCACCTGTGTCATGCAAAGCCACAGAGGTCAGAAGAGGGCATTGGATTCCCCTTGAATTGGTTAAAGACAATTCTTAGCCACCATGTGGGTGCTGGGAAGTGAACCCGGGTTCTCTGCAAGAGCATTCTTTGCCATCTCTCCAGCCCTGACGTTGAACACTTTTTTTTGAGTTTATGGTGACATAGAGTATTTTTTTCACATAAATTTATTTTTATTTTTTTTAACAAATCTAAACCCATGTTCCTACCCATTCCTCCACCCCGCCAGAGCTCATGCATTCTGCCAAACATGCTTTTCATCTCTTTCTCAGTCTTGCTCAATATTCTCCATGAGGAAGCTGACTGTTTTGAGCAGAAGTTCACTGTTTCAGTCAGTTCTTTGATGCAGTCCTTTCTGTTGTTGTTGTTGTTTCCAATATCCATTATGCCCAACTGTTTGGACAAAAGCTTAGGGGGCCCTACACAAGAAATACTTACAACTAGGTAATTGGCACTAGCGTCCACAGATGAGGGATACCATTCGTCGTTTGTTTTTCTGGGACTGTGTTACTTCACTCAGCATGATGTCTTCTAGCTCCAGCCATTTTCCTGCAAAGCTCATGATGTCGTCTTTCTTTACTGCTGCATAGAACTCCATTGTGTAGATGTACCACATTTTCTCTATCCACTCATCAGTTGAGGGGCATTTAGGTTGGTTCCAGCTCCTTGCTATTATGAAGAGAGCTGCAATAAACATGGCCGTGCATGTATCTCTGTGGTGGAGTAAGTCTTGAGGGTACATGCCCAGGAGTGGTATGGCTGGGTCGGGTGGCAAGTTCATTCCAAGTCTTCCAAGGGTTCTCCACACTGCTTTCCATAGTGGCTGTATAAGTTTACATTCCCACCAGCAGTGGATGAGTGTTCCCCTTTCCCCACAACCTCTCCAGCACTTGGTATCATTTGTTTCCTTGACCCTAGCCAGTCTTATTGGAGTAACATGATATCTTAAAGTGGTTTTGATTTGCATTTCCTTAATGGTTAGTGATGATGAACACTTCTTAAGGTGTTTCTCAGACATTTCTAATTCCTCCTCTGTGAAGTCTCTGTTCAGTTCTTTGCTCCACCTATTGAGTGGGTCATCTGTTTTCTTTTTTCTTTGTTTTTAGGGTAGTTTATATATTCTGGAAATCAATGCTTTGTCAGATGTATCTGCTGTGAAGGTTTCCTCCCATTCTGTGGGTTTTCTCTTCACTTGCTTTTATTGTTTCCTTTGATGTACAGAAGCTTTTGAGTTTAATGAGGTCCCATTTGTCAATCGTTGACCTTAATTCTTGCGCAGCTGCTATCTGATTTAGGAAGTGTTTTCCTACACCTATGACTTGTAGTCTGTTGCCAAATTTTTCTTCTATTTCCTTCAGCGTTTGGGGTTTCACGTTGAGGTCTTTGATCCATCTGGAATTGACTTTTGTACAGGGTGAGAGGTAGGGGTTTAATTTCATTCTTCTACAAGTGGTGATCCAGTTTTGCCAACATCACTTGCAAAAGATTCTGTCTTTTCTCCATTGTGTCTTCTTGGCCCCCTTGTCAAATATGAGATGGCTGAAATTGTATGTGTTCAAGTTTGGATCTTCAGTTTTGTTCCATTTGCCAACAGGTCTGTTTTTGTGCCAGTACCAAGCTGTTTTTATGACTATAGTCGTGTAGTATAGTTTGAAGTCTGGTATAGAGATTTCCCCCCTGTATTGCTCTTTTCACTCAGGGTGGTTTTGGCTATTTGGGGTCTTTTGTTTTTCCAAATGAAATTAAGGACTTTTGTTCCAAGCCTGTGAAGAACCTCTTGGGGATTTTAATTGGGATTGTGTTGAAACTATAAATTACTTTGGGTAGAATGGACATTTTTACTATATTAATTTTTCCAATCCATGAGCATGGGAGGTCTTTCCATCTTCTGATGTCTTCATCAATCCTTCTTCGGGGATTAAATTTTTTTTTTTTGTAGAGATCTTTGGTGTCTTTGGTTAGGCTTGTTCCTAAGTATTTTATTGTTTTTGAGGCTATTGTGAGTGGGAAGGTCTCCTTGTATTCCTTCTTCAGTTGCTTGTTGTTCATGTAAAGAAAGGCTACTGATTTTTCTAGGTTAATTTTGTATCCTGCCACTTTATTGAAACTCTTAATCATCTCTAGGAGTTTTCTGGTGGAGTTTTTTAGCATCCCTTAGGTGAATAATCATATTATCAGCAAAAAGGGATAGCTTGACTTGCTCTTTTCCAAATAGTACTCCTTTAATTTCCTTTTCTTGCCTTATTGCCCTAGCAAGTGTTTCAAGTGCTATATTGAAGAGGAGTGGTGACAGGTGGTAGCCTTGCCGAGTTCCTACCTTTAAGGGGACTGCTTCTGACTTTTCTCCATTTTGTATGCTGTTGGCTGGGGGTTTCCCGTATATGGCTTTGATTACATTGAGGAAGGATCCCTCCAAACCAATTCCCTCTAGGACTTTAAGCATGAAGGGATGCTGGATTTTGTCAAAGGCTTTTTCTGCTTCAATTGAGATAATCATGTGGTTTTTGTCCTTTAGTCCATTTATGTGTTTTATGACATTTATTGATTTTCATATGTGGAGCCATCCCTGCATCTCTGGTATGAATCCAACTTGGTCATGATGGATGGTCTTCATGATGTAGATCTGTATGCAGTTTGCAAGTATTTTGTTGAGAATTTTTGTATCTGTGTTCATTAATAAGATGGGTCTATAGTTCTCCTTTTTGGTTGTATCTTTCCCTGGTTTTGGTGTTAGAGTGATGCTGGCTTCATAGAAAGAATTTGGGAGATATCCCTCTGCTTCTATCCTTCTGAACAATTTGAATAATAATGATCATAATTCTTTTTTAAATGTTTTATAAAATTCTGCTGTGAAAACATCTGGGTCTGGGCTTTTTTTTAGATAGGAGGTTTCTTATTATATCTTCAATTTCTTCATAAATTATGGGTCTGTTTAAGCTGTTGATCCCTTCTTGGTTGAACTTTGGTGATTCCCAAGATTTCAGATATTCATCCATTTCTCCTAGGTTTTCAAACTTAGTAGAGTATAGGTTTTTGAAGCATTCCCATGTGATTTTCAGGATGTCTTCATTGTCTGTTGTGATATTTCCACTTTCATTATGGATTCTATTGATCTGGAGTTGCCCTTTCTTTTTTTGGTTAATTGGGCTAGGGGTCTGTCTGTCTTGTTTATTCTTTCAAAGAACCAACTTTTAGATTCATTGATTTTTTATATTGTTTTCTTTGTTTCTATTTCATTGATTCTGCTCTGATTTTTGTTATTTCTTCCTGTCAGTTTAGGGTTCATTTGTTGTTGCCTCTCAAGTGCTTTTAGCTGCAGCTTTAGATCATTCACTTGTGCTCTTTCTGTTTTTCTAATTTAGGCACCCAGGGCTATAAACTTCCCTCTTAGGACTGCTTTTAAGGTATCCCATAGGTTTTGTTGTTTTGTATTATCATTGTCATTCAGTTCCAAGAATGCTTTTATTTATTTCTTTATCTCTTCCTTTACCCATTCATTATTCAGGAGTGTGTTGTTCAATCTCCATGTCTTCTTGTAGATAGTAGGGCTTATCTTGGTGTTGATACTGAGCTTTATTGCACTGTGTTCCGATAGAACACATGAAATTATTTCAATCTTTTTGCATTTGTGGAGGTTTTTTCTGTGTCCCAGTATGTGGTCAATTTTGGAGAATGTTCCATTGGGTGCTGAGTAGAAAGTGTTTTCTCTGGTATTTGGGTGGAATATTCAGTAGATGTCTGTGAGATCCATTTGGTGTATCATATCATTCTGTTCAGTTGTCTTTCTGTTTATTCTTTGTCCAGTTGACCTGTTCAAAGGGCTCAGTGGGGTATTGAAGTTCCCTAGTATGAGTGTGCTGGGGTTAATCTGTGCCTTGAGGTCCTGGAGAATTTTCTCTATAAAGTTTGGTGCACCAAAGTTTCGTGCATATATATTCATCATTATGAAATCTTCATGGTCAATTGTTCCTTTGATTAAGATAGCAACTCCTGCTTTCTTTTGGTACCATTTTCTTGGAATATTTGTTTCCATCCTTTCACTTTAAGTTTGTGCCTATCCTTGAGGGTAAGATGGGTTTCTGGTAGACAGCATATAGTTGGGTTGTTTCCTAATCCAATCTCCCAGTCTATGTCTTTTGATTGTGGAGTTTAGTCCATTAATATTTAAGGTTATACCTGAAAGATGTGTGCTACTTTCTTTCACCTTATTATCCCTTTGCATTTTTGGTCTAGGTTTCTACTTCTGCAGTTATGCTTTTATTAATTTCTCTTTCTAGGTGCTTGGGGATAGTTGCTCCTTTCTTCTGTCCTTTGACTTGCTTCAAGTATTCTCTGAAGGAGTGGTTTTTCTGGACATGTATTCTGTCATCTTGTTTATGTCATGGAAGATTTTTCTCTTTCCTTCAACTATATTCAGCATTTTTGCTGGGTAGCTGGGTATAGTAACATGAGTTGGCATCTATAGTCCTTTAACACTGGAAATGCTTTGCTCCACGTTCTTCTTGCTTTCATAGTTTGCATTGAGAAATCAGTTGTAATTCTGATGGGTTTCCCCTTATATGTATCTTGTTGTTTTTTTCTTGTTGCTTTCAGAATTTTGTCTTTGTTTTGGGTGTCTAGCATTTTAACTATGATATGGCATGGGGAGTTTTTTTTTCTGATCTTGTCTGTTTGGAGTTCTATGTGCTTCTTGTATTTGTATTGGTTTGTCTGTTTTTAGTTTGGGGAAATTTTCATCTATTATTCTGTTGAAGATCTGATCAATACCATTCTCTTGGGATTCGTCTCCTTCCTCTACTCCTATGATGCAGAGGTTTGATCTTTTAATAGTGTCCCACAATTCCTGGTTGCTCCACTTTTGTGTATTTTTAATTTTTTCAGAATCTTTATTTGAGGTTTTTAGTTGTTCTGTGTTATCCTCCAGGTCTGATATTCTTTGTTCTGTTTCTTCCATTCTACTTCTGGGGCTTTTCCATTCCTTTCCTCTTGATTGAATGAATGTCTGATTTCCTTTTTCATTTCATCTTATGATTTCTTTAGTATTTTCACTTCCTTTTGGAGCTTCTAAATCTCTTCCTGTAGCTCCTTACTTCACTGGTTGGTTTCCTTTTTCAGTGTTTCCACTTCCTCCCAATGTTTATCATTCTCTCCCTCAAGGTCCTTGTTTTTTCATTCTCTCTCCTTAGTTCTCTGACGTGTTCATATTCTTTCATTTCTTTGAATATGTTTGCAATTGTTCTTCTAAGTTCTGTGTCCTGGGCCACCCCCAGGGGGATCCCACTGTAGGAATCTCCCACAGGGTTGGAAGAGCTTGTTGTGGAATTATCCTGCACCTTTCCTATGTTGTCCCTTCATCATGTCCCTGGCATGTGGGTTTCCATTTGCCTGTATTCTGATGCCAATCCCAAATGCCTCTTTGCTGTGTTGAAGAGTTGCTTTGCTTGCCTTCTTCAGATGTCCTCGTTGTTTTCTGTTGTTTGTTTTGTTTTTCTCCTTGTTTATGGAGTGCTGACTTGTCTAGGTTTTAGGCTTTCAGTTTTGTTTATATGTTGGCAGTCTAACTCACTCTTCCCTTTCTGTTCTGAAGAGTCTCCAAAGAATCCACTTAGGCACTCCCTCAGCAATAATTCTAGTTTTGGAGGTTGGGGGTTGGGGGGTGGTGGTGGGGGGAGCCTGCCTAGCTCACACCCTGGTACTCTGTGCTTCAGGTGGTCCTGGGAAATCCCCAATGTAAGCTCTGTGCACTCAAGTCTTACAGTGGCAACAGGCCCACCTCTTACACCAGCTAGCAGGGCAACTCCACCCCTACAGCCAAACAAGACAATGGTTTAATTATCCAACAAACCAATGAAACAAATATCCAACAACTCCGTGATAGAATTATCCAACAATCCACCTGGCTGAAGCACCTAGCTCTTACCTGTGCTTCAAGCAGTCCTGGAAATCCCTGATCTAAGCTCTGTGCACTCAAGTCTCACAGTGGCAACAGTCTCACCTCTTATACCAGCTAGCAGGGTGACTCCACCCCCACAGCCACACAAGACAATGATTTAATTATCCAACAAACCAATAAAACAATTATCCAACAACCCAATTATAGAATTATCCAACAATCCTCCTGGCTGAAGCGCCTGGCTCCTACCTGTGCTTCAGGTGGTCCCTGATCTAAGCTCTGTGCACTCAAGTCCTTACTGTGTCTCTTTTAAGTTGCTTTTGTCCAAATATTTTAATCTCAGCAATGAGAAGGTAACTAGTGTAATATCTAACCCAAAACAGAGAATCTGGATCACATGATAAATGGACTTTTAGGTTTTAATAAAAGGGAAGCTCCATATTGTGCTTCAGAATTATACTAAGGAGATTTAGCTAACTCTTCTGATTTGGTCGTTTTACTTTATATATATATATATATATATATATATATATATATATATATATGTGTGTGTGTGTGTGTGTGTGTGTGTGTATG